>CM052701.1:138086803-138272854 GCA_028551405.1 Uromys caudimaculatus
CACACACACACACACTCACACACACACACACACACTCACACACATATACACAAACAAAACAAAGCACAGAAAAACATCTCATCATGGAACCTGTGCTGGGTCACAGCGTGGCCCACAGGACATCCCTCTGTCTACACAGCTTCACTTGCAACTGTTCATTGAGGCAGTGAGTCATTGGTCTGGTTAGAGGTCTCTGGTCATCAATACTGGATCCTCACGGGGACTCCCCCTGGTTGTGCAGGAAGTGTTCTTCGCTGGAGCCATCTCTCCAGTCCTCACCCTCAGGTTTTAAAAAGTGAGTGCACAGTTAATGGAGTGGGAACTAGGGAGTCAGCTGGGCTTCACAGAGATGATCTACAGACCTGAGCTCCCAATCCTCTCCATACTATTCTGTGGGCAAGCTCCCTCAGGAGTCCTCTCTCTGTTTCCAGGGTGTCTAGCTACCTAAGAAGCTCAAATAGAGACTGGGGTCCAGGGAAGGACAAATGGCCGTACACTCCAGAGTTCCCTCCAGTCCACCTTGCCACAAAAGCCATTGGTTACAGCAGGCTCCCTACACCGTGGGGCTCAGACACACATCAAAACCAAAAGATGGATTACCAGAAGTCATAAACCATCTTAACCATAGTGACCTTGAACTCACACTGAAAGTCAAAGGATGTTCCCAAGACACTCAAGTCTTTTTTGGAATACAGTTCATCTTGGCTTAAATTTTGTTCCATTAAATTGAGATGTCCTTGGTGGCCCCAGACCACTCAGGACCCAAGCTTCTCTTCAAAACAAGTACTCTCAGTGGCAAGGGATAAGCTCTCTGGAAGGCTATGACCATGGGGTGCCAGGACCAGGATGGCAGAAGGAAGGACACACTACACTGTGCTGTCACAGAGGGCCCTGCCAGACCGGCTCTTCCATCCATGGTGGAGTGTCAGCTTTGTATGAGGCAAGCTGGGTCCAGCACTCCCGCCTGCTCTGTGAGTCCCACATCCAAAGGATGAAGATTGGATAAAAACCTGCAAAAATAACTGATTTGAACCTTACTGACAAACCCAGCAGTCTGGGCTGTTAGGAAGGAGGTACCAAGTTAGGGGAGCAGGGTGCCCCACCTCACCACTCCCTGGAGGGTCCTAAGCAGGGCAGCTGCTTTCCATACAGTCTGTTTTGTTGAATTTTTATAATGAGTAGAAAAGCCATTTTCTTTTTCTTTTTTCTTTTTCTTTTTGGTTTTTCGAGACAACGGTATGTCCGTGTGGCCCTGGCTGTCCTGAAACTCACTCTGTAGATCAGGCTGGCCTTGAACTCAGAAATCCACCTGCCTCTGCCTCCTGTGTGCTGGGATTAAAGGCGTGTGCCACCACTGCCCAGCCACTGTTTTTTTTTTTTTTTTTCTTTTCTTTTTTAAGCCATTTTCATATAACCAGTAAACACAAATTGGTCCCCCACTCCCTGTGGCTTTCTCACAGAGGAAAGGTAGGCATAGAGGCCTAGAGGCCTTGAGTCCTACCTTTCCCAACCTTTAAAGTCACCTCAGGATGTTTGTGACCCAAACCTACCCTGTCTGGTTGTCGTGTTGTTTCCTTGACTAAGGTTGGCCAGACCAGTACAGTAGCTAAAGACACAGTCTGCTACTTAGTTCCTTCTGTGTGTCTTCAGAAAGCCATGGGGTCCAAGATCCAAGTGCTCTTGCCTTTGGAAACCCAGGCCTTGGAGCATGTCACCCTGCTGGGTGATTTATAGACACTAAGACATTTCTTGCTGTTTCATGTAAAGTCCATGCTGCAGGTGTAGATGACACAGGCACCTACCTGGCAGCTTCAGGAAGGCCCCGTTCACCTCCATTGAGCCCACACTCCTACCTATGAGCCTTGGACAAAGTTGTGGTAGTCAAGAACTACCTTTGACGGCATGAAAATACACCAGGCTGTATCTGCTTCCAGCATGGCAAGATACCAGGAAACTCGGTGGCCTAAAACCGTGGAAACGTATGCTCTCTCTATTATGGAAGCTAAAACACTATTCATCTATTCCTTCATGGAGACAGGGTTCCTTATTTCTGAGGCTGGCCTCCTTTTTTCCCATAAAATCAGCCAACTCTTAATCCTTGCCTCTGTCTCGAGTGCTGGGATTACAGCTGGACCAATAGACTCAATGGAGGTATGGCAGGGCCTTAACCCTTCCACAGAGTGCTCCCTGCATTCCACAGAGTGCTCCTGCAGACTCTATTGTACCTCTTCCTTCTGCGTGTACCTTCTCTCCCTCTTCTCCTAGGGCAACGGGCTTAGCAGGGGGCCATCCTGATGTATAAGGACCTCATTTTAATTGATTACATCTGCAAAGACTTTTCTTCCAAATACAGCTACATAAATTCCAGGGTAGCCTATCAACCTACCTTTGGGGGACACACCTCAACTCATAACACCCCATGATGAGGAATGATACAGGAACTGGGTTCTGGTGCGAAGAACTAAAGCAGAGCTAGGTGAGTGTGGCTTCGGGGTCATACTGTAGGGCCTAGCCTGGTCAGTCCCATGTCCCCTCAAGCATTCACTGCTTCCAGTCTCTCCAGACTTGGAGGACCATCCCCTACGTGCAGAGATGGGGTCCAGGACAGCAGAGAACCATATGCACCTCCTACCCTCACCTGCTTAGTTCTCCATTTATACAGGGCTTCTTTAGAGCCTACTACCCTAAATAGTACCCAGTACCCATCTCCCCCACCCCTATCACAGTCCTAAATCCTCACACTTCCTTACACCCTGGAGATGCCTGCTTTCTGTCTTCCTCCTTCTAGAAGCTCTACCAATAAGGGTCTCTATCTCCGTCACAGCATCCAAAAACCCTGCTCAGCAGGAAAAGATTCAAAAACTAAGCTCTGAACCTACAGAACACTAGCTCTATACTCTAAGGCCATGTTCCTGCTCCCAACCTTCCTCCATTTGGATCTTATTAAAACCTGACTTTTTAAAATCAATCTCTCTCTCTCTCTCCCTCCCTCACCCCCCCCCTTCAGATCTCAAGCCCTTTGACAACAGTTGTCTGCTGGATCTTGTCCTCAGACTCATTAAGAGACCTCTGGGCCCAGGCATCAGCTCTGCAACTACTGGACCTGGGAAGACAGCTCTAGCCCACTGAGGGACTCAGAAACACTGACCAACAGATGGAGGATGGAGCATAAGGGACAAGTTCCTATGGCCTGCCCATAGCTGCCTATGGCTCCTTGTTTAGGTTCCATGGGCTCTGTGACCCCCTACAGCACCACAAACCCTGAGCTCTCTCTCCAGTCTCCCCCACTCCTCCACGCCCCCACTGAGCATGGTCTTGGAGCTTCCCAGGCTCCCAGGCTGCAGAGGAGTGCAGGAGGTCTCAGCACAGACAGCATCTGCTTTGCCTCACTGTTCTCTGGAGCGGCTCTCTAACTTGCTGTTCTAAGTTTGCAGCAGATGTTGTCCTGATTGAACTCAGGACCCCCAGCTTTGGGGGGGAAAGGTCAGGTATTCCCAGGAGTGTGGGCTCTGAGGACAAGAGGATATGGTCAGGTCAGATTCTGTGTAGCAGTCCACCTTTCCTGTTGCCCCCAAGTGTCACCCTAGCTTAGAAGGACTTACCAGCCAGCTCAATGTCAACAAGGAATGACAAAAGGAAACCCCCCAAACACACACACACACACACACACACACACACACACACACACACACACACACACACACACACACGGCCTTCACCAAAGAGGTCCTGGGCTGTCACACCCACCCCTCCCCCACACTCAGCTGATGGGAAGCCACATTCTTTTCATTGGTGAGAACGGAAGAATGGAAAACCAGTAAATTGTAAGAAGCCCTTGAGACTGCCCTTCCACAAGGAGCTCACAGAAGTGCTGTCAGCACCTAACCTGGCACAACGGGTGCCTGGCATGCGCTCACCAGATTGAGTCCTGGTCCCACATGCGTAGCCCTGGCATCCTGGTTCCCAGGGTTTTTGTGTGCCCTGGCTAAGAAGCTCTGCCTTGCCTGTCACTGGGAACCCCTGGGAATATGAGTCCTACTATACAGTCCGTTGGCTCTGCCCCCTCCACCCCTGCGACAGTTCCTCTGATTTATGTGCTGCAAAAACCTCAAGTGCCTCAGAGCTGAGCACCAAGAACTGCTGAGACCTTTCCCTGTCCAGTTCAGCAGTGTCTTTGAGGCCACACGAAGGACTGACACATCTGTCTCTACTGATTTTCATTATTCCAACAGACGTTCACTGTAAGATGTTCCTTGTGATAAGCAGCTAAGATCTTGAAGCCCCTTCCTGGGTCCGGTCCCAGAAGCACCAAGCATGCTTGCACATTCGACTGGCATTGCCACAGAGGTGCCTGCTTTTATTTAAATGGCCCTGAGCAAGACTGACTAAACTAACATTCCCACGCCAACCCTCGGCAGTGTCTCTGGTTTGGGCAATTTTTTTTTCCTTTAGCTGTCAAGGCAAAAATATAGAATTCTGGTATTGCTTAAGGATTGTTGGTTTTTTTCCCTTCTCTCTAGAGACCCAAAAATAGCTCACAGATGTGCCGTACCTGCTATTGTTCAAGCTCTTGCTGCTTTACCACCAGAACTCCAGGCTCTCCCTGTAACCCAAACCCTGACTTCCAGGTCCATTTTCTTTTAAAGGGGGTTGTGTGGGAAGTAAGCCTAGAGGACGGAAGCTCTAAACTTGTCTAAATGTGTCTGGAGCAAATTCCAGGAAACCCAGGCCAGTGGGAAGCCATCCCGTGGGGGTGGGAGTGGGAGGGTCTCTAGGACTGTGGCCAGGGTGGAAGTGGGGAGAGAAAGGGTGCAGGGCCTCACAGATTTCTGCCAGGGCAGGCGACTAGAGTGGGAAGCCCATCCAGTCCCAGGAGAACTAAAGTGGGCTTTTTTTTTTTTTTTAAGGCAACTTCCTAGCTATTTTTACCACGAAAAAGGAAAAGAAGAACGAAGAGGAAAGGACGGAGAGGAAGAGAAAGGGAAGAAAGAAAGGAGAGCAAAGGGGCGGGAGAGTTGGCTTTTCCAGTGACTCAGCCTCTAGGCTGGTGAAGAAGGCTGAGCTGGTACTGAGCCCGAGGGGTGGAGCTTCACAGTTTCGTCCCCTGGGGCCTTTTCTTTTTGGAGAAAGTTCTGAGCTGGAGCGGGCAGGGGGCCAGGCAGGGTGGAGGCTCCCCTCCTCCCAGCTCTGTAGGGGTCCTTGGGCCCCAGGATCCTGCGACTCTGAGGGTGTGTGGGCAGACCCTGGCTAGGCTCCACAACCCTACACAGGATAAGCAGGATCGCATAGTGACAACTTCCTATAGGCCCAACCCCTGCCTGGAGGTACAGTTTCTGGGTTCAGCCTCACAGTTCTACTGGGGTTCCTCTATTAAACTCCCCTGATTTGAACAGGGCTGTTCAGCTTCTCAGTGTATGCTAACTCACACGATGCCCAGCCAGGCACTCACGGCCTTCTTTTTTTCCCTGGGGCTCTTGGGAAGCAACAGAAGTGACTAGTGACTCCCCAAGAGACCCACCCTAGGCTGTGTGAGCAGCTAAGGGGACCCTAGGGCCTGGATAAACTTCAGTAAGGCACTGTTCAGAACATCCCCAGGGCCTCCTGCTAGCTTTCCAGAGCCAACAGCCTATTCTTTGAGCAGTCTGGGGACTCCTGGGGACAGGCAGATAGATGGCCTCCATCAGAGGGTAGGGTAGAGGTCATTGGGCCTGAGGCCATCTCTGGGAAGACAATAACAAACCTGCCTGGTAGGCCAGGCCTACAACCTGAGTGCACATCATGAGGGCTTTGGCGGCTCACCTGCTTGGGAGCTAGGTACCTGTCTGGGGGACTTGCCCGGGCAGCACACTCTTGGGCCTCCCCACAGTAGAACAGTAGGGCCTGCATCTGGGATACTTCTGCTCCTTTTTAGGCTTCCTGGACCTTGGAAAGCCCTGGGCAGGCTCTCAGTCATGCACAGGGCCCTTGACCTTGCAGATGACTCAAGGAGGTCCTGTCCCTTGCTGAAGGACTGGTCAGTACATTAGTGGTTCTTTGGGTGCCATAAGACTGCACCAAGAAACCCTTGAACCTTCGCTGCTGGCCCATGTATATTGTCTTCAGCCTCCCTGAGTTATGTGTCAATCAGCAAACCTTTCTGGACTCTTGGTACTGAGACCCAGCAGGGCCAGGCCCTTCCACAGAGATCCAAGCAGACAAGGTATCACCAAGGCTTAGCTGACAAGAGTTTTGGGGAAGAAAGCCCAGAACTGGGAGGTTATCTTACAAGACAGGGGTCCTGGAATGTGCTTTCACACTGGCATAGCTGGGGTAACCAACACCAGTCACAGGGGAGCCAGCCCAGGCCTGCCTGTCTGGAACAACAGTTCAGGCCACTCAAAGCACATATGGAGATAACAGTCAAACCTCTGAAAGATGTTCAAAGCAGTACTTAAAGTGGAAAGGGTAGAAAGGAAGCTACAGACTTAGTAGGGGAAACTGAGGCCTGGGGTCCTGGCACAAAGTAAGCCAGTCAGTTAGGAGCTCTAATTCAGAGTCAGGGATCCAGCTCAGGGACCAACTGATAGATGGACACCAGGGCTGCAGCCTGGCTGTGGCTGGAAGCACCACTTAGATCTCTAAGCCCCAGTGTTGTAAGCACTGCGGTCCCAAGGGTGGTGGTCTGGACTGTTCCCATAGCTGCCTGTTCTGATAGTTCCCCACTCAGGACAGGACATCACCACCATGGACCACCCCATGCTCATACCCCTTCCCTGTGTTGTCTCTTTTGTCACTCCAACCAAACATGCTGTGTGCCCTGAGCTGGCTTAACCTGGAGTTATTCTCCTAGGGACATCTCTGAGCCTCTCCTGAGAATTGGGTAGTCTCACTCTACTTGCACCCAAACTTCTGGGTCCCACAGGGCACAAGTGCCAAGGTGAGATCCTGCAGGAGGGAAAGGCCCCTGTAGCCCGGGCTTGGGAGGCCTAACCCTGGTCCTCCTGGGACTCCGGACTTAGCCCATCATATCGGCATGCAGACCTGCTCCCTCCGGGACAACCAGGCCGTGCTGATCCGTATGAAGGTGGTTACAGTGTTCTAGGTCAATCAGCAACAGAGCATCTGAAGCTGAGTATTCAGCAGGAAAAGTGACTTCCCACTGAGGCGGCCTTGCTAGGCACTTTCTTCCCTGCTTCCACTGGGTTTCTGGAAGGCCTGTGGCTGGTTGGGCTTTGGTTTTGGAGTGTGTGTGTGTGTGTGTGTGTGTGTGTGTGCTGTTGTTGTTGTTGTTTGGTTGTTTTTTACCCTCCAAGCCCTTTTCCTGGTAGACACAGGACTAGAAGGCCCAGTATCTCCTGCCTACTGTGCGAAATAGCTTCACACCCACTTGCCAAGAGCTCAACCTCAGCCCTGCCCCCACCCAGGCCTTTTTTTCTGGCCCAGCTGTCCGAGGGTTCTACAGCTAATTTCTCCTGCCTGCGTGCTTGGCCTCTACCTATAAAAAGAGCCAACAAATGTCCGTGTTCAGCTGGTCTGATGTGCAGCTATACTCACTGCTGGAGAAAGACAGTGGATGAGATACAGAGGCCCATGGACAGACAGCCCGGCAGGTAGGCAGATGTCGCCAGGTCAACACACTCCCCCAGACTCCAGAAGGATGAAGCCTTTTTTGCATCCAAGTCAGGCTGGGTGGCCCGAGCCGGCAAAGCTGGAATATAGTTGCCACACACCCAAGCAGCCAGAGGCCTTCAGGACCCATCTCAGAAGAGGCACTTGCAGCCAGACGTTCCTTCTATGGAAACTGCTCTCTGGGGCTGCAGATCTCTTATATAAATATTTCTGTAGCATTGGGTGCTTTTTCTCTCGGGTACTGACCCCATGGTGCTAACCCCCAGGCTTGAGGCCAGCTTCTGAGAGGAGCAGGAGAGGGGGGCTGGACAGCTGTTGGCACTGGCCCCTTAGTGCCTTCCAGAAACAGGTGTGTCAAGGGAGGTGGGAGGCTCCTAGGACAATATAAGCTGGGGCCCTTACCCCGCGTTGCACTCACCATCCTGTTTTGGGATGGGGAGGTGTTGCTCGCTCTACATTCCATTGAACTTTGACTGCAAAGGGATGAGGAAGGCATCTTGGACGCCCAGTGCTAAGCAGCTTAGCACAGGATGTCCAAGCATCAAGGTGGAGAGATATAAAACGTGAGAGGCTGTGCTGGCACTAGCAGTCATTGTACTGGGACTCTGCACTTTCCTGGGTCACCTAAATCGGGCAGAGCCAAGGACCAGTGAGAAAGGTGACCGTGGAATGTCTAGTCTCAGGTTCCTCCTGGGGATGGAGAGGGAATCTGTCCAGCAAGGCACTGGCCCTTGGGGAGTTCCCTTGGGGAGCCCAGAGCTCCCTTCTGCAGAGGCTGCGGGCGCGACGCCATCATCCTTTAAGGTCAAACGTTCCGGAAGTCATGGCTAAGAGTGCCTGGCCTCAATCCTCCTGATGCCTATAGCCGAGACCAAACAGCTCCCAAGAGTGGAGCCCCGGTTACAGGTCGCACGCAACGCTATCAGGGCGCCACATCTAAACTCCTGTCCCGGGAATCCCCCAAACTTGACTTCAGCGCTTCTGCCCACGGCCCCAGATCTAACTCCAGGATGGAGCTGGTTCCTGGTGAAGCTTCGCCTTTCCCACAAGACCCGTACCTCCTCTACTATTGAAATGCAAATTCTGGCCAAATGTCGCCGAGGGCAGCTACACACAAAGCCTGATCCTTCCGCAGTCCCAGCTCAAACTTTTGGTGTCTGTAAACTTTCGAACAAGAAGTAGTTCCTAGATGCCCGTTCCCTACACCCCTCCATGCCTCCTTGTGCTGCTAACCATACGATCCTAGCTCAGGACTCTCTCCCTAGCCCGGGGAGGCGCAGAGCCACCAAAGCGCTGGGAGGGACAGGGTCCACAGGGGGGGTAAGGGTGCGCAGGAACCGGGGGCGGAGCGCGGTGGAATGGGGCGGGGCAGGGGCGGGCCCCCACGGGGGCGGAGCGCACGCCCGCCCTGAGCCTCACTAGTGCCTCTGCCGCGGGAGGGAGCGCAGGGGCGTGGGGCGCAGGGCGCGGGCGCTGGGCGCGGGTGCGAGCGCAGTGAAGGAACGAGCCCGGGTGCCTGTTAGGGCCGGGGAGACCCTGAGAGCCCAGAGCCGCCCACCCTCCAGGAAAGAGGGCAGCAGCGGGTGGACGCCCGCGGGACCGCCGGTGGTGCGTGTGAACGTCCGATCCCCGCCGGCCACCGCAAGAGGCCGCCGCCCGGGCAGCGGGCAGCTGGCGAGCAGGCATGCTGCGGCTCCTGGCGCCCTTGCTCTGCCTAACGCTGCTGCCCGCGCTCGCCGCAAGAGGTAGGCGCCCGCGAGCCCGCAACTTCGAGCGCCCTTCGGAAACTTCTGCTGCGCCCTGCGCACGCTCTGGGTAGATAGGAGTAAGGGACCAGCTGCCAGAGTTGGGACCCGGAGCGGGTGGACGGGACGTGGGACCTGGTGTCCTGGCGTGTGAGGAGGACTCTCCTCCTTTCAGGGGAACTCACTTTTCTCATAGCGCCCAAAGAGGCTGGAAGTTTGGTATGGGGCGCTGGGGCTTCGGGGTCTTGTGGCCCCGGAGGCCCAACTCTGGCTCGCACTTGGGCAGACGCTCCTGGGGCTCGCCGCGGGGGCGGACATGCTGCTTGCGCCTGCTACTTTTCGATTTGAATCGAATCGGTTTTGGTTTCCTGTAGCTTCTTGGGACCATTTATTTTCTTCTGTGCCTCCGGCCCGTGCTGGGGCGGATGTTGGGGTGCAGTATGAGGTCAGGGGCGCTATGCTCGCGTTGCTTACTTAGAGCGGGGCGGAGACGATGTGCCCCGGACTCCTAGTATGAAGTTTCGGGATCGCTGTCCTCCTAACCGGAATCAAACTTTCGAAGAGGGGTGATGTGCAGGCGGCTTGCTGCCTAGGGTGGGGGTGGGACTGACTCACTTTGGAAGTTAGGAAATCCTGCGTCGATTGGAACGGGAGCGGGGGGGGGCGCTTATTTTCCTGCGGGCTTCACTGAACGGGGGACTCCTGTCGTAGTAACCAACTGCACTCTTCTCCCAGTAATTGGAGGAGAGAACTGCCTGCCCTTTCCTTAAAAGTGGTGTTTTATGTGACGCTCCAGCTCAGCCCCCACGTCGGGGCTTAATTTCTGGAGCTCCTTAAGATGGCGTGGGAGGGGCTTGATTAATAGCGCCTTCCCGAGAATGGGGTGGAATTCCTTCTAAGTGAGGTCTCTAAGACCCCCTCCCTGGGTGCGGCGGGGGCTGCCCCTGGAGATGCCTGCGAACAGGTATTGGGTGTCGGAGGAGGCGGGGCAGGTCTCCGGGTGCGGCCCCGCTGCCCCAGGAGGCGGCCCTGGCGCGACAATGGGCCGCTCTGATTCCCGGGCCGGCGCTTTGTTGGAGGGCGGGGTGGCGGGCTCCGCAGCTGTCGCTTTTTCCCACGATCCGGGGAGCTGAGTGTGGCCACCCCTCCCTTCTGCGGCCCCCTCGTATCTTGTGTTTGAACTGAGGCAAGGGTGGAGGCTGGTCGGGGGCTTTGCTGGGCTCCTTAATCCACTCCCATTTTGGCTGTGTGGTTAGAAGTTTGGGAGAATTTCCTAAGTCTTTCTGTGGCCGTCCACTTCGCCTCACTGTGAGTGGGGCTGTACACCTGCCATCTAGCCAGCCTATCCCTTCTCCACTAGTTTTTGACTACTACACTGTGAGCAGAACATTGATCCGTAAGGGCTTCCCCCTTCCCCCCCGCCCCGCCCCGCCCCACCTCCGGACTGCCAGTAACTCTAGTACATAGGCACGGTGGCTTTAGTTCAGGACCATAAGGAGTTAGGTGCCCAGAACCAAGACTGACCTCTCTCTTCTGACCCTTCCCCAGGCTTGAGATGCTCCCAGCCAAGTGGGACCTGCCTGAACGGAGGGAGGTGCGAAGTGGCCAACGGCACTGACACTGAAGCGTGCGTGTGAGTACCGCCCCTGTGGGGACCTGTTGCTTTTGTCAGAGCAGAGCCCCTGCCTTCTGGGGACAGAACACTGGGCTATTGTCTTCGGAAGACAGCCCAGAGGCTGAGTGCAGTCACGTGCTGACTTTTATTGGACAAAGTCTGGCAATTACTTAATCACCAGCAATTATGCCTCGTGTGGAGCTACTCTGGCCCCTGGAGGTTGGCACACTCCTTCGTGGGCCCTCAGGCTCCTGGGAATCCCTGGTACCCTAATTCTTATTTTAAATGCTTGAGAAACAGTTGTTTTTGATGATGAGCATTCTGGGGCACTTACTGAGAGTCTGAGCGTCACCCCCTGTCACCTGGGATCCCTCTTTCTGAGCAGGAGTGCACTAGGCATGAAATTGACCATTGTTTGTTTGTGTTCTGGTTTTGGTGGTGGTGGTGTTTTGTTTTGTGTGGTTTTTTGTTTTTGTTTGTTTTTTGTAGACAGGATCTCACTGTGTAGCTCTGGCTGTCCTCAAACTCAAGAGATCTGCCTGCCTCTGCCCAGTAGAAATTGCCAATTTTAAGACAAGACCTACCTCTCCTTGAGGTGAGGTTGGGAGACATTAGGATGGTCCTTGTTAGCACCACTGTCTGGATGGTGGGTATGAGTTAAGTGCTGGAGTCTGTTCTCTGTCTTGGCAGCCCCACCTCTGGACTCTGTGCTAGGGGTCCTCAGCCTCAGGTCATCAGCTGTGAAATGGGCATGACTTGGGGGATGGGAAGGTCTGCTCCATGCTGGGATGTCCTTTGGGGAAGGATCCCGGCCAGCTTGCCGGCAAGGACTAGGCAGCCAGGGGAAGTCTCTGCTGGTGCTAGGGCTAGTGCCCTTCAACTTGAGGTTCCTCCCTGATGAGACTAGCAAGGTGCTGGATGGAGACTGAGGCCTCCCCTGGAGGCTGGAGACAGAGAAGGCTCCAGCCTGCATGGCCCGCCCTCATTCCAAATGCTGAAGGGCCCATCCCCTTGACAACCGGTAATACTGCCTCCAGTACCCAGCCTGTGGGCTGCCGCCCCACCTCCCTGACTGGCCCGCCCTGTACTGAAGCCAATTAAGCAGGTCTGTGAGCAGTTTATTGGACAAAGCCGATTGTGCCTCTGTCAGACACTAATGAATGCACACTACTTTTTTTTTTTTTTTGGCTTTTTTTGGGGGAGGGCTTTCTCCCCCTTGCAGAAGCCTCACGGACGCTTGATGCCCTAAATCTTATTTCCTTCCATTCAGAGGCCGACAGCTGGGATTCAGTAGAAGGGCAGCAGCTATTGTTCGGAGGCGATTAATGCTGTGTGATTAATTATGCGTGGCTTCCCAGAATGTACAACCCCCCCAACCCCCGCCACTGTGCTCCTTGCTCTGCCTGCCTCACTCGCAGGGCAGGGCTGAAAGGCTTCTTACTTCTGCCCAGGACTTGGAGGGGTCCTGCCAGACTGGGGAAATTGAGGGTAGTTTCTTCTTAGCCCCACCAGGAAAGGGGCACAGCCTGCTCTGCTGCCTGCCAGTCACATGGCAGAGTTGTGCATGGGGGTACAGTCTGTTTGCTGCAGTCCCACTAATAGCTTGTGTCTTAGTATCTGTATGAAGACCTCTCAAGCCAAAGGCACAATGGTGCTGTGCTTTCTTTCCCACCTCCCAAACTTGGGGAAGCTGCTTGCAAATCCCTTGCAGTACAAGCCAGGCCACTGAAAGGATCTTGGTGCCAGGCCTCTGTCTTGCGCTAGATCCTAAGGCCCTTCCTCCTTGGCAGAAAACTTGCTTCAGTTTGGCTCAGAGTTCCACTGAGTTCTATCCACAGAGGCCCCATTGTGCTCACTCTGTAAGTCCAATGAGATGAAAGAGATATGCTCACTTCTGGTCAGCAGAGCTGGAGGCCAAGGCTACAGCCAGGCCTGGCTGGTGATAGGCACAGGTCTGGACTCACTGTGCAGTTTGGGGGGCCTTATAGCCAGTCCATAGAGGGGTTTAGTTCACTGTGTGTGTGTGGGCTTGGGTGCTTCAGGGTCCCACCCCATTCCATGGTGGTGTCTACATTCCCATTCCAGCCCACTTCTTCACATGGCCTCAGGAAACCTACCCAGGAGTTCGCCAGAGCACACACAGAGGGATCCACCTTTCCTGACTGGGGAGAGGCAGCTCCCCTTTTCCTCAAGGGAACCTCAAGGGCAAGCTTGGAGCCTGTAGACCTCTGTCACACCTAGCCATGATCCTAATGGTTTTCAGCTTCTTGTGCTGCCTACCCTGAGGAGGGCCTGGGGAACATGGGATCATAGGACAGTGAACTGGTGCCTTGTAAATCATCTCTTCTACCCAAACAGAGAACCTGCCCCCAAAAGCTGCTGGGTGAGGAGTTTCAGGGCTCAGGATTGCAAAGTGAATCCTCTTGGTTCCAAGTGCCTTCCCTTAAGTAGTAGAGTACCACTGAGGTCTAGCTAACCAGTGATCATGTAGGAAAAGCCTGGCTTTGCACCCTGTACATAGAAAACAGTCTGGGCAGCTGCTATGTGTTGTGGGATATCAGAGGCCCCTTGGGGGACGATTTGGGACTCACCGTGCTTTCCTTGTGGGCCCAATGTGTGCTGAGAGGAAATGCTTAACAAAGGCTGTCATTTGAAGAGCCAGAAGGATCTCTACACTTGGGTAAACATGAATTCACTGATCAAAAAGGCTTATAAGGAGCTGCAGGCTCTGAACTGAGGGAGCTTAGGAATAGTGTAGGGGAGACTAAGGCCACCTTCACTGGGAGCGAAGCCAGATGTGCACTTAGAAATCAGGTAAACTATGTCCAGAGAAACTCAGGGCGGTGGGTGATAATCTTGGGACACCCTATGTTTGAGAGGTCTGACCTTAGCTTCACCATCTTTAAGTCAGGGCAGAATCAGGATTGATATCTTAGTGATGCACAAGGATTGAGTAAGAGCTGGGAAGAGGAGACACTACAGAACCTCCGTGTCACACTCTGCTGGTGAGCTCAGGGGGCTGGTTTCAAGGGCCTCATTCTCCCATATTAAGTTGGGTAATGAATTAATTCACCATCCCAATAGTGCTGTCTGGTGGGTCTGTTTGGGTTATTGTTTAGGGACGAGCTGGCTGAGGGATCTGAGGATTCTAGCTTGGGATGTGGCTGCAGTTGTCGGCTCTTTTTTTTTTTTTTTTTTGGTTTCCTTTTTTGGAACTTTTGTGTCAGTGCACTCAGAGGAGCAGGCATATGTATGGAAGTCCAAGGACAACTTCTGCGAGTCAGTTCTCTCCTCCCAGTGAGAGGTCTGGGGATCAAAATCAGGCCGTCGGGCTTGTGTAGTAAATGCCTTTACCCTCTGAGCCATCTTGCTGGTCCCTCAAACACCTCAAAAGCAACTGCTGTGCTGTGTTCCACTCCAGGTACAGCCCAGAACTGGGACAGGACCACTTAGGAGTAAGAGTCACCCAGCATGTATTTGACATCTACATACATGGCAGACTTGCCCCACCGTGGCCTGACAGGGCTCTAGCAGATCAGCCAGGATCAGGCAGAGGGAGAGCAGTCAGCTATGCTTGGCCGTGGAGTGTTTCAGCTGATACCATTTCCTCCCTCCCTCCAGAGTGTGTGTTACAGTCACATCCCAGGTCTATCACTTCCCCACCCGCTTGGTGAGGGAGCAGGGGTGAGGCCGGAAGTGGTTGGTGGGCTGAGGAGGAACCCAACAGAATGATCTATCTATGTCACCTGGCCCTGCTACGGTTCCATTGAGTCACGTGCCATCTTGGGTTGGTCCCATCCAACCCAGTAGGAGAGCCAAGGCTGTCCCAGGCTTGCCTGTCTGTGCAGTGCCATGTTCAGCCTTCAAGGACATGAGGTTAGAAAAACAGGTAAAAAACCAGCCTCACAACTTCACTTGTCACGGAACCTGTGGGGAGGTGTCCAGGTACTGGAACACCTGAGCAGAGGCAGGATGTTCCATGAAGGAAAGTGTCTCTGTGGGCAGCCCTGCCTCTGGCTGGCAGCCAACAGTTTTTCCATTGAAGGAATAATGATAACAACGCTAAAGGAGAGAGACGGAGAGCAAGCTGTGACCTCAGCAGGAAGAGGGTGGGGTAGAGCAGACAGGAGAGCCCTGTTTCAAGGAGCTGCACAGGATGGAGATAAGCAGAGCTGGCTACTGGGATCCCCAGAAGCTGGGTGGTAGTAGAGGGGTCCCCACAAGGTTTCATGCCCAGGATCAAAGACGGAAGCTCCACTGGGGAAGATGGTTCTGGCCCTCGCTCCTGGCCCCTGTGGTGGGGTAGTAGACATCTTGGTCAGACAGGGCCCAGAGGGCAGGCAAGTTGAGCTGAGGGGTGGGCTCTCTTGTGTGGGGAGGGATGTGCTTCGTGCTTCATGTGTCATCTCTAAATAGCAAGAAGATGTAGCTTTGTAGTTGAGTGGCGTCCACGCTGCTTTCCTCAAAAACGTGAAGGCAGCAGCTCTCTCAGGGTGGATCGCAGCCCTACAAACTTGGTGGCAAAGGGCTGGGTTTTCCCAGCGTGCCTGGCCCACCCTGCTTGTTTCATCTCCAGTTTATAGGTGGGAAAAAACTGAGGCTAAGGGTGAAGAGGTTGGGGGAGTGGGGGACCTAAGGGCAGCTTACATCAGCTTTCACCTTCATGTGCAGGCGTATCCGGAACTTTCCGGACCTTTCCCAGAGGCTGAGGGGGAATCATCACCAGCTTTAACGAGCGGCTGGCTTCAGGGCATCGTTGTGACTAGGTCAGGACGTGTCTGATTCCCCTTGTTTCCCAGGCAGGGCACACCCTGGCACCTGCTGGCTGGAAGACACAGACCAGCTGGTTGGGATGAGCTGTACTCCAGTCTCAGTTTACCCCTTGTGCGTGAGAGGGCACTGGAGCCTCCTCTCTGCTATATCTAGGCTGGGCTGAGGGATAATCTCCAGGTGTTAAGAGTGGCTGCTTTTAGAGGTGGCAGCTCCTAGCACTATCCATGTGGCAGGGCCAGTTCTGTGAGCTGGGACATATTTTGGCCTCGGGCTGGGGACACCCCTGCTGGAGAGGAGAGTGATTGGCAGGGTGGGAGGGCAGTGGATGTCTTTCTTGTGGCCTTACCCCATGTTTTCTAGCTGTACCAGACTGTAGGATTCTGAGGACTGATTTGGGAGATGGGGCTCTTGGGTGGTAGATTACACTCTTTGTAAAATATGCCATTTGAGCCACGGAAAGTGCACAATGCAGTGTACTTAGTTGAGGCATGGATTGCACAACCAGCCCACCTATCCAGTTCCAGACTCCTTAATCACCCCAGAGGCAGCTGCTTACCAGCCCCCCCTCCCCTCCCTGGCAGCCACTGAGCTGCCCTCTGTCCCTGAGCCTCTGCTGTTCCACTTCCTGCGAGTGAAGTTACCCAGTCTGTGGCCATTGAGTGCTGCTTTCTGAGCACGGATGATGTCAGGGTCTGGCTGTGCCACTGTGGGTGCCAGCTCTGCACTCCTGTTAGGAGCGTTTCCAGCGGGTGGCACCATCAGGGTGAGCTCTGTTGTGAGTCCTGACAACAGCACCGAGAGCCCAGAATGTACATCTCTAGGCCCGTGCTGCCCCCTGGGAATGTAGGGCTCCTTGAGCGGGACCTGATGTGCTCCCATCTTGGTCACTGATAATGTGCCCAAGGCCCCACAGTGCCCAGAGCCCATGGCAGACTCACAGGCAGCCATCTTTGTTTAGCCTTCCAATGGCCATCTAGCCTCTTGGCCTTTTACAACCTGAAGGAAGAGCTCGTGGAGCCTGCATGCCCAGTATAGAGGATTTTTGCTGAGGGCTTTGTATGCTCTGGAGCCTAGGATCTAGGGCAGGCAAGGCAGCCACCCCACTTAGGTACACAGCTATGAGGAGGTGGGAAGCTAGGGAAGACGGACTGCTAGGGTCAGCCTTAGTCTCCGAGGAGTAAAGCCTGGGGAACCGTGTGTCTGAGTGCCCTAGGCCTTCCATAGCTTGGCGTGAGGCCCACTGCAGGGTGCCGTCTGCAGTAGCCTTGATGGGTCTACAGGCAGGGAGCCTTAGCCACAGGAGCAATGTGTCAGGGCAGTAGAGAGAGAAGCTGCTTTCCATGGGCTTGTGTGTAGTTTTCCCTCCATGGACTAGAAGATTTGAGCAGGCCTGCCAGTCTACGCATAGGCACAGACTGTCCCTTGGAAGGGGCACCAAGCTCTGTGAGATGAGAGAACCCAGCCCTCACCTTAGAGGCAGAGATTACCCTTCAGTTGCCTCTGGCGCTCAAAGGGATGTAGTATCTCCTGCAGCGCTGCCCCAGGCAGCACAGGTGTCCCCAGTGGGAGGGGTAGGGCTGTTTGGATAGACCTGAAATGTAGGGCCTGCTTTCTCAGTGTCCCTGGGGCCTACAGGACTTGCCTCTTCCCCAGGGACCTCACCTCTAGACCAGGCCTTTTATTTCCTTAATTATTGGTTTATTTTTCATTTTGTGAGCATTGGTATGTGTCTGTGTGAGGGTGTTGGATCTTCTGGAGCTGGAGTTGCGGACAGGGGTGAGCCGCCTTGTGGGTGCTGAGAATTGAACCTGGGTCTTCTGGAAGAGCTCTTAACTGCTGAGTCATTTCTCCAGCCCCTAGACTGTGCCTTTTGTTGCAGTCCCCTGGACTGAAGTGCTCTGGATAGAAGGCCTCCCAACTTTACCCTGTGCTCCTACCATTTACACTCTAGAGTGAATTAGCTAGGCTAGTAATGCTCCTCCTTCTGCCTGTCCCCACCCCCCACCCCCTTTAGTTTCTTTGATGGGTACTCACCAGATGAGTTACATCCACTGCTGAGGCACAGGTAGGAATGACTGTCCCCAGTTATGGAACAGGGCCGAATGCTGGTTCCAGCCTTGCCCTAACAGGCAGAGACGAGGAGTTGTCATTGGGCTTGTGTTGGTTTATCTTGTCACCTGGCTTGGTGTCCCTAGACGACTTAAGTGCTTGAAGTGCTACCCTTCTGAACTAGGTAAATGAGCCCCTTGTCATCTGTTGAAGCTGCTAATTTGCTGAACAAATTCTACCACAGGTAGTGCCAGAGGCCAGCCTGACCCAAGCCCCAGCGCAGGCCTGGGGAGGAGGTCCTGCCACACGCACTATCAGTCTTGTGTGAGCAATTTGCTCTGTGCAGTCGGCTGAGGATTTTGAGATGTGGCTATGCCTACCCCTTGAGAATCCTTAGACCAGAGCGGGAGGACAAAGGACTGTCCTTCTTCCAAGATGATACCCAGGCACTGAGGCCATAGCTTGGCTCTGGGCCTCCTGCCTCAACACCACATTTGGTTCACCCTGAATGAATCACAGCCCAGCCACAGGGAGCCGCAGGCTGCACGGAGGCCACTGACTTTCCTAGAGAAACATCTGTGTTTAATCAAGTTCAGGAAGAAAGCTGGGCAGCAGTGTGCTCCCTGGAGCAGGCTTTCCCACGGCCCAGAAGGGGGTGGGGGGGCGTGTGCATGCAGACATGCATGTAAGGTATGTGGGAAGGGGAGGAAGCAAGGTTGACAGTGGCTTTCTTTCCTTCACATGCTCCACCTTCATTGTGATAGGTCTCTCACTGAACCTGGAGCTGTCAATTCAGCTGGACAGCCAGCCATTAGGCTTCTCCTATCTTCTCTTCCTGGGCTCCAGAGGTTTGAACTTAGGTCCTTGTGCTTACAGAGCAGGCGCTTTGCCTTTTGAGTCAATATTTTGTGTGTGTTTGTGTAGGTGTGTTCACGTATGTATGCTTGTATGTATTGGTGTGTGTAGAGGTCAGAGGTCAACGCTGGTTGTCCTCTTTTTGGACTTCATCTTATTTTTTATGACAGGGTTGCCCACAGAGCCTGGAACTCACAAGTTCAGCTAGAATGTCTGGCTAGCTAGTTCCAAGGTCCTCTGGCCTCCACCCCCCAGCCCGTGCATTACAAATGTGGGCTGCCATTCCTGGCTCATGTGGATGCTGAGGACTGACTTTAGGTCCTAGTGCTTGCTCAGCAGACACTTTACTGACAGAGCCAGTGTCCCCAGTGTCCTTACTTTAAAAGTAGATTTGCAGGTGGAATTCTTGGTGTACGGTGTCCCGTACTGTAGACCAGATCCCAAAGTGACCCAGGAAGCAGCCCACACTGGGGTCTGACTTGCTCTCTCTAGCCTCCCAGGGCCATTGCTCTGCATGAGGAGGAATGTGGGTGGTAACAGCTGGAAAGATCACCCAGGTCTGAATGGCAGCAGCTCGGCCTCCCACCATTTCCTCTCAGTTTCAGTTCTGAGTGAGCGGAAACAGCACAGTTACTGGAAATGAGAGGTTTGGGGGGGAAAGCGGGGCTTCCAGGGTATGTATGTGCCCAGCCTGAGGTGGCTGGGGTAGGGGCCGATGCTGCCTGTGTCCTCGACCCTCTGCTGCTCTGGCTCTTGTCTGGATCTGGTTGGATCATGGCTTCTAGAGGTTAATTCTTCGAGGTGGGACTCTCCTTCCTTACTTCCTCTTCTAAGGGTCAGACGAAGGTGACCTCAACTCTGCCCCAGAGCCAGAGAGTGGAAACCAGGTGGGGCATTGTTTTGTGGGACTGTGATGTGACAGGTCAGGCCATGGCTGCATCCTATCTTCATGGCTCAGAGTCTGGCCTAGTCTGTGGTATTGGCAGCTAGGCTACACTGGGCAGTCTGGTCAGATGGACCGGGGCAGGCCCCAGGTTTCTAAGACCTAGCATACAGTGTTCAGAGGCCACAGTGAAGGCCAGACTCCCCTCCCCTCATAGTATACTCTGGACTTGGCCTCTGAGCCAAGCTTGCCCCCTCTAACACCCTGCTTCGTTAGACTGTGCCTAGTCAAAGCCCAGATCAAGGGTACTTCCTTCAGAGCTGGGGCTGCATCTATAGTCTCACACCTCCTGAGGGTGAATGGAGGGTCCCATGGGGCCACTGCAGCTAAAGGTGCTGATTGGTCTTGTTGCTGATGTATGGCTTCATTTGTCTTTGAGGGTCTCACTTTGAGAGCGCTGCGTGTTATCATGAGGCTGCAGAAAGTGCCTGGCTGACTTTGGGTAGCCCAGACCCGATGTCCTTTTTATTGTGCTCAGTCTCAGTTAAGGATTGGAGAGGTCACAGGATGCCAGTGAAGTGACACTTGAAAAGAGGCCAGGCATGGGACATCAGTGTCCACAGGGGCAGAGGGGCCAGTACCTGCAGGACTTGTCCTAGACCCACGGGCCTGGGACACCCCGGGTCCTATACAGCTCCCTCCCCAGAGTACCTCCTCTTCCCTGGACCCCTTCTAGAGCAGGGTGTATCCAACTGGTTCTCCTTCTCTTCTCAACTTTACTGTGTCCTCAGGCAGAACAAGAGATTCTCATGGATGGCCAGTACCTTGTGAGGCTTTTTGTGACCAGGATTGGGATGGGACCTAGCTATCTGCTCTCTCAAGCAGGGGACTTCTTCCTTGTTGGAAAACATTTGGTTGGGTTTTGAGGGGTGGGGGAGACCTCTGGGGCCCCCACCAAAACTGCAGTCTGCACTTCAGCAAGTCATCTGAAGGATTCACTGAAGGTGGGTTTCCTGGGGGGCCCTGGAAGAATGCAGCCAAGGTCTGTCTCACTTTGTCTGCCCAGTAGCCGGTGTGGCTTTGCCCCAGTGGGTAGTTGGACATGGGCTTCACCGGCACAGCTTCAGTGCCACCAGTTGGAAAAGATAGCCACAGAGGTGGTGACAGGTGACCACCCTTCTGCCAGGAGGGTCCTGAGGGGTTTGGAGAAGCTGGGAGTTTCGAGGTTTCCCTTGCAGTGGCTGGGGCTTCCCAGTTCCTGGGTCCCTCACAGAGAACCCTGCCCCCTTCCTAGGAGTTTTGTTTCAGTCAAACTCCTCCATTGTGTGCCTTTGCCTGTTTTCCAGGGAGATCAGGTGACCAAAGAGATGAGGCAGTTTGGGATACAGGGAACTTCTCACATTCCCAGGGAGTCTCTGCTACTCTGTCTTGACTGTGACTGTTTTCTGAACCAAAGTTGCTCCACTCTGGGCAACAGGAATTAAGCACTACAGAATCTGAAGTGTGTATGCAGAGCCTGCTAAGCCTCTGTCTTCCTATCTGTAAAATGGGCCTAGCCTACCTCCAGGTCTGTAGTAAGGGTCTAGTGAGGTGAGGCTTCTGGCATCCAAGGACCAGTTTAACCAGGTGGGAGCATGTCTTCTCTTTTAGACCTTGACAGGGGGACAAAGTAGCCCCTGGACAGCTCCCTCTCACCATCTTCACATTTATTTGGGGAAGCAGAGATGGGCAGGTGCCATATTGCTTTTGGTGTAGATCTCAGTGTGGGGTGTCTGGCTTACTCTCCCTCTGGACGAAGCTTTTCCCTCTGCTTAGTTGGAACAGCTTCAGGTCCAGGGCTGAGTTCCACCCTGCACAGACCAGAAAGGCCTATAGTTGTCCCCTATGACCATTCCTAACCTTCCCCAGTAATGCTGCACACACAGAGCTGTGTCCCCGTGAGTCCCAGGGACCACTCAGAGTGGCTGGCAGGCCTTGTGGAAGACACATTCCCAGCCTTGTTTGCAACTTGGGGCTGTCTGTGTTTTGGGCTGATCAAGCAGGAAATTGTCCCTAATGGAGGCAGGAGTGTAAGCAGGTGTTTTTCACACCCTAGCAGTGACCCCTGCTTCCTGGTGACCCCAGTTTGCTGGATGGTGCTTTCACCAATGGTGGAAGGGGCAGATTGGGTGGGGTCTCCCACCATGCTCCCGTGGGTCACCACTTCCCACAGACCAACTCCAGGAAATTGTTTAATGCCCCTCCACCCCCAGGAGCTCTTTTTGTCCCCTCAGAGAGGCCTTCACAGGGAGGAGGGTATTGTTTTCCCTGAAGTGGGAAAAGGTGGCTTCCCTGGAGGGCAGGTTCCAACCTCATCTGTCTCCCACACAAAGGGCTTCCCTAAGCCAGGCCAGGAAGCCAATGCTTTTCCTGAGCTTCCTTTTTCAGCATATTTTAAACCACCCAAGGATGCAACTGGGGGGAAAGATTTGAAGACAAAAGAGCTGAGTACGCTGGGAGTGGTTCTTTGAACTGCAAAGTCTGGACCCTGGCTTCAATCCTGACCAGCCCAGTAGCCACCTGTAGATAGGCTACACCTGCCCTAGCTGTGACCCATGTCCTGCTCTGTCACTGTCCTTCTAGTCTGAGCAGCAGCTGATGTTTGGTGCAGGGGAGTCTACCTCCCACAGCCCTTACTGTCTTCTCAGCTTCCTGCTGCTGTGGGAGCTAGGGTCCCCAAGGCTTCAGAGGCTGGGAGGAGACCACAGTTCCGTTATTCCTGCCTGCCTTCCCTCCCTGCTGGCATAGGTGGAGGGAGGCACAGAGCAATGCTGCTGCTCCCTCTGGGAACAGTGCAAGCAGTGCATGGGTTAGCTACCCACATGCTTGTGCACCTCGTCCAGCCACAGTGGGGAAGGAAGCCGGATCCAGGGTATGAAGGCAAGAGACCGTAAGGTTGAAGAGGGCTGTTCTCACCCCCATGTTCTAAATGATCTTCAGACAAGTGTTTGGATCCAGGCAGGTTTAGCAGGGAAGCTCGTGTATGCTCTTTGCCTTGAGGTCTGTGGAGAAGAGAAGGAATGGAATTGTAGTCTGCAGGGGTCTCATGCCTTTTGGACCTTGAATTAACTGTTCTGAACCAGGGAGACTATGAGGGAGTTACTCAGCCTGTTGTATGCACCTTCCTTCAGTGAAGCACTAGGATTTGGGGGCCTTGGGCTGGCCTTTGCTCACGTCTCAGGGCTGAAGTCCCAGAACCTCTCTCCTGCCCCAGAAGCCTTTGCCATGGTTAGGGCTGGGATTGTTGACCCTGTAAAAACCCTACAAGGTGGTCTGTTTGAGTGAGAGGTAGCCCTGGTTTTGGACCCATTGTGGGAGGGGTGGGTGGCAGGCACCCAGCTTTACCGTATTTTAGCCAAACAGAACAAAGTCAGGCTAGGGTAGGGATCTACATCAAACCATCCCTTGGGTACAAGAGAATGGTCACCACTTGTGAGTGGAAGCTTGCAGAACAAGGGCTTCTGCTATACTTGGGTGGCTCCAGACACAGGAAGAGCAGACTAAAGAAGACAGAGGTTCCCTGTACCACCATCACCTGGTGCCGGATACTCTCAGTGGTGCTGGGAGCCTGAGGGATGCAGTCATGCACCGAGCCACCCTCTGTCCATCCTCTGCTGCCTCTGGATCATAGACCTGGTGTGTACTCTGGGTCCCAGGAGCTCAGATGCCTCAGTGAAGGCCCCTGGTCCCAGAGAAGAAAAAGCAAGTGCCTTGGTACCCAGCTAGGGCCTGTGGTGCCTCCAGGCTTCATATGGGTGCTTTTAGCTGTGCAATGTCCCTTGAGGGACAGGACTGAACCTTTGTGATTCAAACCTAGCCATGCCCAGAGTGAGAGTCCTTCAGCACCTTGGATCTGCTGGTGCCTGCTGCAAGGGCCTCTCTTCAACCTCCCCTACACACACACACACACACACACACACACACACACACACACACACACACACACACACCTCTCTTTTAAAACTGAGGCCAAACTGAGTTCTATTTCACCATATAGAGCTGGGAGGGTCCGACAAGATGACCTCCCTTCTGGAAGTGCTTTCTCTCAATCCAAAGTTCCTCTGGCCATTGGGTTCTGGGAAGCCAATGGGGCTCCAGTGTTGACAGCCCACTCCACCTGCTCCCCCACCCCAGCTATCTTAAGTCTAGTAAACCTTTTCCTCCTCCCCCAGCCCTACTTGACCATAAACGCACCAAGGGCAGGAGCTGAGGAACTCCCACTACAGTCCCTCTGCCCCCTCTTCATTTTGGGGTGGAGGGAGCTGTCATCTGTCCCCTGGGGGCGGCAGATGGCCATGTAGTTTAGAAAGGAAAACAGCACAATTTAGAATTGGTCCCGGGTGAGAGGCCACAGCAACATCTGCCTCTGGATGCTTTGGGGAGTCACATTTCCATGGAGTAGCGCTGCCGGGGAGGTGGGAGGCAGCACAGTGGAAATCCTGAAGCCGCCAACAGCTCAGGCAGCAGTTGTGGGATGACAGGGGCCATTTTACTCCTCTGCATCTGCGGAAGCCCACCCCCTTCCCAGGTCCAGCCCGCCTGTTACTCACCTGCAGCCAGCCACAGTGGGGCAGGTCACACTCGAGGCAATGGAGTATGTGGTGTAGAAGAGGCACAGTGGAGAAGTAGGTGCCCTGAGGAGCCCTAAGAAGGAAGTAAGGTGAGGGCACACCTGCCATGGCTGGGTTCCCACTGCGGAGGCCCCAAGTTCCCCGGGGAGAGCATTGCGGGTTACAGGTGGTTCTTGTCTCATCTCGGTGATGGTTCAGGCTCTCATCCTGAGGAAGTCCCACCTTTCAGTCCTGGGAGGGTGTTCCCTACCTAGACAGGAGGTGACTCAGGAAGCAGAGGACATCCTGGGTCACTCTCGGAGGCTCTAGTTGGTGCTCCCCAGGGGGTGAGGCTTCCCATGCAAGGGCTTCCGTGCCTCCATGTCGCTCACATACACTGTCAGTGTGGAGGAGCAAATGGCCACTGACGCTGGGGATATAGCAGCAGGAGGTTGTGGACATGGCTGTAGCCCAGCTGTGGCCTCAGTGTCCCTTCTTAGGGACATTTGAATGCTGTGAGAAGAGAATGTGGCCAGGTGGTACAGAGGTCAGGCAGGTAAGCCACAGACAGAGGAGAAGGGCATTTGAGCTGTTGTTGTTTGTCCCCCAGGCCCCTGCCCCAGACCTAGACCCTGCCACTTGGCTCCAGGCATCCGAGGGATGGTCCCATCCGAGTGGCCCTGCTAGTCCTCGGGTGATGGAATGCTGGTGGTGGACAGTGGCCTCACCCATGGTGGTAGGCCCAGCTAAGCAACATGCTTGCACTCTGGTGTCCCCAAGCCCAGGGTGGCAGTGGGGTGGACAATGGGCCTTCTCAGCCATCACATTCCCCCATGGAGGAGCTTCCCTGGCCACCGGCTTCCCAGCTCCTGCCCCACCCGCTGGTGTTGGCGTCTGGCCGCGCCCAGCAAGAGCAGCTGTCCCCTCCACAGATGCACCTGCTCCCTGCTGCCCTTTGTCCATGCTGCCGGGCGCCTGATTTATTGGCCATATTTTCCCCATTGCTGGTCCAGCAGAACACAGCAGTGTTGGCAAATGTGCGTCCCATCTAGACGGGTTCCCCCAGTCTTCTCATTGTGGTTCCTATTCAGGGTGCTGTAGGGAACACAGCCCATGGCTGGAGAGGAAGAGGAATGTGAGCAAATTAGGAGCCTTTGGTTACATTCAGTGTCTTTACCCTAAGAGACCTAGCAGGGGGTTGTGTAAGGACTGGAGACCTAGCGTGGCATTGGGCTTGCCCCAGTTTTCCCACCCAGGGAAATCTTCCCTCCTCGAGGAGCCTCAGTTTCACCGGCCTAGAGCTCCCCCCCTCCCCACACACACACTCCCTTAGCCTGCAGGAATGGGTGGACGGCAGCTCCATTTGGCTTTGAAGATGAAGCTCCCTCTGTCCCTTAACACTCCCTCCCCCGTGACTTCACCAATGGCTGGGAAAGAAAAAAAACCTTTTCTCCAAGTGGGCCGAGGCCAACCCTGCCCGACAAAGGGGCATTGATCCAGAGAGGAGGGCTGCTTCGAGGGGCCAGCCTCGGCGGGCAGATCCCAGGCTCCCTGCAGCCTCTCCAGCCGGCTGGCTAGTAACTGGATCCATGAGTAGTGAAGGCAAAGACTGCCTCCTAGCCTCCCCAAGGTTGATTCTACCAGAGCCTAGGTGCCCCCAGAGAAGCAGGTGTGGATCTCAGTGGCTGACCACATTGGTGGGGAGGTGCCCTCCAAGGCTACCTCCCCATGCAGGAGGAGCCAGATGTCCCCCATCCCCACCCCACCCCCCACCCCAAACACATACTTTCCATGCTGGACAGGAACCATTGCAAAGGCTTGAGTTAACTCCCTGGGGGGTGGGGGTGTGATTTGTTTTCTTTAAGCCAGTTGGTTTGAGACTTTTGGCTTCTGGCAACAGATGGTCACCAGAGTGGCCATTTTGTGTCTTCCATACCCAAGCGGTAGACACAGATGAAAGGCTTCAGAGAGGACAGATGCCTCCCAGTACTTCTGCTGAGATACCTGACCCCAGGCCCCACAGCAGCTCTTAGTGGGGAGGCCTCTGCTGGGGCCACCCTCACACAGGGTTTGATTATAAATAGCAGTTCAGAAGCAAGTAGGGACTAACAGGGTGGCTGGAGGTAGGGATTGAGACAAGTTACAGCCATAGCTTCGGGTGCTTGGGGGGTCAAGGGGCAGTCTGTATGCAGGTGAGCAGGCTCTGGAAATCACGATGGCTGTTGGCAGGGGCTGTGTCCACCCAGCACCTGGCTGTGATCCTGCCACAGGGGCTGCCCTGTCAGCTAGCACGTTCTGCCTCAGAGCCTTTGCCTCTGGGAAGAGCTTGGCTTGGCGGCTCCCAGAGCCTTCTGTGGGAGTGTGGGGCCAAGAGGTGGGGCAGGAGTGGGGTCAGGGATTTATGGCCCAGGCTCTGGGAGCTAGGCAGGCAGGTGGCTGAGGAGGCTACTGAGGCTGGGGCAGTGGTGGACCTTGAGCTTGTCCCTGCAGGGAACCAGTGAATCTAAGCCTGGAGACAGGAAACCCCTCACCTGTCTGGAGGTGGGACAGGCTCTCAGCCTCGATCCTTCAGTGTATCTTCAGAGGATAGTGCTGATGCTGCTGGGTGTGTGGTACAGAGAACTTGTGTCTGAAGGTTTCATTTGTCCCTGAGGGGGTGCCATTATGGTTGGGGGTATGATATGAGGAACCTGTGTCTGAGAGCTGAGTTGTAGAGATGGGCACCAGCCTGCATCCTGTCATAGCCCCCTTGCTACAGGGCAGAAACTGAATAGAGAGAAAGCACATACAGTCTCCAGTCTGCTGTGCTTCCCGCGTTCACTGTGCTATTGATGTTTGAAAGTGGAAGGAACCGTGAACTCTTTTATTACCCAGATGATGCATATTCATGACAGAAGCTGGGAGAGAAAAGCAGATCAGCCTCCTAACTGAGAGTTCCACAGAGTTGTGGCGACATCCCCCCATGGTGGGGCGGGGGACTCTGCTGGGCCTGCAGGGGCCCCTTCTCCACGGCTCACTGCGGAGTATAGACCCACGTTTGAAATCTGCTTGGTTTGAAATTCAGGCTGGTCTTGTCTCTAGCCTGGCCCCAATTAACAGTCATTATTGTTTCTTTTTTATTGAGGTGAAGTTCACTTAATATGTGAAAGTAACCACTCTAAAGTGAGTGCCTCCGTGGGGCTGATGCATGCATGCTCCAGAGCTTACATCATCCCAGAAACCTCTGCCCACCAAGCAGCCACTGCACCTCCATTCTAGAGCCCAATTCCAGTTGTCCCTGCTACCCAGGGTCTGGTACTGTGGCCATGAGAAAAGAGGGCTGGGGGGCTAACTGCCCTACATGTCTGTCAACAGCTGCAGCGGGGCCTTTGTGGGCCAACGATGCCAGGACCCCAATCCTTGCCTTAGCACGCCGTGTAAGAATGCCGGAACATGCCACGTTGTGGACCGTGGTGGTGCCGTGGATTATGCCTGCAGCTGTCCCCTGGGTTTCTCTGGGCCCCTCTGCCTGACACCTCTGGACAATGCCTGCCTGGCCAACCCCTGCCGCAATGGGGGCACCTGTGACCTGCTCACTCTTACAGAATACAAGTGCCGCTGCCCACCAGGCTGGTCAGGTAAGGGCTGTAAACTTCATGGCTAGGACCCTGAGGCACAGGCCTACCCTACTCTCCGTGTTGATTTGAGATACTCTGGTACCCCAAACTTCATCCTCTCCTGGCTCAAAGTTAAGCTGGGATCTACTATCCAGAAAAATCTTGGGGATTCATTGGGAACTCTGGTCCTTTCCAGCTCTGGAATATCTGATTTTTGGCTGCCCTATTCCAGGGCCCTAAACTCTCACTGTTTCTGTGAGTAGCCCTGGCCTTACCATCTCCCTGTGAGGGTGCCTCAAGTTGCCATTGCTTATATATGTGGGGTCCAGGAAACATCTAGGTACATGTTTTAGACTGCCATTCCTACTTCCTGTCCTTGAGCGGTCACTTGTGTCTTGTGACTTCCAGTCCTCTCTATACAGAAAGATGGCCACATTTTGCAGCAGGTACTGAGAATCATGAAGATGACACTTTAGATCTATCCCTGGTTGGTGCCTCCATGATGTCCAAATCTGCCGTGGGCTCATAGGGAGGCCCTGGCTACAGCTGACCCTCTTCCCTGCCCCCCAGGAAAATCATGTCAGCAGGCCGACCCCTGTGCCTCCAACCCCTGTGCCAATGGTGGCCAGTGCCTGCCCTTTGAGTCTTCATACATCTGTGGCTGCCCGCCCGGCTTCCATGGCCCCACCTGCAGGCAAGATGTTAATGAGTGCAGCCAGAACCCTGGGCTGTGCCGCCATGGGGGCACCTGCCACAACGAGATCGGCTCCTATCGCTGTGCCTGCCGTGCCACCCATACTGGTCCCCACTGTGAACTGCCCTATGTACCCTGCAGCCCCTCACCCTGCCAGAACGGAGGCACCTGCCGTCCTACCGGGGACACCACCCACGAGTGTGCCTGCTTGCCAGGTAGGTTCCTTTTCAATATGCTGGCCTCTAGCCTGGATGTCCATGTTCGTGCATGTTCCGCTGTCAAGCCCGAGAGAAGCAGAAAAAGAGTTAATGCCCTTTGGAGGGAGCCCAGAAAGAAGCTTAGAGAAGGGCAGCAGCCATGAAGCCTTAGGTGTGGTGTAAGAGCAGGTCAGGATAGCCAGATGACACGCTCAGTAGCACCACACACGTACGTCAAGCCCCCAATGGTCCATTTCTGTCTGAGCCATCTGCTGAGATCCAGATAGCTTGGTGCATAACCTCCAAGCCTTCTTTCTGTGTTTTCTTCATGCCTGGCGTCCCCTGACCCCTAACGGACTAATACCCACCATGTTGATACCTTGAGCCTCTTGGGGCTGGGAGCCCGCCTATCTTTACAGATGCTCATGAGTTGGTTGGCGTCCACATGTGAGTCTCGATGTCAGGGGAGCACCCTGTCATGGGCAGTCCCTGGGGTTTCCCCTGTCTCTGGAGATGATAATTGGATAACAGAGCCTTGAGGGCCTTAGGGGCCTCACGGTATTCATTGCTTCCTCTGCAGTGTTCTTCCCACTGTGCCTGATGTCTCTGCAGGGGTGGGGCCTGCAGGCACAGCCCTGGTCCTTTCTGTTGCCGCTCTAAGGATGGTAACTCAGAGATTTGAGGCAGCATGGAGCTGCTGCCAATCTGCCTTAGGCAGGGTGGGGTGGGTCAACATACCAGGCAGTTTAGAGGAAGGAGGGGTGGGCTCAGGAAACAGAAATAGATTTGGTTGCTGGAGATGACCTCAGGCCACTCCCCTTGCAACCCCGGGGCCACCCTACTCCCCCAAAAAAGGGAAGTTCCCTTCTGCCCCACGCTTGCAGAGCCAGCCTCAAGACTCTGCGTGCAGACACTGGCTTATGCATTTCCTGAAAGTCGTTGGGCAAGCTTGGAGGTAACAGACAGCTGCCTACACACTCCCCCCGCCTCTCTGGAGGTCTGGGACAGGATCTTCATGCTCAGCAGGGCCCCAGAGCTGTGGGTTCAGATCTGTCTTGCATAAGACCTCAGGTGTTAGAACCTGTGTTGAGAGGCTAGACTGGGTCTGTCATGCAGTCTGGGAGAGAGCAGCCTTGTTCAAGGAGCTTGTGCATGGAGCTGCCACCAATCTACCTTAGGTAGGGTGGGGTGGGTCAACTCAGAGTTCTGGGAGGTGGGCAGGAGGGAAGCAAGAGCTGGGGGAGGGTCTCAGAGGTTGATGTGGGGTCGCCCTTTAAGATGGAGCACACACTATCCATGTGGAGACAGGCTATCAGAGTAGGGAGAGGTGAAAATTGTCCACCCAAATTGCTGTTGAAGGGACTCTGGTCTGGGCACAGTTATACCCACCATTTGGACTCTCAAGTAGCCAGTACCAGGTTTCCTGAAGACTGTATGAACTAAGGAGATACAAGGAACTAAAGATCAACACAGAACTTAACCCCGAGAGCTCTGACTGGGAATTGAAGTGACTCTGGCTCTTGTGTGTCCTGCTGAGCCAAACCTGGTCCCCTCATGCTCTCACAAGCCCAGTTTCCCTGGAGGATGCTGTACAGGCAGAGGAGGCTTTGGCCAGGCTCCATGTAGGACCTGTGATCTCTTCTCCTCTCCCCCAGTGAAATCCTTCTACACCTGCTCAGGGCACCTCCAGGCTCGCTTCTTCCTGGAAGCTTGCCCCGTGCTAGAATAAATCTCTGCACAGGCACGGAGACAAGCTATTTGGTCTTGCTGACCCCTAAGCGGGCACTAGGCCCCAAGTTGTTTCCTCCCTCACCCAAATAAGCCTTTTCCAAGCCTCCATCTTCTTGCTGTGGTGCAAGATGGTGGGGCATCTTTGAGAAGGAGGCAAACAGGTGGGTTCTCTCAAGGGCAGAAGGGGTTCAAAGGCATCTCCAGAGATGGTGTTAATTAGTAACCGGCTGCAGGTTTGGCTGTTGCCAGACTCGCCTTTCTGGGTTGATCATTGAACTGGCGGGAGTTGAGGAGATTAATAGCTAACTGGCTGCTGAGGAGGCCCTCAGGAAGGCCAAGCTGCAGGCCACACCTTGGGGCCCAGCCCCAGGCTAGATGAGCTGCCTTAGCCTGTGGAGGAGAGATAGTTGCCCTGGCTGTGCCCTGAGGAAATCACAGGTTCTGACTGAGCAGGCCTGCCTGATTCCCACCATTCTGGCTTCCAACGTAGCGCTCCCAAGCCCCAGTTTTAGCTCCAGCAGTTTTAGGTATTCGTGGCTGCCCCACTGGTTCAGTGGAGACAGCCCCAGTTTGCAATCATCAAAAACTCTGTTAGTGATTTTGTGGCAGAACCTTCTAGAACACTGTGTTCCTGGATCACTGTCTGTTTAGTCAGCTCTTTACATAGCAACTTTCTAGAGAGGAGCTGTCACCTGTGGACGCAGGAGTAGGGATGCCATCATGGAAGGATAGACAGATGCAGGACATTGCAGGTCCATCCAGAAACTGAAAACACCAGAGCCCAGCAGAGGCTCCTCGGCAGACCCCTAAGGTCAGGCTAACCTGCTGGCCCCTGCCCCACAGGCTTTGCTGGACAGAACTGTGAAGAAAATGTGGATGACTGTCCAGGAAACAACTGCAAGAATGGGGGTGCCTGTGTGGACGGCGTGAATACCTACAATTGTCGCTGCCCTCCCGAGTGGACAGGTATACACGTGGGACTTGTATGTGGCGGTCTTCTACTAACTAAACTACACACAGTGGAGTGGCAGGAAGGTCTAAACTCTATTCCATGCTACAGAAGCCCACACTGCAAGACCCAGGGTGGCTCAGGAGACTGGTAGCGTGGGGCAGCTCCTGTGCTTCCTGTTGGAGTCAGCACAGCTCAGCATCAGTTAGTTCTTGTGAGCTATTAGCAGCTCATATCCAGCCCTGAGCCATACAGGAGTTTAGCATTCTGGGCAAGCTACCAGGGATGGATACAAGGTTGTCCTTGGGGGCTCACTGGTTAATGATATAGCCAGGTCAGCCATGAGATGACAGATAGCCCTTTGGGCTGGAGAATGGGGTAACGTGCTGGCTGCACAAGTCATCTAGGAAGACTTCCTGGAGAGAGTGGCTTTCAGCCCCACGGCCCAGAGCTCATCTGGTAGCAACTCCTGAGGTTGATGGTCCTGTGGCCCCTCGCAGGTCAGTACTGCACAGAGGATGTGGACGAGTGTCAGCTCATGCCCAACGCCTGCCAGAATGGCGGAACCTGCCACAACACCCACGGTGGCTACAACTGCGTGTGTGTCAATGGCTGGACTGGCGAGGACTGCAGTGAGAACATTGATGACTGTGCCAGTGCCTCCTGTTTCCAGGGTGCCACCTGCCATGACCGTGTGGCTTCCTTCTACTGCGAGTGCCCGCATGGGCGCACGGGTGAGCGAGTGCAGGGCTCCCCTGGGAGAAGGGGAACTTGGCTGGCTCACCACTCCTGGTGGACACACCTGGGGCACCGTGAGTGGGGTGGGAGGGACAAGCTTCACTTAGATAGAGGTACGGGGCTGGGCATGCAGCTCAGCTGGTAGAGTGGCTGCCTAGCATGCACAGGGTCCTGGACTCAATCCCTAGTGCCACATAAACCGTGCATAGTGCCACATGCCTGTCAAGCCAACACCCAGGGAAGAGTGAATCCAAAGTTCAAGGCCATCTTCAGCTATATAGCAAAGTTGAGTTCAGCCCGGAGTATGTGAGACCCTGTTTTAGGAACGGGATGGGGAGAGATGAGGCTGTGTCTCTCAGTAATGACCCAGTAAGCCTTGTTAGACAGAGGTGTCCTGGTGATCTGAGCTTTGTGGGACGCTTGAGTGGGTCACAGAGATTCACTCCAGGGTGTTGGGTGAGGATGGCCCAGCTGCAACAACCTGTTAATCCCAGGCTAGGGAAAAGCAGTGCCCACTCACCGCAGCTGCCTTGTCTAGGTCTGCTGTGCCACCTCAACGATGCGTGCATTAGCAACCCCTGCAACGAGGGCTCCAACTGCGACACCAACCCTGTCAACGGCAAGGCCATCTGCACGTGCCCCTCGGGGTACACGGGACCAGCCTGCAGCCAGGACGTGGATGAGTGTGCTCTGGGTAGGTGCAGATGCAATAGCATAGGCATCAAGAAGAGGCTGGCTGTCACATGGGGCATGTGACCTGTCCTGGAGAACCACCAGTTTGATGGCATGGGCTGGGGCGTTGCGGGTGGTCTGTAAGCTGGAAGGTCAGTTGAGCCCTCATCTGTGCCTCCCTCCCAGGTGCCAACCCTTGTGAGCATGCAGGCAAGTGCCTCAACACACTGGGTTCTTTTGAGTGCCAGTGTCTACAGGGTTACACCGGGCCTCGCTGTGAGATTGATGTCAATGAGTGCATCTCCAACCCATGTCAGAATGATGCCACCTGCCTGGACCAGATTGGGGAGTTCCAGTGTATATGTATGCCAGGTATGTCTTGTGCCATTTCCCACCGTGGGGGCTGCCAAGAGCAGGGGGCGGGAGGGTGAGTCGAGGCTGGATAGCTCCAAGTAGATTTCTGTCAAGGTTGGCAGCACCTGGGAAACCAGGGCCAGGATAACAGGATAAAGTGGGGAATGTACCCAGAGTTGGGTGCATTGACCCAGAGCACATACAGACATGAACCACAGTGGGCACTCTAGGCCTGATAGCCGGAGGGTCATTTCTCTCCCGAGTCTTCAGCTGGAGCTCTAGAGGGGCCTACTGAAGCCATCCTCGGTCTCATCATCTTCCGTCCACAGGTTATGAGGGTGTGTACTGTGAGATCAACACGGACGAGTGTGCCAGCAGCCCCTGTCTGCACAATGGCCGTTGCGTGGACAAGATCAATGAGTTTCTGTGTCAGTGCCCCAAAGGTGAGACCACCTACTTACCACAGGACCTGTGTCCTCATGATCTCTTCCCAGACTCTTTTGAGGGAGGCTTTGCCTTGTGAGTTGACTAGGATGTTTTCAGACTTTCCTCAGAGGTAAAGGCCCATGTGAGCCTGGCACCAGAAACCATTTACAAAGGAGGGAAGGATGAACAGGAGCTGCAGTGTTCCTGAGATAGGAGGGTCCACCTGCTGGGCCCTGCCCTCTTCTTGATGGTCATGGAGTGAGGACATAGTGTGGGGATCTGACTTACAAGACTGGGAAGGATTTGGAGGAACTGAGGAGGGGATGGAAGGGCCCTGGGAAGGTGTCTCTTGCCTACCCCAGGGCTGGACCAGACCTTGGGCCTTCTGAGATGTAAATAAGCCATCCTAGACTGGTGGAGCTAGGGGAGTCCCATTCACAGCCTAGTGCAGCTGTAACCATAGCAACCAGAGGCTGTTTAGGAAAAAGGCCCTTCTGTTGGGCCAGGGAGGCATCCACTGAGCAGTGCTGAACAAGGAACTGACCAGAGGGGCAGGGTGCAAGGGGCAGGATACAAGAGCAATTGAAGCCTGCAGGTCAGTGGCCCCTGGTGCCAAAGTACCTTCTAGGGAGCCCATGTGGGCAGACATTCAACTAACTCTAGGGTTTGTGGGTAGCAACCAAGGGGCTAGGATGCTCTCGTATATAACCATCTCCTCTTCCCTGGCCACAGGCTTCAGTGGGCACCTGTGCCAGTATGATGTGGACGAGTGTGCCAGCACACCGTGCAAGAACGGTGCCAAATGCCTGGATGGGCCCAACACCTACACCTGTGTGTGCACAGAAGGTACGAGAGGCAGTGCAGGATCTGGGGGAGGGGACTCGGGCTAGATAGTGATGAGAACATCCCGTGGTATGGGACACTCCCACATCCTTCAGTGACCAGGCAGTGACCCCGGGACGGCTCAGTGGGTTCCCAAGGTGTGGCCAACTGAGTGTTGAGGGAGTAACTGGCCTTGAAGCTCACCAGTGCCCACCTTTCCTGCCATCTAGGTTACACGGGGACCCACTGCGAGGTGGACATTGATGAGTGTGACCCTGACCCCTGTCACTATGGTTCCTGCAAGGATGGTGTGGCCACCTTTACCTGCCTCTGCCAGCCAGGTTACACAGGCCATCACTGTGAGACCAACATTAATGAGTGTCACAGCCAGCCATGCCGCCATGGGGGCACCTGCCAGGACCGTGACAACTCCTACCTCTGCTTATGCCTCAAGGGAACCACAGGTGACTGGCCAGAGCTAGCAATGGGTGGGAGAGGGTGAGGACAGGCTTGGAAGCTGACCACATGTCACGCTGCCCCTAGGACCCAATTGTGAGATCAACCTGGATGACTGTGCCAGCAACCCCTGTGACTCTGGCACGTGTCTTGACAAGATTGATGGCTACGAGTGTGCCTGCGAACCAGGCTACACAGGTGAATGTCTGAAGTCAGAGGTCAAGGTCAACCCTAGAGTCATGAGATGAATGAGGTCTGGGAGGGACTGTGGGGTTAGCAGGGGTCCAAGGGCTGGATGACACAGCTGGGTGTCCACTACCCAGATCTTGGTCTGTCAACCAGTGGAGGTATCATAAAGACTGGGTGGCCTCCACATGCCTTCTGTCCCCTGTCAGCCCTGGCCATGTTAGACTTAATGGCCCATTAGGCTGAAATGGGGTGGCCAGAGCTCCAAGGCCTGGCTTTTTGGACATGTGTTCTGCCTCTGACACCGTTAGATATGATAAGATCCTTAGCTTCTCTGAGCCCCAGGGACCTTGTCACCAGAGGGACAGTGGTACCTCTGTTCCAGAGGTGCTCTAGGAGGGCAGAAGAGAATGGGTCTCAAGGCTGTAATAAAGCTTAGATGAAGAATGACTTGGTTGGTAAGGTGTTGGCCTAACATGCACAAAGCCCTGGGTTAAATTCTACTGCCACATAAAGCAGGTGCAGTGCCATATGTTTGTAACCCTAGCACTCTGACATTGAAAGCAAGAGGATCAGAGGGTCAGGTCATTCTCAGCTACATAGTGAGTTTGTGGTCAGACTGGAACACATGAGACGCTGAAGCTTCTGGCACTGCGGTCATGTAACTCATTGCTACACGAGGCACTTTACCATAGCTCAAAATTTCATAGATTAGCACATGGAGAAACTGAGGCCCAGCTAGGTATAGCTCCAGGAAGGGTGGGCTCTGGGTGGCAGGCCTGGCATCTGAGCTCCTTCCCACCCACAGGGAGCATGTGTAATGTCAACATTGATGAATGTGCGGGCAGCCCCTGCCATAACGGAGGTACCTGTGAGGATGGCATCGCAGGCTTCACTTGCCGCTGCCCTGAGGGCTACCACGACCCCACGTGCCTGTCTGAGGTCAACGAGTGCAACAGTAACCCCTGCATCCACGGAGCTTGCCGGGATGGCCTCAATGGGTATGGCAGACTGGCCTGGGACATACCAGCTAGAAGCCCGGGGCAGACACAGGCTGGGTGAATGGGTGCTCCTGTGAGACCAGTGGTCTGAAGTCAGCCCCTAGTGTCTTCCCAGTATCCCTGGGCTGTGTCCTCATTGGCTAGCATCAGCTCAGGATATAGACCTTAAGCACACTGTGGCTGCTGAAACAGTTGTCTGATACTTGTGGTGACAACAGCCCTTTGTCAGTGTGTGTATGGGGAGACTACTAAAGTCTTTATTAAAACTATTGAAGTTTCATAAAGAGGGTTAATACATTGTCGAGGTTGCATTGTCCCAGCCTGGAACCCTTGCATGGTCTTGGGCAAGGTGGGTACCTCCAGCCCAGTAGATGACGTGTCCTTGCCCTCAAACTGGAATTGTAGTCTAGCAGGAGGGCTCTGAGCCCAGGCTACAGCCCAGGCCTCTCTGTAGGTACAAGTGTGACTGTGCCCCTGGGTGGAGTGGCACAAACTGTGACATCAACAACAACGAGTGTGAGTCCAACCCTTGTGTCAACGGTGGCACTTGCAAAGACATGACGAGCGGCTACATATGCACCTGCCGGGAAGGCTTCAGTGGTGAGTGTGGTGGGTGACACAGCAGAGTGGGTCCTCCCTGGTGGCCTGGGGCTGGCAATACAACCCAATAGCATCCTCTTTCCTGGTCCATCTAATGAACAGGAGCTGCTGGCATTTCTCAGGCTGGGCCTTGGCCCTCCCTAGTAAAGGCCCAGGGCAGAGGCTCATGTCCACCCACTCTTGCTCTTCCTACAGGCCCTAACTGCCAGACCAACATCAACGAATGTGCCTCCAACCCCTGCCTGAACCAGGGGACCTGCATTGATGATGTCGCCGGGTATAAGTGCAACTGTCCTCTGCCCTATACAGGTACGAGCAGCCAGGGACTGTAATGGGCGCTGGTGGCAGTTAGTGTGGCTGAGAGTATATGGGCTCACCAGGCATTAAAGAAGGTTCTGCTCCTCGCTGAGGGCCTCAGGTCCTGCAGCACTTGGGCCTGGGCCTGGGGAGAGTCACCAGATGAGCAAACACAGAGGATGCCTGGGAGGAAGCTCCAGGGTGTGTGTATCCGGGTGTTTATCTGGCATGTCTGGAGTGAGGTGAGCACTGGACTCCTCCAGAGAAAGTCCAGGAGGCTGACTGGTAGATACTGCATGGATCAGTGTCCACTTTGCCTGTGCCTCTGGGGGGGCCCTGACTGCCCTCCTCTGCTGGCTGGGCCTGGGATTCCTTTGATGGCAGCTTCTTTGTGTGAGGAGACAAGGAGCCCTCTGTTCAGATGAACAGAGGCAGCTCCTGCCATGGGCACTGTCTGAGGAATGGCGGAGAAGTAGACCCCCTGCGGGAGAGATGCGCATTGAACATGAAAGTCTGGCCACATTGCCCCCAACCCCTGCAGCTCCCAATACTGCCACGGAATATTGGTGACTTCATGCTGCTGCTGCTGCTGCTGCTGCTGCTGGCTTCTGGGCATCGCAAGTGGGTCTGTGAAGGTGGAGGCCCTTCCAGTCAGGAAGGGATGCCTGACAGCTAGTGACCAGGATGCTGTTTTCTTTGACAAAGTTAAAGGGCCTGGATTTTGTCTCCTGTGTTGGTCAGCAAGGAAACTGTCAGCAGCCAGGCACACCCCATGTCCCTTTTGGTCTTGCTGCTATCGGGGCTGGCGGGAGGAGTCAAGCAGTGCTGACCAGCTTCCTGCTGGCCTGCTTCCTGCTTCCCTTTGCACAATTCTCGGAAACTCTGTCAAAGTTCCTGTCTGCCCAGGTCACCGTGGAAACCGATAGAGAGAGAGGCCCTGGAGACTCTCACCAGCAGGCTGGGGACATGGTGGGAGACAAGGAAGATAAGGCTTTCTTGCTTAGCTCCTGGAGCCAACCCTGGCCATAAACAGGAAAGCTAGTCGGGATTACAAGGAGAGTCACCTGGATTACACATGGCTCCCCCAGGCAGTTATCAGATGGTGTGAGGCTGCCTGCCATGCTCCCCGACAAGTAGAGTGTGCTTGGGGTAGCCATAGTAGCTCTGTCTCGCTCTAGAGCGAGTCTCCTGGGACCTTAAGTCTCAGGATCAGCTGCAAGGTTTTTTTCTGGAATGGGGAGCAGGCCAGGGTCCTCCAGGCTCAACACCTGTAGTAGGGTTTTACTTTGAGGTTTTTCTGGTTGGGCAAGGCCCAGACTTCATCTTGCAGCATTTGGGAGACTAGAGATGGCTTCCGGGGCTAGATAGATGGCTCATGGAGAAAGGGTGCTTGTTGTGGAAACATGAAGCCTGTTACATGAAAACAGGTTACCACTGAATGCCCAAAACCCCAACATTGGGGAGCAGAGACAGATGTATATTGAAAGCTCATAGGCTGGCCAGTCTAGCTAAAATGGCAAGCTTCTGATTCAGTGAGACTGTCTCAAAGGAATAAGGTGCAGGGTTGGTGGAGGACACCTGGCATCCGTCCCTGCTTCTGCACACACTCGTGTATACTTACACACCCACGTGCATATACTATACACTTTTTTTAAAAAGTGACTTCAGAGAGAAACTTGATTCTGCTTTTTCTCTAACTTCCTGTCTGTAATGGTCATCCCTCCCAGGATCAGAGTCTGGCTGGCCAATCATACAGCATGTCCCATTACCCACCCCACCCCTTCTCTTATGGAAGACACTATGGGCCAGGCTCACTGGGTTCTATCTACTACGTATCTTTCTTTCCAGGAGCCACGTGTGAGGTGGTGTTGGCCCCATGTGCCACCAGCCCCTGCAAAAACAGTGGAGTATGCAAGGAGTCTGAGGACTACGAGAGCTTTTCCTGCGTCTGTCCCACAGGCTGGCAAGGTGAGGCTTGTCTGGTCCCACCAGACTGGGACAAGGATGGTGGGTGGGAAGTCAGGGGCCCTGGCAGCCTGTGGGACAGTCTCCAGACATGAGCCACCTGCTCTGGGAAGCTCCAGGAACAGGAGATGACCTTGGGTGGCCCTTTCCATTCTGACCCCATAGCCTTCTGTTTCCCAGAGGCCAGGGGAGAAGCACGAGAGGTAGACAGACCAGTTAGGGCAGAGGCTCAGAGGGTGGGGGCAGGTAACCAAATGAGTTTTGTCCTCACAGGTCAAACCTGCGAGATTGATATCAACGAGTGTGTGAAAAGCCCGTGTCGCCATGGTGCATCCTGCCAGAACACCAATGGCAGCTATCGCTGCCTCTGCCAGGCCGGCTACACGGGTCGCAACTGTGAGAGTGACATAGATGACTGCCGACCCAGTAAGTGGTACCCAGCTCTGTCCATCCTATAGTCAGGTGCCTCTGTCCCTAAGCACCCATGGCAGGGAGCTGCTGAAGGACTGAGGTGGGAAAATAGTCCTGATGCCCGGCAGTCACGCAGGGCTGTGGGTAGCCGTGCCCTCAGCACAGTCTACCTGCCTGTGCCTGAAAAGAGACAGGTCCGAGGCTAGAGGCAGGCCAGGAGGTGGCTGTTGAGCATCAACGTGTGCTTCCCATGGACTTTGCTGCTGGCGTTCCCACCCCACTTGAGTGATGTGGAACAGAGGCCCAGGCACTTCAAGATGACAGCGTGTGGCCTAGCTGTATTCAACCTCGACACTTGGCCCTTGTCAGGACCCACTGAACTGTGTAGGGCCTTGGGGATGTCCCATCCTGAGTCAAAGCTAAAGACAGAGAGAGATCGAGGGAGGGTCTGCCTGGCACCATCATTGTGTGTAGGGGGATGGGCTTCCCCGTGACTGCTCTGTGAAGCCCACTGACTTGGGCCTGAGGGAAGGAGCATATGTGGAGCAGACCCCAGGCTCGGTGTTGGGGTCAGCCTGACGTGAGTAGCCCCATCAACTAGTGTCGTCGAGGCTTGCTGTCAGCTCCCGCACCACCTTTTCAGCCTCAGGTCCCTGTAGCATGGCCAGTGGTCACCCAAAGGCTTATCCTTCTGTCCCTCCAGACCCGTGTCACAATGGGGGTTCCTGCACCGATGGCATCAACACGGCCTTCTGCGACTGCCTGCCCGGCTTCCAGGGTGCCTTCTGTGAGGAGGACATCAACGAATGTGCCAGCAATCCCTGCCGAAATGGTGCCAACTGCACTGACTGTGTGGACAGTTACACGTGCACCTGCCCCGCCGGCTTCAATGGCATCCACTGTGAGAACAACACACCTGACTGTACTGAGAGGTGGGTCCTGGCCTCAGCTGAGACAGGGAAGAAATGGGTGGTGAAGGATGCAGTCTGGACAGCATGGCATCGCAAGCGGGTGTCTTGTCCAGACCCAGTGGGCGATCAGCACTGATTGAGCTGAATCCAGCATTGTCCATTATGTTGCAGTGTCCCTCCTAACGGGGCCTCTGAGACCTCCAGTGACTTAGAACAAGGAAGTTTATCCAGAGGAATTGGGGAACCAGCCTCCTATCAAACGAGAGCTTTGTGATCCATCTTAGTTCCCCTTTTGCCCTGGCTGCCAGGAAGCTCAGCGTTAAATATCAGTCTTAGCCTGCTTTGTGATGTGTTTCCTATAGTATCCTTATTTTACCCTTGATTTTTTTCAACCTCCATGCCTCCATATGCTATAATATCTCTGCTCGTGATCTGAGTGTTGCAGCCAGGTTAGCACAGAGTTGTCTCCCCTGGCGGGGACCTTGGGGTACTCCTCACTCATCCCTGCTTCTCGTCTGCCTCCAGCTCCTGCTTCAATGGTGGCACCTGTGTGGATGGTATCAACTCCTTCACCTGTCTGTGTCCACCTGGCTTCACAGGCAGCTACTGCCAGTATGATGTCAATGAGTGTGACTCACGGCCCTGTCTGCATGGTGGCACCTGCCAAGACAGCTATGGTACCTATAAGTGTACCTGCCCACAGGGCTACACTGGCCTCAACTGCCAGGTGAGCTGAGGTTGCAGGGTGTGACCCAGAAGGCCTAGGACTCGCCACTGCCCACTGCCCAGCCCTGGGCCACTCCACCTTCAGAGGGCCAGAGACACAGAAGCACAGAGGGCTCCCTGGGGTCATCATTGGTTGACAGAGCCAGAGTGAGCCCACATCCTCTGAGAAAAATGCCAAGTTGGGTGCTTCTGAGGGAGTCCGGTGGGCATGGATGCCAGGCTCTTGTTTCTGTGGAGTGCACAATGTGGCCATCTCTCCGAAGCAGCCTGGGGGCAGGCTTCTTCACTTCTGGCGGAGGATGTCCGAGGGAAGGCAGCCTGGGGGTTGTAGAGAGCCTTGAAGGAGAGCAAGGGAGACATGGAGCCCAGTCCCACGTTGTTCCATGGCAGGAGGTGTTTGTGAGTCCTGTGCCTGAGAGTTCTTAGGTGACATCCTTTCTGAGCTGGTGGGAGTGGGAGTGGGGGAGTCAGGGCATAGAATTCCCTACTCCAGTGGTGCTCAACCTGTGGGTCGTGACCCCAATAGGGGTTGCATATCAGATATCCTGCATATCAGATATTTACATTACAGCAGCAAAATTATAGTCATGAGGAAACAATGAAATAATTTTATGATTGGAGATCACCACGACATGAAGGATCTGTATTAGGAAGGTTGAAAACCACTGTGCTACTCAGAGCCAGCCAGGACTAGGGCAGGAGGGTGCCCCTGGCAGTCAGAGTTGGTGGGGAAGAGGCTGACCACTACCTGTCTCCTCAGAACCTTGTGCGCTGGTGTGACTCGGCTCCCTGCAAGAACGGCGGTAAGTGCTGGCAGACCAACACACAGTACCACTGCGAGTGCCGCAGCGGCTGGACAGGCTTCAATTGCGACGTGCTCAGTGTGTCCTGCGAGGTGGCTGCACAGAAGCGAGGTAACGTCCTGGTGCCTACCAGGTCAGGAGGGAATGGGCTGTAGTCAGAAGAGTTGGAGCCCAGGCCTCAGCTCCTTTCCATCTTGTCTCTACAGGCATCGATGTCACTCTCCTGTGCCAGCACGGAGGGCTCTGTGTGGATGAAGAAGACAAACATTACTGCCACTGCCAGGCAGGCTACACGGGCAGCTATTGTGAGGACGAGGTGGACGAGTGCTCACCTAACCCCTGCCAGAACGGAGCTACCTGCACTGACTATCTCGGGGGCTTTTCCTGCAAGGTGTGGGCCGCCCTGGGGTGGTAGAGAGGGTACCGGCGTGAGTGTTACTGCAGGGGGGCTTTTGACTGGGAGCTAGTGTATCAAGAGCAGACTGAGCCATGGTAGAGCAAGGTGTCACACGCCTGTGCAGGATCCAGTCACATTACAGATGTGCTGGAGGAGGAGAAATATGCCAAGCAGTGGCTTAGGGCACCCCTTTCCTATATGGTTTCATGGTACCTAACACCTGCTCCAAGACCTCACCCCTGGGGGACCAGGTGTTGTCCCCTCCCCACCTTAGACACTTACAGAGGTCCTGCCTGGGGTCTTCTGGGTCCACTTCAGGGCTGACAGTGTGGCCTAACTGGGTGTGTGGCCTGTGCCATTTCTACAGTGTGTGGCTGGCTACCATGGGTCTAACTGCTCCGAGGAGATCAACGAGTGCCTGTCCCAGCCCTGCCAGAATGGGGGTACCTGCATTGATCTGACCAACACCTACAAGTGCTCCTGCCCCAGGGGCACACAGGGTAAGGGTGGGGATCTGGGTGGCATTCAGAACTGACCATGGAACAGGAGTCTTAGTAGGAAGATGGGCTCCAGTGGCACTGTGCTACATTCCCTGGGTCCCAATTCCTAACTGACTGGACTGGGCCACACAGGACAGAGTACAGCCAGTGTCGTCTCCTGATGGTGTCTATGCCCACTCTGCAGGTGTACACTGTGAGATCAATGTTGATGACTGCCATCCTCCTCTTGACCCTGCCTCCCGAAGCCCCAAGTGCTTCAACAATGGCACCTGTGTGGACCAGGTGGGTGGCTACACCTGCACCTGCCCACCAGGCTTCGTCGGGGAGCGGTGTGAGGGCGATGTCAACGAGTGTCTCTCCAACCCCTGTGACCCACGTGGCACCCAGAACTGCGTGCAACGCGTTAATGACTTCCACTGCGAGTGCCGGGCTGGCCACACCGGTGCGTGCCTTGGGCAGGTGGGTCAAACGGGTGGATGGGCCGGGTCAGCGGGGCTGGCTCCTTACTGTCCCTTCACACAGGACGCCGCTGTGAGTCAGTTATCAACGGCTGCAGGAGCAAACCATGCAAGAACGGGGGTGTCTGTGCTGTGGCCTCCAACACTGCCCGTGGATTCATTTGCAGGTGTCCTGCGGTAGGTCCCTGGCCCTGTGAGGCTGCAAGGGGGCCAGGTCTGAGGATGCCTGAACCCCCCTGACTCTTATGTTGAGTGGATCTGTCCCATGCCCACCCTCACTCTGAGCAGTCAGCCTGAAGACCTCTAGCAGAGCCTAGGGTCCAAGTCACATGCTTCCTCGTGTCTACTCCCCAGTTCGTTCATAAACCTTGAGTGGGCAGGAGCCATACTTGCCTTGTGGTCTCAGTACTCTGGAGCCTGAGGCTGAAAGATTGCCTTGGAGTCGAGGTACCTTAGGCTACAGAACAAGACCCTGTTTAAAAGGTTTATTTCCTGCTGTGCTGTGTTAGGAACCTCACACATGCTGGGCAAATGTTTTGCCACTGCGTCCTAGTCCAGCCTTCTCAAATGTTCATTTTAGAGCAGTTTTGGGTTAGCAGGAGGGCCAGGTCCCCACCCTGCCGGTCATTTCCTATGGTTGCAACCTGCGTGGAAGGCATTGAGAGTCACCGTCGGAGCTGGCACTAATAAACAGTCTTTGCTCCTGGTGTTGATGCAAAGGAATTTGTACACATACAATGTACCAGTGTCAGTCTTGGGGTTCATGGCTCTAAAAACTCCTAGGGTTCTCCCCGTTCAGATCTCCCTCCAATCTGAAGCCCTTGGCAATCCTGACCTTCCCATGGTGAGGACGTTCCAAGGGCCTGCTACTGGGGAAAGGCCGTGGACACCTTTCACAGGTCACAGACTGTGGCCAGGCCTAGGCTGGGGTGCATGGTGTCCCTGAATCCATGCACCCTGATCAAATGCACCATCCTTTCTCCACCACAGGGCTTCGAGGGTGCCACGTGTGAGAATGATGCCCGCACTTGTGGCAGCTTGCGCTGCCTCAACGGTGGTACGTGCATCTCAGGGCCACGCAGTCCCACCTGCCTGTGCCTGGGCTCCTTCACTGGCCCGGAGTGCCAGTTCCCAGTCAGCAGCCCCTGTGTGGGTAGCAACCCCTGCTACAATCAGGGCACCTGTGAGCCCACGTCCGAGAGCCCTTTCTACCGCTGTCTATGCCCTGCCAAATTCAACGGGCTGCTGTGCCACCTCCTGGACTACAGCTTCACAGGTGGCGCTGGGCGCGACATTCCCCCACCACAGATCGAAGAGGCCTGCGAGTTGCCGGAGTGCCAGGAGGATGCGGGCGATAAGGTCTGCAACCTGCAGTGTAATAATCACGCCTGCGGCTGGGACGGCGGTGACTGCTCCCTCAACTTCAATGACCCTTGGAAGAACTGCACGCAGTCCCTGCAGTGTTGGAAGTATTTTAGTGACGGCCACTGTGACAGCCAGTGCAACTCGGCCAGCTGCCTCTTTGATGGCTTTGACTGCCAGCTCACCGAGGGACAGTGCAAGTAAGTAAGGCTGGGTTGCTTCAGAGTCCTAGGGCTCAGGAGGCAATGGGAGGACCGAACCAAACACCAGGCTCGTGAAGCCAGTGTCCATACCCGCCCATAGAGGGTCAGCAAGCACATTTCCCAGGTCTTGCCCAGTCAGGGTGGGTTTGAGGTCCACAGGCTGGGATGGGACTGAGTGCATTCTGTATCTCCTCAGCCCCCTGTATGACCAGTACTGCAAGGACCATTTCAGTGATGGCCACTGCGACCAGGGCTGTAACAGTGCCGAGTGTGAGTGGGATGGACTAGACTGTGCAGAGCACGTACCCGAGCGGCTGGCAGCCGGCACGCTGGTGCTGGTGGTGCTGCTTCCACCTGATCAGCTACGAAACAACTCCTTCCACTTCCTGAGGGAGCTCAGCCACGTGCTGCACACCAACGTGGTCTTCAAGCGTGATGCGCAAGGCCAGCAGATGATCTTCCCCTACTATGGCCATGAGGAGGAGCTACGCAAGCACCCCATCAAGCGCTCCGCAGTGGGCTGGCCCACCTCTTCACTGCTTCCTGGAAGCAATGGTGGGCGCCAGCGCAGGGAGCTAGACCCCATGGACATCCGTGGGTGAGTGAGCTCCAGCTCCTGCTGCCGTGGGCTGCTTCCCAGTGTGTCCCTGGGTTCTCTAACCAGCTCAACCCTGGAGGTGTGTGACCTCAGGGGAGGTAGTATGCACCTTACTTTATGGTCAAAAGCACCTGGAATGATGAGGGCATCCCTCTGCTGGTACCTGGCAGGCTTCAGGGTTTGCCCAGATGTGGTTTTCAGGCCCCACTGTGTACCAGGTGTTGGAGACCAAGCTGATTAAAGCCCCAGGGGACACCTAGACCTAAGTCATCCAAAACCAATCCTGCACCTCAGTCACTACAGGCCTTATCCATACTGCAGAGGAGGCAGTGAGGCGGGCAGAAGAGCACTGTTGCTGAGCCTTGAAGGCTGAGGAGCTGAGGGTGTTAGTGAGAGGCACAAATTAGAGCATCTCCTGGATTCTGCACAGAGACACCTGGGGGTGGGCAGAGAACCACCCAGGCCAAGTATCCTACATTTGGAGGTCCCAGGAGCCTGAGCTGTTGGGCATCTGCCTGCTGGCACCTTAGTGTCTCCTGACCTCAGTGGTTCCTAGTCCTGATTTTCTTGGCATGGGACTGTGGTGAAGATCAGAAATGTATTGTCACCTGGAGGCTGTGTTAGAATCCTGTGTCTGAGAGACCAGTGACTGAGAGTTGGTGACTTGGCTGGCATGAGAGAGCTGGCTCTCTGGCATCTGAGCCTGCTGTTGCCTCAAACTACACCCTAGGGGGTCACAACTGCATCCCTGTAGTTTTGTGGGGCACCAGGCACTGCTCTCAAGAGGGCGTTGGATGCCTAAAGACTATTTATTCTCTGAAGCGAAGGAAAGGGCGCTGTGCACCCAAGGGGCAAGGCTGGACAGTAGAATCGACTTAGCCCCTGCTAAGTGCTGAAAACTGTCCCACTGCAGGGCTGTTGTCTGATATGCTCTCGACAGGGAGTCAGAGCTGGTGTGCAGGCAGCATACTGGGGTGTATCTGATCTCACTGTGCTGTGTGTGTTCTCAGCTCCATTGTCTACCTGGAGATCGACAACCGGCAATGTGTACAGTCATCCTCACAATGCTTCCAGAGTGCCACCGATGTGGCTGCCTTCTTGGGCGCTCTTGCGTCACTTGGCAACCTCAATATTCCCTACAAGATCGAGGCTGTGAAGAGTGAGTGATCAGGGACTGGAGGGATGGCTCAGTGGTTAAGAGCACTGGCTGCTCTTGCAGAGGACCTGGGTTTGAATACATGTAGTATCTTATAACTATCTGTAACTCCAATTCCAGGACATCCAACACCTTCTGACCTCTGCAGACACCAAGCATGCACAGGGTTCTGACATACATGCAGGCAAAACACCCATACACATTATTTTTTTTTTAAATGAGTGCCCTACCCCCACCAGCCCTGCTTCTTCAGGGATGGGTTCCTTGGGTGGAGGGAGAGTGTGTCTGGGAGGGTCACAGGCAGGCTGCCTCTCACTCCTTGTGCCAGCTGCCACCCCCAACTCAAGCAGTGCTTTTCTGGAATTTTTCCATGGCCTTCTCTCCCTGTGGATGGTGGGAGCCATAAGTAAAAGCTGTCCCCAGAAAGTGGAGGAGCCTTTTTCTCTCTCCATTCTTTACCCCTGATTTTTCTTTGTTGGATATTATTTCAAAATCATTACTAGGGTTTTTTTTGTGTGTGTATGTTGTGTTTTTTTTTTTTAAGAGAGAGAAGAATTGATCAGTGTCATGTGAAGTGTTGAAGTTTGTATCTTGAAAATCCTCCTAAATCCTTTGTCTTAACAGCTCAATGCGAGCGCAGTGATTTGAAGTTCACTAATCCTCCTTCTCGAAAGGGGAGAAGTGAGCACCGTCTCCAGACAGATCAGCTGGTGCAGGAGAGAATTTAGTGATAGTTTGCAATTCTGATTAATCATGTAGAAAATGACCTTATTTTGGGGGGTGGGATGGAGGAGAGTGGGTGAGGAGGCACTGGCCGTGGAGCCAGTCCACCGCCCCCCACCAGCCCGCAGCCTCACCACGCCTGACGTGGGGTGCTTGCCTGCCGCCCCTGCCTGCAGGTGAGACGGTGGAGCCTCCGCTGCCCTCGCAGCTGCACCTCATGTACGTGGCAGCAGCTGCCTTCGTGCTCCTGTTCTTTGTGGGCTGTGGGGTGCTGCTGTCCCGCAAGCGCCGGCGGCAGCATGGCCAGCTCTGGTTCCCTGAGGGTTTCAAAGTGTCAGAGGCCAGCAAGAAGAAGCGAAGAGAACCCCTCGGCGAGGACTCAGTCGGCCTCAAGTGAGTGGACACTGCTCCCACTGTGTGTGTGGGGTGAGTGGCAGGGCTGGTGGGGGTACTTAGCTCCCGCAGGCCCATGGGTCCATCCATCCCTGTCTGTTACCCTAAGCCCATCTGCATGTAGAGGGTGCCCATGTGAGTTGTGGCTTCAGGGCATTTCCTGGAGTACCTGCTCAGGCTCCCTATTCCCATACCCAGGCCACTGAAGAATGCCTCAGATGGTGCCCTGATGGACGACAATCAGAACGAGTGGGGGGACGAAGACCTGGAGACCAAGAAGTTCCGGGTGAGTCCAGCAGGTTCCCAAGCTTCCAGGGGTGGCACCTCCCACCTCAGCCCCAAGTGATGAGGCTCTGCTTACTCTGCCCAAACCCAGTTTGAGGAGCCAGTGGTTCTTCCTGACCTGGATGATCAGACTGACCACCGGCAGTGGACCCAGCAGCACCTGGACGCTGCTGACCTGCGCATGTCTGCCATGGCCCCAACCCCGCCTCAGGGTGAGGTAGATGCTGACTGCATGGACGTCAATGTTCGAGGACCGGGTAAGGCCACTAGAGACACATGCACACAGCCCCTGGCTGAGGCCAGTAGGACTTGAGGAGGGCTGGGTCACTGAATGGCTCTGGCAGAGCAGCATACTCCACTGAGCTGATCTTCTGGCTCCTGCTGCCCCCGGAGTATACTTTGATGAAATGCTGCTTTGCGATAGTCAAAGTGTTAATTTTTTTTATTTTTTATTTTTTGGAGACAGTGTCTTACTCTATAGACCAGGCTAGCACCAAATATGATTTTTTGTCTCAGCTTCTAGTATGCTGGGATTATAAGTGTGGCCCCATGCCCAGCTAAAGTGCTGACTTAAAATTTTATGCATATATATAGATGTGTATAAAATATATACATACATATTTTATTTTATGTGTATGGTCTGCCTACATATATGTCTGTGTATCATGTGCATGCCCAGTGCCTGCGGAAGCCTGAGGAGGCCATTTGAGTTACAGATGGTTGTGAGCGGCCGTGTGGGTGCTGGGGATTGAACTCAGGTCCTCTGGAAGAACAGCCAGTGCTCTTAACCACCGAGCTATCTCTCCAGCCCTTATTTTATGTTTTAAAGCATTTATTCATTTGAGTGCAAGGGGCACACATGTACCATAGTGCACACGTGGAGGTCAGAGGACAACTTGCAAGGGTGGGTCCCATGCAAATTCTACCATGTTGGTCCCAGGGTGTCTTCTAGGTAGGCAGCACTACATCCTCGAGGATGTCGTCTGGGGTCTCTTAAACCGAAGGCTGTGTTAGGACTGCCAGGGCCATGGCTGAATGTTGACCCTCCTTGAGGCTGACACCACCCTTCCCACATCTACCCCTGTTTCTGTCTTCTCTGCAGATGGCTTCACACCCCTCATGATTGCCTCCTGCAGTGGAGGGGGCCTTGAGACAGGCAACAGCGAAGAAGAAGAAGATGCACCTGCTGTCATCTCCGACTTCATCTACCAGGGTGCCAGCTTGCACAACCAGACGGACCGCACAGGGGAGACTGCCCTGCACCTGGCTGCCCGATACTCTCGTTCAGATGCTGCCAAGCGCTTGCTGGAGGCCAGTGCAGATGCCAACATCCAAGACAATATGGGGCGTACCCCATTACATGCAGCAGTTTCTGCAGATGCTCAGGGTGTCTTCCAGGTAGGCAGCCCTGCATCCTTGGGGCCAGTGACCTCGTCTGGGGTCTGCGGCCAGTCAGACCTGGGCAGTGGTCTGATTGGCATGGACCCTGCAATCTCTAATTCCAAGTGTGGCTGGGCAGGGCTGGCAGGCACCTCCACACTGGAACTGCTCTTTGAAGGAAGTCCAGGTTACAAAGGGTATCAAGCCCCGCCTGTGTTCTCTGAGCAGGCTGGCTGAAGGTGGTCTTGAGGAACCTACAGGGTGAGGCAGGGCCTCCTACCCTCAGTAAGACCCTCCAGTCTCAAGGCTATGGCCTTGACTTGAGGTCTCTACCCCAGTGCTACAACCTTTGCAGCCCAGCCCCACCCCGTTCCGCTGTGGCTGCAGGCATAGCCCATAGCGGCAGAAAGAGAGCTTTAGAGGCTGCTGGTCCTGGCCTTCAAGCCTATCTCCTGGCTTTGCCTAGAAGCCTGGAGCCAGCCAGGGTGGATTTAAGGATTTAGCTGCCTGGGTCTCCAGGGACCATCCCTAGTAGCTGCTCCTGCATGTTGCCAGTCAGTGACCCCTGCTACCAGACTCATCCTCTAGGCGGCCCTGGAGCAGGCTCCAATGGGGAATAGACCAGGCATCAAAAAACGTGTCGTTTAATCATTTCTTAACTTGAGCCACACTTTGTCGGTCTGCAGAAGAAATTAAACAAGACAGGGCTGTGTACACCTGTTATGCCAGCACTCATTCTAATCTGAGAGGATTGTGAACATGAGGCTAGCCTGGTCTTCATAGAAAGACCCTATTTCCAAATAGGAAAGAGAGGTTGAGATCAGCCACAGGGTAAGTTGAGCTCAGAGCAGGGACTGCTCTCGGACTCTCTGTTTTGCTTGCATAGACAGTTGTAGGAATCCAGGCAGTGCTGTGAATCCCTACCCAGGTCACCACCCTGCTGCTCCCACCTGTGATTCAAGCAGGGAAGCTTAGCAGTCCCAAATACGGCTGTGGGCCGTGGGCCGTGAGTGCCGTGGGCTGTGAGCGGGATTCCCATCCTCGGTCCCCTCCCCTCTGACCCCCAGGCTATGCAGTTTGATTTCTTTAACCTGGAGGCAGTTCTGGCAGCCATGATCAAAAGATGAAGCCACCTGTGGTCTCAGTGGGTCCCCACTGTCACCCTAGCCCCTCCTGCATATGGGATGTAGCTCCACAGCACAGCGCCCCGTCTTCCTTAGGGGCTCCTCTGAGCTGAGTCCAGGCATTGGTTCCTGGAGACAGGAGCTTGTGTGTAGATCACTCTGCCTGCCTTCCAGATCCTGCTCCGGAACAGAGCCACAGATCTGGATGCCCGGATGCATGACGGCACAACCCCGCTGATCCTGGCTGCGCGCCTGGCCGTGGAGGGCATGCTAGAGGACCTCATCAACTCACATGCTGATGTCAATGCTGTGGATGACCTAGGTAGGCCCAAGCTACAGCCCAGCTACTGAGGATATCAGCCAGTTCCTGGTCTGCTCAGCCCTAACCCATTCTCTCTCCTTGCTTCCTTTCCAGGCAAGTCGGCTTTGCATTGGGCAGCTGCTGTCAACAATGTGGATGCTGCAGTTGTGCTCCTGAAGAACGGAGCCAACAAAGACATGCAGAACAACAAGGTAAGCAGAGGGGCTGCCTTAGCTACAGGGGCATGACAGGAACTCCCATGCACACATACGTTGACCACTTAGAAAGAGTGTCTGGGACACAGCTAATTTTTCAGAGTCCTCCCAAGTGTCGGGGCTGGGACAACAGCAGACAAAATATATCCACGATCTTGCTGGAGATGAGATGAGGCAGCAGCAGCTGTCCTATGTCACCATTACTTGAGCCTTGCCTTCTGTTCCCTTCTGTCCAGGGGTGTATGGTGACCCTAGGGGTTCATGAATGGCCAAGGGGCAGGGATGGGGTGGCCCTGTCTCTTAAGGTCTGCAAGGCCCCTGGCCTGGCCCACTGCTACCATATTCTGTCCTTCGGGCTAAGGAAACTCTGCTTAGGGGCTGCACCTCTCCACCTTGTATCCCAGGGTCTCTACGTGTGCAGGACTAGTTGCTTCTTCAGGACTATGCTTAGTTGCTCAGGAGTGCAGAGTTCGTGCCTCCCTTACCAGCTCCACTGCAGGCTGGGAAATGCAGCAGGGGCCCAGCACCAGGAGTTGCTGCTGGGACTCAGGTTCTCCACAGTCCAGGGTGGGCCCGTGGTTATAAAGAGAATCTGAGCCTGGTACACAGTTCTGTAGGCTCCTAGGCCCTTCACACTCCTCACAGAGAGGTGTCTGATTATGTCTCCTGGGCAGAGCAGACCTGGAGGGAGCTGAGATGCCTTAGCCACTGGTGACCCCTTGGACAGGAAGTACCTTCCCCATGTCCATTCGTTTGCCTCAAAGGTTCCTGAATCCCAGGACTGCAGTATTTTGTACCTGCATTTTGGGGAGGAGAGTAAAGGGCACACAGTTCATTAGGTTTCAGGCAGTATGACCCCACGGGGGTGTGAGGTGATAAACCTAGGTTCTCTAAAAAAGGACTCAGGACCAGCCAGATGTGCTTCCTAGCACCAGGAAGCTGAGGCAGGATGATACTGAGTTCCTGGCCACGCTGGGTAACATAGGGAGGCCCCACTATAAACCTTCTTCTCCCCCAGCCTGGTAGTGTAGGATGCTTGGGTCTAGCTAGAGAGGTCTGTCCTGCTGTGAGAAGAGGAAGAGGAAGCACTGCTCCCCTAGCCCCTCCTCCCAGGCCACCCATCATAGATGAGTCAGCAAGTTCCACACCGGGCGCAGCTCCCGCAGCTCCCTCACGTGCCTCTGTCCTGCCCTACAGGAGGAGACTCCCCTGTTCCTGGCCGCCCGTGAGGGCAGTTATGAGACTGCCAAAGTGTTGCTGGACCACTTTGCCAACCGGGACATCACGGATCACATGGACCGACTGCCACGGGACATTGCACAGGAGCGTATGCACCATGACATCGTACGGCTTTTGGATGAGTACAACCTGGTGCGCAGCCCACAGCTGCACGGCACTGCCCTGGGTGGCACACCCACTCTGTCTCCCACACTGTGCTCGCCCAATGGCTACCTGGGCAACCTCAAGTCTGCCACACAGGGCAAGAAGGCCCGCAAGCCCAGCACCAAAGGGCTGGCTTGTGGTAGCAAGGAAGCCAAGGACCTCAAGGCACGGAGGAAGAAGTCCCAGGATGCCAAGGGCTGCCTGTTGGACAGCTCCAGCTTGCTGTCGCCCGTGGACTCGCTTGAGTCCCCCCATGGCTACTTGTCAGACGTGGCCTCACCACCCCTCCTCCCCTCCCCATTCCAGCAGTCTCCATCCATGCCTCTCAGCCACCTGCCTGGTATGCCTGACACCCACCTGGGCATCAGCCACTTGAATGTGTCAGCCAAGCCTGAGATGGCAGCACTGGCTGGAGGCAGCCGGTTGGCCTTTGAGCCGCCCCCACCGCGCCTCTCCCACCTGCCTGTATCCTCCAGTGCCAGCACAGTGCTAAGTACCAATGGCACAGGGGCTATGAATTTCACCGTGGGCGCACCAGCAAGCTTGAATGGCCAGTGTGAGTGGCTTCCCCGGCTCCAGAATGGCATGGTGCCCAGCCAGTACAACCCACTACGGCCAGGGGTGACACCGGGCACACTGAGTACACAGGCAGCTGGCCTCCAGCATGGCATGATGGGCTCACTACACAGCAGCCTCTCCACCAATACCTTGTCCCCGATTATGTACCAGGGCCTGCCCAACACCCGGCTGGCTACACAGCCCCACCTCGTGCAGACCCAGCAGGTGCAGCCACAGAACTTACAAATCCAGCCTCAGAACCTGCAGCCACCAGCGCAGCCACACCTCGGTGTGAGCTCAGCAGCCAATGGGCACCTGGGCCGGAGCTTCCTGAGCGGGGAGCCCAGCCAGGCGGATGTACAGCCACTGGGCCCCAGCAGTCTGCCTGTGCACACCATTCTGCCCCAGGAAAGCCAGGCCCTGCCCACATCACTGCCGTCCTCCCTGGTCCCACCCATGACCACTACTCAGTTCCTGACCCCTCCTTCCCAGCATAGCTACTCCTCCTCACCTGTGGACAACACCCCCAGCCACCAGCTGCAGGTGCCAGAGCACCCCTTCCTTACTCCATCCCCTGAGTCTCCTGACCAGTGGTCCAGCTCCTCCCCACATTCCAACATCTCTGATTGGTCGGAGGGCATCTCCAGCCCGCCCACCAGCATGCCGTCCCAGATCACCCACATTCCAGAGGCATTTAAGTAAACAGATGTGGGGTGCAGGACCCCAGCTTCCGTTCCCAAGCCGTGTTAGGAGTCCTTTCCAGGGCTCCAGGATGCTGGGGCCACCAGAGGAGCCTTTTAAAAAATGTTTTTATACAAAATAAGAGGACAAGAATTTCCATTTTTTTTAGTATTTATTTATGTACTTTTATTTTCCACAGAAACACTGCCTTTTTATTTATATGTATTGTTTTCTATGGCACTAGGGAAAAAACATATCTGTTCCAAGAAAATAAACTAGTTCTCAGAGCCTTGATTGTCCTGGTCAGGGTGAAGTTCCCTGTGTGTCTGTAAAATATGAACAAGGATTCATGATTTGTAAATGCTGTTTATTTATTGATTGCTTCTTTCCAAAATCGAAAAGAAAGAAAGAAAAAAAAAAAAAAACAAAACCATGACAGGAGAAGGGAGGCTGGAAACTGCCACGGCCAGAACTCCCCTCTCCCCAGATGCCTGCTACCCCACTCACTGCCCTCCTCCCAGTGTCACCTGGGATTTGCAGATGTGTTTAGAAACAGGCCAAGACCTTGAACCTTGGGTACATGGATTAGTTTTGTATCTAAAACAGGAAACAAGTCAAATGATGTGGTTTCATACATTTTCTGTAACCACCAGTGTGGGCTTAAAGCAGTGTCCTCGGTATGTGCAGAGTGTACTACCCAGGAACCAGTCATGCATCTGCAGGCTCCAATGTTCTGTAGTAGTGTTTATGGGCCTTGGGAGTATTTCTCCCCTGCCCTGTCCTGTCCCCCTGTCCCCTTCCTGACATCTTGAGCCAGTAAGCCATGCAGGGTGTGGTGCCTCCTGGAGAAAGACACTGCCTAGACTCTTCTGTGCATCCAAATTCAACTGATGGACTGTCCCTGTCTGGGCCTGGGCTCCTAACACCTTACTGCCAAAGGGCTCCAATGTGCATTGTGGACTCGCCAGAGTAGCCTGCATTGAGACCTCAAGAAAATATAAGCTGTGTGGCTCTCTGATCCCCCAACTGGCCTGGGTGGGGACGTGCCTTGAGTGTGCTGGAATGTGGGTGGAGCCTGCTTCTGGGCCACCTCTCCTGGTTCAGGGTAGTGCTCACAGCAGATTCTTGCAGTATCAAGTATACGCCTGTGGCAGAATAAGTATCTGTAAATACATGTTTAAAGATGGATTTTGTTTAAAAAATCTAAAGGAACAAGTCTGTCCTGTGTCAAGCTGATGAGGAATGTCAGACCATGGCTCAGCTCAGTGTGACCCAGGCCTCGACCTGCAGCTGCTGAACCAGTAGCTCCTAAGAGCACAACCCAGGATGGTCCATCTGCTGTCCACCAAGCCCTTTCCTAGCAGTCACTGTGTGCTGGGGGCTTCCGGGGCAGCTGCCCACCTCCTCAGGGCAGCTCCTCCTGGCCTTTTGGGGGGCAATGTCTGCGCTATGCCTAATAGATATGACCAGACACATCCTAAGATGTTGATTCTTACTGTGTTTTATAAAATAAAGTGTAGTTTACAGAAAAAGAAACTTAAAAAAAAATATCTACATGCAAAACTGTAGGTAATGAAAATGATGTATTTTTTCATCTTTTTTTTGTTACTAATTTGCAATAAAAATGATGCTAATGGTCGTCCACATTTTGCTAAACTTGGAGTGTGGTTTGGTTCACTTTCAGGGAGTGTGGCAGAGAAGGGGCCACCCAGCACTGAAATAACCAAATCCAAACCCTCTCTTACACAGTAATACAGACAAGTTGCTCTTTCTCAGAAGCTGCACAGCACAGGGCATCAAGGTGGAAAGACAGTTTCTAGAAGAGTTGATGCTGTCCTCTTAGGGGATGTGGATTTGATGTGAGCTCCACTCCTGTGAGCAGCAGAGGAGTCAAGGTACCTTACATTGTCAGAGGATAGATGACTATCCTCTGAGTCCAAAACCCCCAACCTCTTCAAGTTCAGCCCTGCCTTCTTGCAAAAAGTCATCCCAGCTGTGCTTGGTGACGGCTTATATTCCCCCTCAAAGGGTTGGGAAGGTCATGGGACTCAGGACCCTCGCCTGATGACCTGGTCACTCCATGATGCCTGTTGTATGCACTCCTGCCCTAATTGTGCATGACCCGGGGGAGGGACCAGAGTATAGAGTCTGGGAAGACTAGTGGGGAGACTCTTGATCTATGTGGCTATGCGAAAAGTCTTCTCCCTGCTGGGTAAATGTATTAATATTTATTTAATAAATCCCAGCAGCAGGTCACTACCTGACTGAATGGTTTACATTCCCGAATGAAAGACACATACACAGGCTTTATATTTTAATATGTCTTATTCAGCACAATAGCTGGGCAGCTGCCTAGCCTCCATGTTGCTAGAATCTATCTCCTGCTGATAATTCTGAGTTATTACTTACTAATTCTATGTTCTATCTTGGCTAATCTAGACCCAGTTGGGCAGCCTTCTAGGCCAGTACTCTCCCAGCCCCTTCACATGGTGGCCATGCCTCTCTGTCCTGCACTTTTCCCAGGCATGGCTTCTCTCCTCTCCCCCACTCTCCTGGCATGGTGGCTCTCCCTTCTCCCCTGCCCTGCAGTCCCAAGCCCGGGAATCCTGAAATCTCACCTTTGTCTGTCCTCCCCAGCTGTTGGCGTCTTCATTACCAATCAGAACCCACGGGGGACATGGAGACCTTCTCGTGCATACAGTTTTTTGGGGAAACATAATTAACATTCATAATACAAACAGCTATGGGTAAAGAGTTCCAATGTGGACTCTTTTGACTCAGTAAGTAACCCTGGTGCCCCAGTCAACTTTGGTAGAACTGTGCCTAGGACCTTAGGAGGAGGGGTAAGTGTTGTCTCTCCCTGGGAAGGAATTTTAGCAACACTCTTCTAGTCAGAGAGAGCCCAGCAGCAGGCAAAGGGAAGGTGGGGAGGGTACCCTGGGCCAACCACCTTTGTCCAAAGGGAGGACAAAGGAAACTGGAGAAACAACAGAGCAGGGTACCAAGTGACAGGGCAGTAAGTCCCGAAAGTTCTATGATTTAAGACTAAGTGTTACAAAGCCATCTTAGCCCTAAGAAGAAATCATCACGGCATTGGTGTGCATCTCCCTCTGCCTGCCCGCACCTCTCCATTTGGCCCACACCTCAGGGCACAGCAGGAGTGTCTAACCAAAGTGACAATAGGGAATGTGACACCCTCTGAACCTGGCATCTGAGGACAAGGGTGAATCCATCAAGTTTAGATGTCCTGTCCCGGCCCAGTGTTGCACATTGTGATAGTAGGGGGGCCCAAGGTCCCAGAAGGGGTGCTCACACACAGAATTGTGATAACTTGTCTCACTCTTGCCCTCAAGGGGAAGGTCTGAGCCTGAATTCTGCCCAGGGAACTAGCACCCCTAAAATTCCATCTGGAATGAAATGACAGCTCAGAAAGGACTTAGCAGGCCCATATGCCTGGGTGTTCTCTGGAGCGTCATCCACAACGGCACATGCAGCCCGATGTCCACAAGTGCGATGGCTGGACCACTGGGAACATGTTTAGAAGGTTTGAAGTGAAAACATTTTCATTTGCAAACCAAAGCAAGGTCTGCAAGTGCTACCGCCTCTCAGTGGCCTGGAGGCGCAACTGCAGCTGGCAGGGAGGATGGTGGCCTGGTGTAAGGCCAGGGCATTTCTGATTCTTGGGAGAGTCAAAGCATTGTCTCCTTTTCTATGAAATGCCACCTGTGCTGGCTAATTAGTTTTACGTCAACTTGATACACAAAGTAGAGTTATCTGAAAGGAGGAACCATAATTGAGAAAATGCCTCTGTAAGATCTGGCTGTAAGACATTTTCTTAATTAGTGATTAATGGGGGAGGGCCCATCCTACTGTGAGTGGTGCTATCCCTGGGCTTATGGCCCCGGGTTCTATAAGAAAGTAGGCCGAGCAAGTCATGGCAAACAAGCCAATAGGCAGCACCCCTCCATGGCCTCTGTCTGTATCTGATCCTGCCTATAGGTTCCTGCCCTGTGTGAGTTCCTGTCCTGACTTCCTTCAGTGATGAACGGTGTTGTCAAAATATAAACCGAATAACCCCTTTCCCCTCCAACTTGGTTTTTGGTCATGGTGTTTCATCATAGCAATAAAAACCTTAACTAAGACACCACCCCTCCCCAGGGATCTGTCATCCTGTACTGTTTTTGTTTGTTTTCAATTTAGCAGAATAGTTATGATGTATATATTACTAGAGGGCAGTGAGCTAGGCAGTCAGAGAGAGCAGGAGTACACTATGTCCTCCGGCTGGCCGGACCTTGTGATCCTTCTGCCTCAGCATCCTGAGTTCTAGGATTGCCGGTATGCCCCAGCAGGCTTGACTTTAAGTCCTACTTTTCAACATTCAAAGTATGTAAGTAGTTCCAGGCAAGCATGGTAAATCCAATACTCTAGAGGCTGAGGCAGGAGGACTGCCACAAGCTCAAGGCCAGCCTGAGTTATATAGCTAGATTCTGTTTCAAAACTAACAAACAACCAGATATAAATAACCCAAGAACAGCTTGGCAGTGGTGTTGCACACCCTTCAACCCAGCACTCGGGAGGCAGAGGGAGACAAGATCTCTGAGTTCCAGGTCAGCCTGGTCTACAGAGTGAGTTTCAGGACAGCCAGGGCTACAAGGAGAAACCCTGTCACAAAAAAACCGAAACCAAACCAAATAGCCACAAAAACAAACCCAAGAATAGTCCTCTCCCTCTCCCAAGTGTCCTTCACCTGCTGCCTGTGTGCTTCTTCGATATGTGGGGGGCCATCCTTTTGAGAGAGAAGGGCTTCCTCAGCCTCTTGGAGTCATTCAGAGAAGCGCATATCAGCAGAAATATGACTGAAGCAACATAGGTCATTCAAAATACTTCATAACCCTTCAAAAAAGTGCTAAGGAGCAGGTGAATTGATTTCAGTACATCTCCGTTCATCCAATGAAGCCACAGTTACCACTTAACCAGCAGTCTACATAAGCAAAGCACTAAAAAAGACAGAGTTCACACTCTTTGTACTATTATTTGTATTTATTTATTTGTGTGTGTGTATTGTAATAACACAAGCCACACTGTGGAGGTCAGGGGACAGCTGGTGAGAGCCGGTTCTCTCCCTCTACCGTGTGGGTTCTAGGGACTGCACTTGGGTTGTCCTCCCTGCTAACAGGCACCCTTACCCACCGAGTCATCTCGCCTGCATTATGATATCTGCACTGTGGACAAAACTCAGGCCATGTGCAGTGTCCATGCTGACGGCGCCGAGGCCACACATGGCTCAAAATGTCATCCCAGACAGGAAGGTCTAGACTTCAGAACTTTTGCCACCAGCACAGATAAACAACCATGGAGCCAGATGTAGTGTTGGGAGCATTTGGGAGGTAGAGGCAGGAGGTTCAGAAGTTCAAAGCCAGACCCTGTCTATAAAATAAGTAAACAAATAAATAAAGGTGAGGGGAGAGACTGCCATGCTGGTGTTTTCTTTCTTGTCAGAGGAGTCACCAAATGTGGCTTCGCATTGCTCTGTCCAGTACAAAAAGGGACCCAAGGGTATCAGTGCCACAAACCCAGGCAAAGCAGCAAGGCTATACTGCAATCAAAAGCAATGGAGTGCTGCTGTCTCTCGAGGCTCTAGGGACCAACTAGCCATGAGTCTTGTCATCAGGGAAGATGGTTTTTACTATGTGACACCAGACCCTACCGGTGGAGTTGTGGTGACCCAGGCCAATCCTCAGCTGAGCACGAAGGCCTCTGGTGAGGGGACAGTGGTCCTGGTAAATGTCCCAGCAGGGTCCTTGGTATAACACAATGTACAATCCCTCTTATCAGGGTTGCAAAAAGTGGCCAGTGGCCTTGAAACACCTGGGATTAGAAGTTGGGGGAAATGGGGCTCTTTCACCATAGTATCCTCAAGCCACAATGCGCTATGTGCACTGTGGATTTTGAAAGAAGGGTGTATGGAGCTTCTCCAGAGAATTCCTTTTTTTTTTGAAGATCAAGGACGGGTTTGCTAATCTCTATACCTGCACTTTAAAGATGGTGTGGTTCTACTCTAATTCCTAACTACCCTCATGGTTGGTGTTCTCATGCTCTACCTGGCAGCTGTGGGATAGAAGGTCCCTAGAACGTCCTCCTGTGTGAGGGGTGACCTCCAAGGTCTATGTGTAGATGCTTTGGCCATCTACATAGAACTCATCCTGGAGCACAGTAAGGACCCAGAAACAGCATGGCTGTTGTTATCACAATGGATTCTAAGGTGCTCCTTAGCAGTTCGGCCCAGCATACACCATCTCATGGAGAGATGGTGTCTTAGTTAGGCTTTCACTGCGTGAACAGACATCATGACCAAGGCAACTCTTATAAAGACAACAGTTAATTGAGGCTGGCTTATAGGTTCAGAGGTTCAGTCTATGATAATTAAGGCGGGAACATGGCAGCATTCAGGCAGACCTGGTGCAGAGGAGCTGAGAGTTCTACATCTTTATCTGAAGGCTGCTAGGAGAAGACTGATTTCCAGGCAGCTAGGACAAGGGTATTAAAGCCCACATCCACAGTGACACACCCACTCTAACAAGGCCACACCTCCTAATAATGCCACTCCCTGGGCCGAGTATATATAAGCCATCATAGATGGCGACCCCAGGTTTCCAGTGGCTAAGAATGTGTGCTGCACACCACCTAGGGTGTTCCACAAAGCGCAGGGTTCAGTGCTTTCACACAGCTTTGACCCCACAGCTTATTTTTACATTCCACTGTTTGTGAAATTCATTCTCTACAACACTATGCTATTTCTATGACTCTATGTATAACACTGTATTCTGTTTCTCATGAGAGTCCTCTGCATGGGGCGAGCATGCTTTCTGCTGGAGATGTGAACACTCTGGCACTCAGAACAAGTCTGATCTAAGTTACTTATTTACTCCCCACCAACCCAGTGTTCTTAATCTGGAAAAGGGAAGGGGAGAAAAAAGGTCCCTGACATTAGCCTCAGCAGGCCAGGTGGAAGGGATGACAAAGAACAAGGTCCTTTCCTCTATCTTAACAGAATGCCACTGGCTCCCACAAGGTTCAGGATTGCGGCTCTGACCTCAGAGCTTGGAGATCCATTGTCTTCTCTGACTCCAATAAGCTCAACTCAGGGAGCATTTATGCAGCACCTGCTATCTTCAGCAAGCCCACCACCTCCAGGGAGTCCAGAAGTAAAGACTTTCCCTCAGCGAGGACTGCTGTGTGGGAGTGTCTGCGGGGTGTGCAACACCTGCACCAAACTAAAGTGAGACAGGATCTGAAAGGACCCTCAATGGCTGGGTAGATCTGTAGGTGGCTCTCTGCCTCCCTCTGCTGGCAGCGTTCCACCAGTGCGCCTCTGGCCAGCAAGAGGTCCTACAGATGGCATTTGTGCCCATCCTAAGATGTTATTCATGTTGCATAGAAGGAAACCGAATGAAACAGTTCATTCAAGTGAATTCACTAGATCCAGAGCCATGTGACTCCCAGATCTACGAGAGGTCGTCTCCCCTAGAAAGAATGTAAGGGCTCCATCTAGCTATCGCTTCAAAAGCAGAAATGGGTGCTCAGGGAGAAAGAGGGGTTTGGCAGGGCACTTTTCCAGGGTCCCTGGACACAGCCAGTTTGGCACATGGCACCCTTTGCACACTGTGGTTCCCCCTGGATCTCTCAAGGCCTTTGTTTTTTTCCCTGCCCAGACTCCTAGGGAGTCCACCATACAATGCAAATTACCACCCATGTTTCAGATTCGTGCCTTGCTGCTATGCTGGCGCTGTCAGAAGCAGTTGCAGTTAGAAAACTCAGTCTCTGCCCAGGGGCTTCATTAAGGTGGGCTCTACATTTGCTCCAGAAATACCACTTGCCTGGGATGCCCAAGGCTAACGTGAGTAGGCCTAACTGAGCTGAAAAGCCCCTACCTAGGACCTCCCTTACTTCTAAATATTCTATAGCAAATATCCCTTGGCAGGCCTACAGACCCACAAACCAGGGATCCCCTCCCTTTCATTACAGAAGCTCTACCCAGAGTGTCCCAAAGAGCTCCTGCCCTGCTTTGACAAGTGCCTCACAAGAGCTCCACATCTGGAGCTTTCTAGTGTCTACAGCCCCTCCAGGACAGGGGGGTGGCCTAATCTCCAATTGGGCCTCTGTCCCAATTCCAGCCAGCTGTGCCTGGAGTACAGCAGGGGCTCTGCACCATCTTTGTGTGCGTGCTGGGAAATAGGTTCCCTGCTCTTCTTAGGGCTCCAGTACAGCTGAGAGACCTTCCTGCTCTGTCTGTGCCCCTGGGTTAGTGTGATATCAACATCTGCCTTGTGTTTTCTACGTCATCCCTATTACCTGCTTATCACCTTATAGGGTGACTCTGTGATCTAGAAATGTCCCGAGACGCACACTAAGCCAAGCCTAATGCAGGACTCTAGAGACATGAAAGTGAAACCACAGGCCAGGAAGCTGATAGCAGTGCAGTTAACATGTACCATACCTGGAAGGGGCCAGGGAGCGGCCTACTGTGGATTCTGAATCCCTGTTACCCATGACAGTTCCAGAAGCCTTCAGGAAGTCTGGGACAGCTTGCGATTACCATCTCTTTTCCCAGGTGAGGAAATGCAGGTGTCTAGTACCCTTGCATCTCTGGCTTCTAGAATCTTACAATACAGTTGGACTAAACAACTGCCCCACAAATTGCTCAAGCCCTTTTATCTATGTTCCAGCAGCTGGGGAACACTCAAAGGTGTCCACTCCTGTGGGGAGGGAGGACTGCCAGCCCCACTCTCAGTAGTCCAGGAGAGTGCCAGGGCTTCTTTGGTTGGCACCTGGGCACTCATACCCACAGTGAACACCCAGGGGCCTAAGACACTACAGGTGGAAGGCAGGGCTTCGAGGTGCACCAGCCTAGGATGGAGCCCCATCTGCAAACTAGCCTTGTACTGTGGGCACAGGAAAAAGCGAAACTAGCCTGAGGCTCCTTTCATGCTGCCTACCATTGCTCTCAGGGATTTGGCCTTATGCTTCAAAAAAGGATCTCCACTCACCTTGGCCACATGGAGCCAGCCCAGGCGGCACACTGGTATACACTATAGGGCCTGGAAACAAATGGCATACAACTCTAAATCCCAGCTGTCTCCGCTTCCCAGTCCTCCTCATCCTTTAGGAAGCCTCCCTCCCCCATCGGCTCTTTCCTCCCCTGTGGCCCTAACATGCCTTTGGCTGGGGCTAGTCAGGAAGCCCTGGCTCCTGGAACCCTTCAGGTTCTGTGTCCATGCTGAGGGTCTGTCAGGGGCTGAGCACAGTGCCACAGAGCAGGCACAGACCATCAAGAACACCTGAGGCTACAACTACACCTAGTAGGTGTGAGGGACAGAGGCTTGAGGCCAAGCCCTCTCTTCACCAACACTGCTACCTCTTCCTTTAGCACTCCTCAGAGGCCTGCCCCTGGCTTCTCAGTGTCAGACAGGAGACAGCACCATGTGGCCTCCTGACTCAAGGAGGCTACAAACCCTAGAGTAGGGATGTCAGCATTTAGGCTAGCACTGTCCAGGAGGAATATACTGCCAGCAGCACATGGAATTTTATACTTCCTAGTTACATTAAAGAAAAAACATATCATTTCTAATAAGAAGTTTTATTCAATCCAACATACTCAGAATACTCAACATTCAATAAATACGCACCAGTGAGTCACTGTGAATTCTTGTCTATCTAGTGTATGTTATGTTCACAGTCCAGCTCAGTGTAAAGCAGCTCTGTGTAACCTCCCAGGGGCCACCACACCAGACAGTGCAGGGACTGGGGGAGGCTGACTGAGTAGAGCTACAAAGAATCCGCGGTTACCAATTGCTGGTTACAGTGTCAGAAACCACAGGGAGTTCTGACATGGCCTTCATGCACTAGAGTCCTGTGTGCTCTGTGGTGAGCCTAGGCTGTAACAGCTTTGTACCAGATGCTAACTACATAGGACTCCAGGGAGCTGGAGATGTTGTGCCCAACTTCCAAATAAATGAAAAGTCCCCAGGCAAAGTCGAGGGGGCATAACCAGGAGTAATGGTGGGGGCACCCATAAACACAGGAGTCACCATGTGTCCTGCCTGCCTCAGGCAGTCCCAAGTTGTGCCCATTGCCTTTGCATATGCATTAAAGTACCCCATTCCAGTCCTCAAACTGCCCAGTGGCTCTCCAGATGCCCAGAGAGGTTAGAGTCAACAGAGCAGGGCATGTGGGTGCAGACTGGGCCTAAAACTGGAGTCTTTGTCACTCAGAGGCCAGATTAGCTTGGCTGCATGATGCCAGCCAGTCTACAGGCAATAAGTCCTGTCCCTACCTTAGAACAGAGTCAGAGATGGAAGCCAGTACAGCTGTCCCTCTAGCATCTCTACCCTTGAGGGCCTGAGAGTGGAGACCTTGCATTTTATTTATTTATTTATTTATTTATTTATTTATTTATTTATTTATGTACGTATGTATGTATTTATGTTTGAGACAAGGCCTTTCTACTATGTAGCTCTAGCCATTCTAGAGTTGGGGTTGCTGCTTCTCTTTAGGGACTTAAAGCTGAGTCTACCATGTATTCTCCTGTGTAGAAAGAGTTTGAAAACCTGGCTCTCTAAAGACAAATGTTAGCTTTACAGAGTGACCCATAGTGCCACGTCAGACGAGCTGAAGCTGGCCCTCAGCTCTCCCGGCTTTGCTTGCGTGGCTGAGCGCTGGCCAACTCCACCACACTCCCTCCTTCCCTGCCTCTGGGTTCGCCACTGACCAGGCAGCTTCGCAGGGGCCACCTTCATGCCCTCTGGAGTACAGGTGAGGGAGCCAGGCCTGGTCACTTCCCTGATGACAGTACCCACCTTTCCGGAGAGTCTCTGCTCCGACAGACGGAAGCCTGACCTGTTGGCATCCCTGGTCTAAGAAGTCCAGTGCTCCGCCGTGGGCTTTAGGCCGCGTCCTGCCGGGAGGAGTCATAAGGGAGATTAAATGACCTGGCCTCCAGGCTCTGGCTCCTCTCCTCTAGCAAAGGTTGGAGGGGGTGGGAGGTGGGGCGAGCACTCCCGCTAGCACCAGGAAAGGCATTTGCTTTAGCCGCGCGAACTGTACCCAGGAAGCTGCAGTAGAAAGCCGTAACCAAGCAACGGATGCAGCTCCGCGCACGCGCGTGTCCAGCCCGCAGAAGACGACCGCCTAGCTACTCGAGCAGAGTGGCGCACGCGTAGTCGCCCCGCCGGCATCCAGGAGAATCCAACGGAAAAATGGGGAGGGGGCAGGCGGCAGGGCCCGCTGGGGCTCTGGACTCAGCGGAACTGCTGGCTTCGGTTTTTCAAGACTGTTTCTCCCCGGGTATCTGGATTGAAGAATCCGGTCCGGTCAAATCCTAGAGCAGGAGGACTGCAGGACCGAACCGACGTAACCAGGGAGACGTGAGGAGGCGGGGCCCGCGCTCCTGGCTCAGCAAGTGGGTGAGGGCGGGGCCACGGGGTGGAGCTATAAAAGATTGACGTAAGAGGGGCGGGGCCTATGGGTGGGACGAAGAGATGAGGCGGCGAAAGACTGGAGGAGAACGAAGGACGGAGTCAAAAGGGGAACGACGAAAGTGTCTTAAAGGGAATGGGCGGGGGAGATTCTGGGGGCGGGACAAAAGGATGAAGCAGTGGAAAAACTGGACGGGAGAGGGGGCGGAGCTAAAGGGGGCGTGACATGATTGATTCGCTGAAGACTTGTATGGAGCGCGTCCAAGAGGGCCGGGCAGTGGGGGCGGGGCAATGGGTGAGGCTGCGAAAGATTGGACGAAGCGAGAGGAGGGGCGATTAAGGGGCGGGGCGCGCGCTGACGTCTCCGTCGGACACGTCGGCGGCGGCACCTGGAGCCGGATGTGCCAAGATGGCTGCGGCTGCTGCTGGGTACGCGCTAGTTTCCCCTACTGCTGCCGCCGTCGCCGGCTGGGTTCCAGTTCGCGGCTCCTGAGAAGCCAACCGCAGCTGAGCGGGTGAGGGCTGAGTGTATGGAGCACGGTGGAGGCCCGAAGGCGGGTGAGGCTGTGGAGACCAGGCAGGCTCAGTGAGCATCGGGCCTAGCCCGGAGTAGCAAGCGCATTTAAAGAGATACCGTCAGGCCTGGGGAGAACGACAGTACCGGGCTGCCTGGTGCTGAAACACCGGACAGGTTACAGGCGGTGTCGCCTTGGTGGGTTGTCTAAGGGGCTCGTGATTCCCAGGCCTGAAGGGAAGCAGATGCCCGGTCTTGGCTGCGGGAACTGGTCGGCCGCTGGGAAAGGTGTGATAGCATGGCTAGACTGTGACGCCTCAGAGGAAACCTGCAACTTATTTAAAACGAAGAAAGGTGCAGAAAATTGCCAAGCATGATTTTTGCTGGGTTCTGAAGATATTTGGTTATCGTTGGCTCGAAGACTTCCTCAGCAGAGCTGGTGATCATGGGACACATTTTCGTTTGAAACAGGGAGTAGCAGCATTTATTTGTAATCTCTTGGCCGCTGGAGCAGGATGTCGCAAGGGAGGTCGTAGTTTGTTTTTTACCAAGGTGTAGAAAAATGTCTGCATGGCCGTGGAGTGTCCTGTAGATAACTCTGGCTGTTCTTACACAGGTTTTTAAGTGGCATGTAGAATAGTCGTGCACTGAAAAGAGATTTCCTTTCAAATGTGTTGACTAGAGGCGCTTTCCATCCTAAATCTGGCAGTAAGAAACAGCAGACTCACAAATTACTGTTTCTGCGGGTCCTTTTGCAAGTTGCAGCACAATGCAGCCTCTTACACTTTCTGTCCACATACCCTTCCTAGATTTCAGTGCTCATGTCTTACAGATGAGATAAAAGGCAAAGTAGAGATTGTTTCTTCTTGTGATTCATTATTCCTAAATGAATCTCCAGATTGACCTTGGAATTTTCTGAAATACTGTGCAGATTCTGGTATCCCATCTTGCTTTTTATAAGCAATTATGAATGTCCTCGTTTCCAGTGTCTTCCTCACATAGTATATAGCTCTTTTCTGTAAATGCCTTCTTCAGCATTTAAAGGGTTCTGGTTCAGATTTTGAGAGAGAGAGGTGTTTATCTTGTCTGATGAGAGTATCACAGGCAGTCACCGTAGGGGAGATTGTTGGTAGAGTGGAGCTCACTGATGTTTTTGGGTGCCTCTGTGTTGTACAGTTTACAGCTGTTAAGTCTGGCAGTGAGTGGATCAGGGGATGTTTTAAATACCTCAGTCACACAGAGTCATACTTAAAATGTCTTGTGTGTGTGTGTGTGTGTGTGTGTGTGTGTATGTATGTATGTAGATATGAGGCAGTTGAGCTACAGAGCTGGGTTCATGAATAATGCGTCTGAGATCAGTAGATCTCTCTTAAACAGGTGCTTTTTTGAAAAGTAGATGTCTGAACAGGATAAAAGTGTCTCTAATCCTGAGGTAAGTGATGGGCATTTCATTCTATTTCTTTTGGTAAGTAAAGAAGATTAAAAGGATAATGTTCAAGTTGCAAGACTGTCCACCTGGAACAGGCACAGTGTGGGACGCTGTCTGCATGGGAGTGTGGGTAGTGTTGGCTCATAAAACATCTATTCCATTCAAGTCAAGGAAATAATGTCAAGTTTCTACAAACAAAATAGTTAAGAATAAATTTAGGCCATTTAGATTCTGGTCGGCAGCATTAGGGATTGGGCCCTTGAAAGAAGAACGAATGGCTAAAATCCTAATAGTGAATTCGGAAGACACTTGAGCGGGAAAAGATTATATTCTCTCATTCTGTGAACTGGCTGCAGAGAGAGGTAGTTGCCCTTAGCTGCTCAATGGATACCCAACCTATTGACACTTGATGCATCAGCCTTGTATATGTGTATTGTATTTTAGTTTAGTTTTTGCTTGTTTGTTTGTTTTTAACTGTTTAATGTGTTGATTGTGAGATGAAGAACGGCCTCAGCTGCCTTTTATGCTTCCCAGCCAGGTTTCAGAAGAAACATGAAAGTCTGTGTGTCCAGGCATGGTCCAGATCCATGTTATTGTGTCTATGGTAGCTCTGCTGCTGGTCAGATAAATAGGGGTGGCAACTCTCCTTCTACTTTTGGTTCATGTAAAGTGAAGCGGCAATATTATTTATTATGTAAAATGACAAGTTAAAGCCTACTGAGCCGGGCAGTGGTGTCGCACGCCTTTAATCCCAGCACTCGGGAGGCAGAGGCAGGCGGATTTCTGAGTTCGAGGCCAGCCTGGTATACAGAGTGAGTTCCAGGACAGCCAAGGCTATACTGAGAAACCCTGTCTCGAAAAAAAAAAATAAATAAATAAAGCCTACTGAGCTCCTGGCTTTGCTTCTAATTGAAGTTCCATTGCCTTCCGTATCAGGTGCTAGTCAGTTGATAGGGTCCTCTGTTGACTATGAAGGAGCGAATGTGGACAATAATGGAACTGAGTTAATAGATTAATAGAATTAACATTTAGGTAGGGATTAGAGACCTTTTGTAAATTGCTTTACTTAAAATACATATATCAATGGTTTGTTTTTTAATCTGAGTATCAAAAAGATATCCAAGAACAAAGCGTACGTCTGTGGATTAAACTGTCTTTGCTTTATTTTTCTGTGGATTAGCTGAACAAATTTCTTCTTGAGGGTGGTGCCAGGAAGAAGGACTGATACAAAGAAAAGGGCTTTTAAAGTGTCACACTTGAATTGTGTCTTGTTCAAAAACAAAAAACCCTGGTGAGGCTCTTGTCCTATCTCACACTACCCCTCTTTTTCCCTGAGGGTTATTGGGATCTGCCTGTTGGAAACGTGAGACCAGTACAACTGCTGTAAATTTCCTTGGGATTTTTAGTTGCAGCCTTGTTACAGCTTCAGTGGTCAGAGGCAACTTTGTTTCACTGTTCTCAGAGGACTACCCTAACTAAACATTTCACTTGGTGGGGTAAACGCATTTAGTAACTTTATAACTATGTTTTAGGAAGTGTAAACTCTTCTAGGCTTAAACTCTTCTAGGCTTAAAATTAACATTACAAAAAGCACGATTATGTGTGTTTCTTTATAGTGGAGTTGGTTCTATCTGGATGTGGTAGTGGTAGCTTAAAGAAGTGTCAAGGACTAAGGAACATCTGGTAGTCTGTCAGACTGGCAATATGGTTGTTTCTTGTCCTCGACAATGTGGAGTGGGGATGTAGCAAGGTGGAGTCTTTGGTATTTAAATGATTTGAAATCACATTTAGTCTTTTTATTTTCATAGTTTTATTGAATGTAGCCAGGACTGTGAGTCTATAGGCCTTATGTTCCTCTTCTGTTTTCTTTTTTAGCACAAATTAAAGAAAAGCTCTACCTTGCCTCCTTTATAAGCAGCATCTCCTTGCTCGAAAGACTCCAACATGCAGCCACCACCTCAGGCAGTCCCGTCTGGTGTGGCTGGACCACCCCCAGCTGGGAATCCTCGGAGCATGTTCTGGGCCAACAGCCCTTACAGGAAGCCAGCCAGTAATAATGCACCAGTGGCTCCCATAACACGCCCATTGCAGCCAGTAACGGATCCGTTTGCTTTTAATAGACAGACTCTTCAAAACACACCAGTGGGTAGTTCATCCAAAAGCAGCCTGCCCAACTTGCCTGGCCCAGCCCTCTCTGTTTTTTCTCAGTGGCCTGGTTTGCCTGTGTCTCCCACAAATGCTGGGGATAGCTCCACAGGACTTCATGAGCCTCTGTCAGGAGCTCTGTCACAGCCTAGAGCAGACACCAGTCTATTTCCTCCTGCATCTACCCCTTCGCTGCCGGGGCTGGAGGTGAACAGGAGTGCTGAGATTGATTCCAGCTCAGGACCTGAAGTCCAGATGCTGCCACATCCACCTCACTACATTCCAGGAGTGGGTCCTGAGCAGCCTCACGGGGGCCATCTGAATGACAGTGAGTCTGGGCCTGACCAACCCATGAATAGGCATGCTCCACATGATGGTGCTGTGGCCCACGCAGCATCTCCTTTCTTCCCTCAGCCACAGATGCCAGGTCAGTGGGGGCCCGTACAAGGAGGCCTTCAGCCCTCCTCTCAGCATCACTTACCCTGCCTGGAGGGACCTGTTGAGAACATGGGGCCCCAGGCTGCCAGCTTGCCCCATTTTCCCTCTCCGTCTAGTCTGTACCAGGGACCTGGCCACGAGTCCCATGTCCCACAAACGTTTACTCCAGCATTCTTGGCCAGTGGCGAAGGGAATGAGATAGTCCACCAGCAAAGTAAAAATCACCCATTGAGTAGCTTCCCCCCTAAACACACTTTTGAGCAGAATTCCAGAGTTGGGAATACGTGGGCAAGCCCAGAGTTCAGGCAGAATCCAGGAGTGAATAAAGAGCATCTGTTAGACCCTGCCCATGTGAATCCCTTCACTCAGGGAAATAGCCCTGAAAACCAGGTGCACCATCCCCCAGTGGCTGCAACTAACAATGCCCTGCAAGAAGCAGCCTCTGGAGCTCTCTCAATGTTTTTTCAAGGGGAGGAGACAGAGAACGAGGAAAATCTCTCATCTGAAAAAGCAGGCCTTGATGACAGATTGGACTTGGATAGCTTCTCTTCTACCTCCAGACTGGGCCATCCACCACTACCTGGAGCTGGTGGTGTCTACCCGGCCTTTCTCAAAGGCCCTAGCAGTGAGGCTGCACAGGAAGGAGATGTGCAACCTTATTTTTCTCAGTCTATGGGCATCCGTCTTGACAAACAGACCACTATGACCCCTGCTAATGATACACGGGGTGATATTCCTGGTGCTGGGACCCACTGTGCTCGTGGGCCACAGTGTGAGAACGTTGAGGACTTGGAATTTGTTCAGAATCAAGAAGTCCTGCCACGGGAGACCCTGAATGCGGATCCCTTTTCCCCGAGTGGTCAGTTCCGGTATGGGCCCCTTCCTGGGCCAGCTGCCTCCAGGCCTGACACTGCAGGCCTCAACAGAGGTGGGGGGCTAAATCTTGAGGCCCCTGACATACCACTGCACCCTACACGACCTGACAGTGTGTCATCTAGCTACAGCAGCCATAGCCACAGAAGTCCTCCTGAGTCAGCCAGACCCCAAGAATTGGTGGGCACATTCATTCAGCAAGAAGTTGGAAAACTTGAAGATGATACTTCAGGGAGTTTTTTTAAGCAAATTGATTCTTCTCCTGTTGGAGGTGAAACAGACGAGGTGACTGGGAGCCAAAATTACTGCAGCAGCCTGTCCCAGCCTTCAACCCCAAGCCCTCCAAAACCTACAGGAGTCTTCCAAACAAGTGCAAATAGTTCTTTTGAGCCAGTAAAATCCCACTTGGTTGGAGTGAAACCAGTTGAAGCAGATCGTGCCAACATGGTGGTTGAAGTAAGAGGAACCCGGAACTGCCAGAAGAAGCGCAGGGCAGCTGTTGTACCACCTGATGCCACCCCAGGAAACCTGGAACAGCCACCAGACAACATGGAGACCCTGTGTGCACCTCAGGCCTGCCCTTTGCCTCTTAGCACCACCGGAGAGGCTGGGCAACTGGTTTCACACACAGCAGGGCCACCCTTGGATACTGTTCGCCCAGTGCCTGATAAGAGGCCCTCAGCCAGGGCCCAGGGACCTGTGAAGTGTGAGAGCCCAGCAACAACTCTATGGGCACAAAATGAGCTGCCAGATTTTGGTGGCAATGTCCTCCTAGCCCCCGCTGCCCCTGCACTTTATGTTCCTGTAAAACCAAAACCTTCAGCGGTTGTTCATCATCCAGAAAAGGGAATGTCTGGACAGCAGTCATGGAAACCAGGGTCTATGCCACCTTTGCAGAACCAAGACTCTCCTGGTGCTTCTGAGAACCTTGAGAACCCTCCCAAGGTAGGAGAAGAGGAGGCCCTTCCATTGCAGGCAAGTTCTGGTTATGCGAGTTTGCTGTCCTCGCCACCCACTGAATCTTTGCACAATCAACCTGTCCTGATTGCCCAGCCTGATCAAAGCTATAATTTGGCTCAGCCTATTAATTTTTCTGTGTCCTTACTGAATCCTAATGAGAAGAATCAGTCCTGGGGAGATGCTGTGGTTGGGGAGAAATCCATAGTAAGCAACAAGCAGGCTTTCCGTGGTGATCCTGAAGAACATGCTGCTTTGTCTGGAATTCCAGTCAGTGCTGTCTCTGGCTCATCTTTGCCTAGCAGTATCACCCAGAATTGTTCCCCTCGAGGTTCTGGGTCTTCTGAAATGATTGCTAGCCAGCCTGCCAGTTGGTTGGTTCAACAGTTATCCCCTCAGATTCCTCAAAGTCAGCGTCCTAATGCAGAAAAGGGTCCTTCTGAGTTTGTTAATAGCCCTGCTGGAAATACAAGTGTGATGCTCATCCCCCCTGCAAACAGTACTTTGATACCTAATAGTAATAAGGCAATTCACTCAGGTAACCAGGAAGGAGCTGTTGGTGCCCTAGACTTCACATTAAATAGAACTTTGGAAAATCCTGTGAGAATGTTTAGCCCATCTCATTCAGATGGCCCAGCTTCTCAGCAGACTCTTGCCAATCATCCCAGACAATCTGGGCCTGAGCTGCATAACCAGGATCATTTCTACCAGCAGGTAACAAAAGATGCTCAGGACCAGTATAGCCTAGAAAGAGCCCAGCCAGAGCTGGTGCCTCCTCAGCCACAGAATTCTCCCCAACAAGTGCCCCAAGCAGCGTGTCCAGAGCCTTCAAATCCAGAAAGCCCATCCACACAAGGACAGTCTGAAAGCTTGGCCCAGCCACCAGCAAGTCCAGCTCCAGTCAACACAAGCCAGCAGTTGCTGCCTCGGCCACCGCAGTCCTCCAGTGCATCGGGTACATCTACCAACTCCAGCCAGGCAGCTGTGCGGTCAGAGCAGCCGTGGCCACACCCACCACCTCCCAATACTTTTGGCCCAGCACCTCAAGACTTGGCATCCTACTACTATTATAGACCCCTGTATGATGCCTACCAGTCTCAGTACCCTTCACCGTACCCATCAGATCCTGGGACGGCCTCTCTATACTACCAGGTAAGAGCACTGGCATTTAACCATCTTTCTTTCCTTACTTTGCCCCCTTTTTCTCCTCTTAACGCTGTTTCTCTCAGGAATGACCTTTCTTCAGACCCATGTGGCCCCCCTGAAAAAAAAATCTTCCCTGTCCACCAACAAAGCTTTTCTTTCAGAGGGTCCTGTAGCATGTTGAATCGCTTGTATTACCAGTGTAGTTTTTGTGTAATCCGACATCTGACTGACAAAGAGTGCCTTGCTTCCCAGAGCAATCTTGGGCTTGCTGCAGTTACAGTGCTGGGCTGACTCCTTTAGGGAGGAGCTTAGTAGGTAGATTGTGTGTGCTGTTGTTTGTTTGTGCTTTGAGACGGGTGTCACTGTGTGGGCCAAGTTAGTTGTGAACTTAAAAGCATTCTGTCTTAGCCCTTAACGTGTTTTACCATGCCTCACTTTTGTGTATGTGGTGGTTTTGATTTTGACAGGCCTCATTTAGCCCTGGCTAGCCCCATATGTAGCTAAGGATAACCTTGAAGTCTTGAAGTCCTTATATTCCTGCCTCCACATCCTGAGTGGTGGAATTACCAGTGTATGCCACCATATCCAGCTCATTTTATGTATTTTAAAACATTTATTTATTATGCATGTTTATGTGTTTATGTATTTGCATATGGGCACACACATGCCACATTACACACAAAGACGTCAGAAGATAACTTTCAGGAGTTAGTTTTTTCTTTCCACCATGTGGCTTCCAGAGATCAAACTCCAGTCAGCCATTTTGCTGGCACCTTTCTTCTGGTTTTAATGACAAAAACAACTTATGTAACTAATGACAGGAGTAACTCTAGGAATCTTCTATGTCCTTCCTTGAGAATAAAGTCTTGGAGGAGAAAGGTTAGATTATCCATGTGCAGTAATGAAAAGAGGTGACGGACAGTAAACCTCTCCAGTACATAGCAGTGATCCTGCAGGGGGGGAGCCTGCTGCGGGGGGGGGGGGGGCCTGCTGCAGGGTGGGGGGCCTGCTGCAGAGTGGGAGGCTTTCTGAGTTCTTTCCTGCCTCTTTCTGGTATGGTGCAAGCTCATAACTGCTGCTTAGGTTCTGCTTAATCCTGTAGTAGTTTGCAGTGGACATGCTTGATCACTGTTAGCTTCTCCTTACCTCTGGCCCAGACTCGTCATTAGGTGGATTGTGTTACTGAAAGGTGAAAGACCCAAGTCCTCCAGTGTTTGGGGCCAGGTGGTGTTGAATTCTTGTGTGGCCTGAGAACAGTTGGCCCTGGCGCTATACAGGAAGATGTGTCAGAAGGAACCTTAGAAACAGGGTTGTAGCAGCTAGGCCAGAGCTGCCATGGCCATAGGCCTACGCCTTCCTATCAGCCTGGTGTGGCATCAGGTATATATCTGTGAGCAGTTACATATCTTCCCTAAAGACTAGTAAGTTCTAGATTTTAAAAGGAGGAGCCATAGCTATTATTTCTGTATGAGGCATTTCCGCTTTGTGGCCTGATCTTGGGCTATAGAGTGGGTGGAGCCACAGATGACATGCTGCAGGCTCCTCCAGAATCCCAAGCCTCACAGCTTTTCTGTGAGTATGCGTCCATGCCTCTTTATTGCCGTGGTCCTCAGTGGTCAGAAGAACCGTTTCCCATGATTTCATGTTACCTGTCAGCTGATGGCAGAGCTGAGGCTTTTGCCTGTATCACTTCATTTCTTTTTTGATCTCCACATGTCCTATGGAGCCTTTTTCCAGAGATAGGGCAGAGGCCATAGTTTTGTTACAACGGGGCTGAAATTCTCATCAGAATAAGATACAGCTTTTTGTTTTGTTGTTGTTGGTTTGTTGTGTTTTTTTTTTTAAAGCCAGGTATGATGGTTTGTGCCTGTAACTCTAAGACTGGGGAGGCTGATAAAGGTAGATTCTACAAGTTTGAGGTCACTGTGAGCTTCATAGTAAGTCTTAGGCCAGCTTAGGCTAAGTATGAGACTGTTACAAAACAACAAACAAAATAAACCAAACTAAAACAAAACATCCCCCTAAATTAGAAAACAACAAGCAATGCAGTCTTTCTTTGTGAGGCTTTTAAAACCAGTAGTTTTAGGATTTACTTACACAGATCCCTGGTCTTGTTACCTTACTGAGGTGGTGGCTGATGTATACTTATGTTGTTAAGACCATATCATCTCTATGTTTAAGACTGCAGAGCCAGGCAGTGGTGGCGCACGCCTTTAATCCCAGCACTTAGGAGGCAGAGACAGGCGGATTTCTGAGTTCGAGGCCACCCTGGTCTACAGAGTGAGTTCCAGGACAGCCAGGGCTGCACAGAGAAACCCTGTCTCGGAAAAAAAAAAAAAAAAAAAAAAAAAAGACTGCAGAAGGAAGATTGCTCTGGAGGGCCTTAGGGAGATTCTGCTGGCTGCCTGTTGATGTGTACTACACTTTAAGCTTTGTTTCTGTGAGAGTTTCCTACCCACGATACTGCTCTTGGACAGTGGGCATCTGCAGCACCTAGAGCTAGTTCTGTCACTCAATGTCTGCTCTTCATGGAGTCTAACAATGCCCCGAACTTCTTTCCACAGGATATGTATGGCTTGTATGAGCCTCGTTACAGACCCTATGACAGCTCAGCATCTGCTTATGCCGAGAACCACCGCTATTCTGAGCCTGAGCGGCCCAGCTCCCGTGCAAGTCACTTTTCCGACCAGCTCACTCCCAGGTGGGAGCTGCGTCCCATGCCGTTGCTTTATCCCATACTCAGTTGTGTGTATTGTTGGCTGTGATGGTAGCTTAGTGATGATAATAATTCTTTATCTGTAGAGATAAACAAACCCATTTTGTCAGCATGAGCAAACCAGAACTAAGTATACTGCCACAGTAGTCTTAGTAGAGCTGTCATTTAGCATTTGTCCCCAATCCTTAGCCAGGCCAGACTCTATGTAAGGCCATAAAGAAGTGGCCTCTCTGCTAATAGATGGATGGTTGTTCCTGTCCTAGGCACACCCATTCTGCTGCTGGCAGTTTGGCTGTGGGTGATTAGGGTTCTTAGACTGCTGCAGATGTTTTTAAAGTCTTGAGAACCCTGATCACAGAGATGGCGTAATCCATAAATCTATCAAATGATCTCTAATACAGGGATTAAAAGCTGTGTTCTGTGCCTGGCTCTGCCCACTTTGGTAAAAGTTCCCCTCCCCCTAGCCTGCATATCTCCTATACAGGCTATCCACAACCCTGGCATTGTGCCCTCTGAGTAAGTCTGTAAGCCAAGTCAAAGTTCCATCTCATTTTCAGTTGCCCAGAGCCTGCTTTTCATCTTGTGTCCACTCTAGGCCATTAACTACATTGTGAAAAATAGTGGGGTGTTGGCCTTGGTCACTGTACTCTGCTACCTCAGCTCCTGCAGTACCCTTCTCAGTTAACCCAGTAGTCAAGGAAAGCCCAGGGTAGCTGACTTTGCTATGAGATGGATCATTCTTTTGCTTAGAAACTCCCAGCTGCTAAGGTTATACGTGCACTTGCTTTCAGAATTTTCTGTAGGTTCTTGGAGGTATTTGGCAACTTGTCTGAGGACACACTGCTTTATGTGTGAACCTTTGTCCATTTAGCTAGCCCTAATGTACCTTGCTCCAGAGGTACACACACTGAACCATGTACAGGCATCCATAGCTAATCATTCTGAGTCTTTATGAAACAGCAGTCCTGAGGCTTAGGTGAGTTCTGGAGTACCTGCCTGGTAGATATGAGGCTCTGGATTTGATCCCTAATACACACACTTCAAGCACATGCACACACATTGTGATTGAGGGACAGAGACAGAGAGACAGAGACAGACATATACTTAATTGTGAGAAAATGTGGGGGATCTTAGATGGGAAGTAGGTTTTGGACTCTTACAGCTCAGCTCAGCTTTCTGATTCAAGATCTGTGAAAAGGAAAGAGGCATATGGACCTGTTTACTGGAGTGCAGACGGAAGAAAGCATGGGGCCAGAGCCAGGGTGTGACACTTGGCTTTCCACATGTCTGCCTGCAGCTTCATTTAAGAATTTACTTTCAAGTAACTGTGTCAGAGGCTCAGGCTAGGAGAGGTTACCATTGTCTGTCACTATGACTGCAGCTTTCCTTCATCTCTTTAGGTCCTTTGAGTGTCTTCAGCTCTCGTTTGTCACAGCCTACAGAAGCCTGTTCTCTTGTCTGTGTGTCTATGTGTGTGGACGCTCACTCAGTGTTGATGATACTGAATGTTAGGCTGATAGCATCACTGGAGGGCCTGCTTGCGGTGGGGTACATTTCCATGTTTGTCTGTGTCCTTCCTGAACTGTATGTAGGTAGGTTGGTGAGAGCATTTGAGGTAGTGACAGGCTCTTGATCTCACTCTATGTCAAGGTGTTTTTCTGCAGTCAATGTCAGATGAAGGTCTGGGGTGGCCAGCCTAAGTGAATCCTTAAGGCCAGGTTGGTGGTGTTCCTTGGCTGGGCATCTGGCTGAGCAGATGCTATGCTAGCCAAACAGCCAGGCTCAGCTGAGCAGTTTCCTAAAAGGGTATCATAAGATTCAACCATGTTTAGTGCTTTTGACAATCCTAAGAGTGCCAGACCCTCTTAAATAAGTGCACTTACACCCTCTTTTTTTTTTTTTTTTTTTTGAGTAAATCTCACCTTCTCGGTAATGAGTCAGGGTCATGGTTCAGTTTATTGGGCATAGAAAAGGCTAACTCCTTATTGATCTGCTGGCCCTGGCCCACCTCACAGATCCACTCCTCCAAGGCCACACTGAGCACTCATAATTAGTGAAGTCATTTTCCTGTGGTTCACCTCTAATCCCATCACTATGGAGGCGCAGGCAGAAAGGTTGTCATGTGTTTAAGGGAAGCCTAAGTTACACAGTGAGACCCTGTCTCAAAAACAAAAAGAAAAGAAAGCCAGTAGGAGTTGGTCTGGGCTTAGTGCTTTGCTGCTGCTCAGCACAACATAGAAACTTGTTAGGTGCAGCCCTGAAACACAAGACTAGTTGACTCTTGCTGAGCACAATCCAACAGTCGTCTTGATGAGTTCAATTTTAGGTAGCTACATAATAAGAAGTTCCATAATCTCATCTTTGTTTCTACTTGTGACCTGGTTAGAATTTTCCATAGCTGAGGTGTCTTCATGAATGTCTGTATGTGCTTTGGGTTAGCTAATTTCTCAGTACACTTTAAAAAACAGATACTGTGTTTAACAGCTCTTTCCTCCTCCCCCCAGGCAAGGCTATCCTGAAGGATACTATAATTCCAAGAGTGGATGGAGCAGTCACAGTGATTACTATGCAAATTATTACTCTGGCCAGTATGATTATGGAGGTATGTTTAGATGCTGTAACCATTAGCAGGGGACTGTCCAACCACTGCCTGTGATCATGCAACCATGTATAAGCCATGGTCTGGCAGGTGAATCGAGATCACTTTCCCTTTCGCTGTAAGCCAAAGTAATTAAGAATTGCGCACATCTGGAAATGATCATTTTGACAACTTGATTGAAAAGTCACGTTTTACCCACAGCTTAGTGTGTCTGTCGTGACTACGTCTGAGACTTCCTGGTCCACGTGTGACTTCTCAAGTACGAGCTAATGAGACTGGGGTGGAATGCAAGGCTGGCTCCCCAGTCACACTGTCATGAGGCTGACACTTGCTCCTTGGTGACAGCTACAGCTTGCTTATTGTGGCAGTTATGATGACTTCGACACATACCTTTTCCAAAATGTTTCCTAGGAAAAGCTATGAGTTCCCTTAGCAACCCTTTTGTGTGCTGTTTTGCCACAAGGCTCTGTAGTCCCTTGACAGGTCCACATGTTGATTCCTTCTGCCTCCCAGGGGACTCTTTGCCCCATAGACATTTGCATGAATTTTAAACAGGAGTATTGTACATACTCCCCTAAACCAGTACCTCATGTTTGTTATAGCATTAATGTTTGTTTTTAAGAGTTGGCTTTGGCTTTTTGTTTTGTTTTGTTTTTTTTTGAGACAGGGTTTCTCTATGTGTAACAGTCCTGGCTGTCCTGGAACTCACTCTGTAGACTAGGCTGGCCTCGATCTCAGAGCTCTGCCTGCCTCTGACTTCTGAGTGCTGGGATCAAAGGCGTGCGCCACTACACCCAGCTTAGAGTTTGCTTTTAATGAAATTTTTTCTTAAAATATCCTGAAATATGATTTGGAGAGATAGCTCAGTGGTTAAGAGCATTGTCTACTCTTCCGGAGGACTTGGGTTCAATTCCCACTACCTATATGGCAGGTCACAACTGTCTGTAACTCTAGTTCCAGTGGATACGGCACCCTCACTCAGATACACATGCAGGCAAAACACCAGGGTATATAAAAATAAATAAATCTTTAAATAAATACACATAGACATATGTGTATAGTGTGTATGTATGTGTATATATGCACACACACACACACACACACACATCCTGAATCACATTAGGAAGACAATTAGTATAATCTTAGTTGAGGCTGGGGCTATAACTGTGGCATCTATCTATAATCTGCCTATTCTTAAAGCCTTAGATTTGATTCCTCACATCACAAAACAAACCAAAAAAAAGTGAAAAAGGACTTATATAGCACTCTTAATACTTGCATTGAGAGAATAGCCAGTGTCTGCTCCTTCATGGGCAGGAGTCAGCTGGCCTCTCCGGGTCAGGACTTGTTCTCTAGGCCAGGCCTGTCCTTTGCTCCTAAGCTGTCCGCCTGCTTCAGGGGAGCTGGGTGAGTCTTCGGTGGTGGCTACTGCACTCATTCCTTTATTCTTCACTTACAGACCCAGGCCGCTGGGACCGTTATTATGGGTCTCGCTTTAGGGACCCTCGTACCTGGGACCGGAGGTACTGGTATGACTCTGAACATGACCCATACAGGAAAGACAACTATGCTTACAGTGACAGGTTGGTGAAGTACACATGTATGAAGGAAGTTGGAGGAAGCTGAGGTGTGCTCTTGCTTGCCCTCCTCCTGTAACCATAACTACCTAGTCAAGCCTTGGGAGTAATCAGCTATAGTTCTGGGGCTTCTGAGAAGTAATCTAGGGTTTGAAAGAGGAAGCACTGGCCACCCCTCCCCGTGCCCACCTCCAACTTACGGGAGGAGGACTGGTTCAAATGTATTTCTTCCCGGTAGCTCTGGGAGGACCTGAGGGCTGTCTCCTTTTTTCTTTGGTGTCCCTTCTCCATCCTACCCATAACCCAGGAAAGGGACTGCCCTCAAGTTGTACCTGCAGTGTATTCTCTGAGATCAGCTGCATCTGAACCTAGGATTTGGCTTCTTGTGCCAGGCCTGCAAGGTTAGCTGTAACTAACATTCTTCAGGATAGAGACTGCCTCAGGATAGAGGGAGGGCAGTGAGCAATGAGTGCTAGCTACGGCCTTAGAAAGTTCCTGGTAATTGTGTGGTGTCCCAGGGAGCTGCCCTTCCAATCTCCTGCCTTGGCCCCCTGCTTTCTCTAGGCCTGAGAAATGTGATGACCACTGGAGGTATGACCCTCGCTTCACTGGGAGCTTTGATGATGACACTGAGCTCCACAGGGACCCCTATGGAGAAGAAGTAGACAGACGCAGCATCCACAGCGAGCACTCAGCACGGAGCCTGCGCAGTACTCACAGCCTGCCCAGCCGCCGCAGCAGCCTCAGCTCCCATTCACACCAGGTGTGCTGGGCAGGCCTGGCAGGGGAAGAGCAGGTGTTTGTCTTGGCCTGCACTTTGTCTCTGCCTAGGACTAACAGTGTATTCACAGTCTTTCTGGTGTTCATGGGAACTCACTTTCTCTGCTTGATCTCTTTCCCAAGAGTCAGATTTACAGAAGCCACCATGTGACTGGCGGTTCCTTTGAGGCCCCTCATGCCCCAGGCTCATTTCATGGTGATTATGCCTATGGCACCTATGCCAGCAATTTCAGCGGTGCCCATGGTTTTCCAGACTACAGCTACCCTGCAGACACCTCCTGGCCTGCTGTGGATCAAGGTGGGTCTCAGCAGTTCAGCATGTAGCCACCAGGTTGGAATAGAACAATAGAGTCCAATCAGCTTCTCTTTGTACTCTGTGCTCACTGTCCTGGATGTCATGGCTTGTTGGTACAGGCCGATGTTGGCCCTTGGATTGACATTTGTCTCTGGGTCTAAGCTGTCTGCTTGCCTGGTGTGCATTGTTAATGTGTAATTTTGAGTCCAGTCTCCTTTCTAGTCAAGCCTTGGGTGTCTCTTCTCTATGTTCTCACACTGGCTATGTAGGCAAGCTCTCTTGGAACTCCCAATTCCCCTGAGAGACTCTTGTTCTGATTTGTGCCAGTGTCCCATTCTGACTCTCTCCTGAGTCTTCACCTCCTAAAGTGTAGCTGAGAGCTCTCCTAAGTGAAGTATCAGGTACTATTAGAAACCATTTTTGTGTGTGAGTTGCTCAGCTCTTTTGCTCGTGGGTGCCCTGTGATACTCTGAGCTTAGGCAGGACGCCTGAGCTGCGGATCTGGACTAGAAGCTGTAGACACAACCAGCCAGCTCATTGTTTCTCTTCCTATTTATTTAAATTCAGTTCCATCAAGACCGACCTCTCCTGAGAAGTTCACAGTGCCTCATGTCTGTGCCAGGTTTGGTCCTGGTGGTCAGCTCCTTAAAGTGATTCCCAACCTGCCTTCAGAAGGACAGCCTGCACTGGTGGAGATGCACAGCTTAGAGGTAACCCTGGATTTGTGCTCTCTGCACCCCATGGCCTTGGAAAACACGCTGCCTTCAAAAGCTCAGGCATATAGGGCTTTTGTTTAAAATTTGAAAACTGCCATTTTAGTTCATGCTCATATAATTGTACCAAGTACCTTCACCCCCTGGGTAGAGGAATGGGTGTGGTTCCAGAAATGGTTTTTGTGACTCAGTCTACCGGTGGTTCTGACTGCACACATGAGCCACTCTGCCCCTCTTGTTGGCAGACCTTGCTGCAACACACGCCTGAGCAGGAAGAGATGCGCTCCTTCCCGGGACCTCTCGGCAAGTAAGATTCCCCACTGTGGTATCTCTTGATGTCTGCCATAATGGCGGCTGCTGAGTTTGGCTCACAGTTTTGGTACCGCCATTCACTGGGTGTTCATTCTTTTCCCAGAGATGATACCCACAAAGTAGACGTTATTAACTTTGCACAGAACAAAGCGACAAAATGTTTGCAGAATGAAAGTTTAATTGACAAAGAGTCTGCAAGTCTTCTTTGGAGCTTCATTATTCTGTTATGCAGACAGAATGGGGTATGTTCCCTTTTACTTCTTGAATATTCTCCCTGTTCGCCTTTAGTCTCAGAATCTGTTCCCTGTCCCTATCCAGAGCTATAGTCAGTGTCAAGCCTGCCATGCAATGCTCCCTCAGGAAGAGCATCCTACCCCATGCCGTGCCTCAGGAAGAGTGTCATGGCCGGAACGTGGGAAAGTAGGACAAAAGGGAGGTGTGAGATTTGGGGGGAGCTGCCACCTCAGCCCTTATGGGAGGTTGAGGATCTGTATGTCCCTACCCACATGAAGAGTCAGGCTTCTTTCTTGAGATCTAACATGTGTTACCCATGTAGCCCTGGCCATGCTCTGACTGCCCGGGAGTCTTGTTATCTAGCTGGAAACCCTCTTTCTAATAAAGTCTTATGTTGCTCTCCATTCTGTCTCCATTGATCCTGTAGACCGTCGTGGGCACAGACATTGCAGAGCTTTTGTTACGGGACCATAGAACTGTGTGGCTTCCTGGGAAGTCACCCAATGAGGCAAACCTGATAGATTTTACCAATGAGGCTGTGGAACAAGTGGAAGAGGAGGAGTCAGGGGAGGCCCAGCTCTCTTTTCTCACAGACAGTCAGACAGTGACCAGCAGTGTGCTGGAGAAGGAGACTGAACGGTTCCGTGAGCTCTTGCTGTATGGCCGGAAGAAGGTAGGTAGCCCTGCAGATGTTTCTTAGTGTTCGTCTGTTGGCCCAGGGAAGAGAGACCAGCCAACCTCCTCTAGGGAGCAACTGTAGTGAGTGCTGTTCATGGGTGATGTCTGGCCTTTTGCCTGACATCTCTGAAGGTATCAGTAGTGTTTCTTCTGAGAAGAGCCCATGAAGAAATACTCTTGTGTATTATTTGTTACAACAGGGTCCAATACTCTGAGGCTGACAGTGTGCGCAGGAGTGTGAAAGTGTGTAGGTTAGGGTAGAAGATGTTCTGATGGTGGGAGATACATCATACCGGCTCATAGAGTTCTCTATGGCAGGGACATCTGATGGCCCAGAGCTCTCTGTGCTTTATATATGATCAATTTAGAAGTTCATGGTTTTAGTCTGGTTTGGTTTTAAGAATTGAACCGGGACCATGTGCATGATAAGCAAATACTCTCAACTATACCCTAACATAGAAAATTTTAACTTTAAAATAGGGTCTTTGTGCCCCAGGGTAGCCTCAAATTTATCCTTCTGCTTCAGCCTTTAAAGTTCTGTGATTTCAAGTGTGTGCCGCCACACCTGACTAGAAAGCTCTTTTTATGACACAGTCTCACTATGTTCCCTGGACAGGTCTTGAACTTCTATGCTCAAGTGGTCTCCTTCTCTCTGTTTCTTGAGTAGATGAGACTACAGTGGTGTCCCCATGCTCAGGGAAAGTTCATATGTGTCTGTGGTCCTTGGAATTTTAACGTAGAGTTTCACAGCCAGTTGAAATCATATGACCCTATTTGCTTTTGTGAATAATTTCTTCTGTTGCCGAGTTTTGCCTCCTAGCTGAAAGTGCCAAATTGTACCACAGATTATCTGGAGTGCTGGGAGACTAGATTGAGGATGGAAAGTATCTGAGGAGGCTGCATGTCACCTGAGGGAACCCATGCTAGGGTTGCACCCCACAGGAGTAGTGCTGCCATGCGCTTCTAGCTGGGGTGCTGGTTCCTCACACAGGGGTGGAGAATGAAAGCAGCATGCATCTACAGGTTCTCACTAGAGGGAAAGGGCAGAAGGACAAGACCATGCCATCGTCCATAAGCTGAACACATGTTCACTTGTCTTTTTCCCTACCACAGTCATCTTTTTTCAGTATGTGCATGACTATACGTGGTTCTGCCTGGTCCAACGGAAAGCATTGGTTATTCACACGAGCTCTGAAATGCATTGCAGGATGCTCTGGAGTCTGCCATGAAAAATGGCTTATGGGGTCACGCGCTGCTGCTTGCAAGTAAGATGGACAGCCGGACACATGCCCGTGTCATGACCAGGTGAGTCAGCTTGTAGTGCACCCCCATTCAGTTGCACAGCCTGACTTTGGTACTCAAGTGTCTTGCCCCTGCTATGGGGCTTTTAGCTGTGGACTCATGGGCTTCCTTGATGCTTTCTCAGGTTATACTGTTGAGGAAGTTTTAATTTTCTTATTGCCTGGTGTTCTTTAATATTTCTGTAAAGCCTCAGTGAACTTTTCATTCTGATGGTTGGCTAAAGGACTAAGAATGGGCTGTGGTTTCTTCTTCTTGTTGAACCAGAGGTAGATCTCCCCATTCTCTGTACATGTAGGTTTGCCAACAGTCTTCCAATCAATGACCCCCTGCAGACAGTCTACCAGCTCATGTCTGGACGGATGCCTGCAGCATCCACGGTGAGTGTGCAGGTCCCCAGGACACTGGTGGAGGCCCACAGTCCCATGGGATTTGTGCGTACTGAAGACTTTGACTATGGAGTCTGTCTGTCTGAAACCTATGTTTCTTATTCTTGCGTTCTCATTGGGCTTGGCCACCAGGAAATTAGAGGAGACAGTCTCTGAAGGATAAGAATTTATTTGATGTTCTTCTCATTATAGTGTTGTGGAGATGAGAAATGGGGAGATTGGAGGCCACATCTTGCAATGGTTTTGTCCAACCTGAACAACAACATGGAAGTTGAATCTAGGACCATGGCTACAATGGGTGATACCCTAGGTGGGTTAGGTGTGAAGTAGGCCTTTGGCTGTCATGTGTTAGACCCCAGGGTCTGACTGTGTGAACAACTGTGCCAGAACCATAAGAGACATGGCTTTCGTAAGTGTAATGTCTCTTTGTCACCTTCCCTGAAGAGTTTCCAAGGACTGATGAGATGTGCTTGCTCTGTCTCTCTTCAGCATCAAAAGGCCTGCTGGATGCTGCACACTTCTGCTACCTGATGGCCCAGGTTGGATTTGGGGTTTATACGAAGAAAACTACAAAACTTGTCTTGATAGGTTCAAATCACAGGTAAGGAATCGAGTCAGTATAGCAGTGTCCATTTTCCTCTAAGAAGCAAATGACCCCTGTCCTTCAGCTAATTTGGAAATGGCCAGCCTTGCACCTTTGCTACATGGTAGCACATGGGTTTACCTGTTTTGAAGTTTATGGTGCCAGTAATTGACCACTATTCAAAATGAATAATTCACTTACTTCTTCCACAGTTTGCCATTTTTAAAGTTTGCTACCAATGAAGCCATTCAAAGGACGGAGGCTTATGAGTATGCTCAGTCCCTTGGGGCACACACCTGTTCCTTACCTAACTTCCAGGTAAGCAGGGGCTGTGAGGGGTGCCCGTGCTCACCAGTGCTTGCTTGGTAGGGTTTTCAATTCTCACAAAAGTAATGATGAAGTGTTTTGTTTTGTGGGTTTTTTTCATTGTTTGGTTAGTTTGATTTGATTTTTGACACCTTGAATATATAGTTGATCAAAATGCTGTATTAAATAGAAGATTTTTTAATATTTTTGTTCTTAATATTTCAGACTAGATTTCAAGAGGTTTTATATATAAGATACTTTTAATGAGAGTTGTGGTGTGATCTGACCCATTTGTGTGTGTGTGTGCGCGCGCGTCTGTGTGGATGTGGGTGTGTATATAGGTTTGTGTGTGTATATAGGTTTGTCTGTATTAATAGGGAATGTTTACAGTGTGCCCATAGGAAAGCCAGTTGTCTGGATGTGTGGCAGCAGCAGGACATCAAATCTTGAACTGCTGGCTGTATCAGAGGTGTTATGGGGAGTGCGGGTGTCTATTGGACCCTGCACTATCACAGAGGCTGCCGTGGTGTACAGCATCTAAGATCTAAGGGGCTATGCGAAGCCCAGGACTGTGACAGTACTCTTGATGGAAGGCCAGGGCTGTGATAGTGCACTTGTGTGAGGCCCCAGGACTGTGGTGGTGCACTTGTGTGAGGCCCCAGGACTGTGGTGTGCACTTGTGTGAGGCCCCAGGACCGTGGTGGTGCACTTGTGTGAGGCCCCAGGACTGTGGTGTGCACTTGTGTGAGGCCCCAGGACTGTGGTGTGCACTTGTGTGAGGCCTCAGGACTGTGGTGGTGCACTTGTTGTTTCAGGTGTTTAAATTCATCTACTTGTGCCGCCTGGCTGAGATGGGACTGGCCACACAGGCCTTCCACTACTGCGAAGTAATAGCCAAGAATGTCCTGACACAGCCTGGTGCATACTCTCCGGTACTGATTAGCCAGTTGACTCAGGTAGGATCTTCTGGTGCCTTCCTGTTAGTATGTTACCAACTCTGGGACGGCACAGGCTTCATCTCGCTGGGCTCGGGGTGGTGAGTGGTACTTGACAAAGAGATATCCAGAATCTACTTTATATATTCAGTGCTCTTGGGTGGCTGTTTTGAACATTGCATCATTAATAGTCACTACTTAACAAGTTCCTCTTGATCCAGTCAAATCCTTTAAAGGCCCTATCAAAGAACTTCATCTTCCCTGGGTAGTTGAGCACTTGGACGGGCCTGCTAATATCCATCTAAGTGTGAACTCTGGGCACACTGACCACTCAGCTTTGCACAACCCACACACGATCGCCTTCAGGCCAGTGTGTTGCACTTGGGAACAGTTTGTTGGTGCCATTTGGCAGTAACAAGGCCCTCTGTTCTCTGGCTTCTAGATGGCTTCGCAGTTACGCCTCTTCGATCCTCAACTGAAGGAGAAGCCAGAGGAGGAGTCCTTTGTGGAGCCTGCTTGGTTGGTGCAGCTGCAGCACGTGGAGAGGCAGATCCAGGTGCGCCTTTGGACAGCACAGGCTTGTCCTAGAACTTGGCCTGGAAGCATTTGATGAGAGGGTTTGTGCCCCTATTGTTTCCATGCTGAAGCATCTGATGGTGGCACTGTGACTTCAGAGTGTACACACTGAGAGTTCCCTCCTTGCCAGGAGAGCATCAGTGTGGACCTCTTGATGTGGAGAGTACACTTGCGCTCACATGTTCTGTTGAGCATGGGCTGCAGCTTGACCCTGTTTCCTATAGGAAGGCACTGTACTGTGGAGCCAGGATGGAACTGAGCCCCAGCAGTGTCATATCACATCAGGCTCTGAGGTGGAACAGTCAGATGGCACTGGACTCAACCAGCAGGCAGGGCCAAGGGCCGACAACCCTCTACTGATGCCAAGTGCTGAGCCTTTGACACGTGGCGTGCAGCTGCTGCCCACAGGTAGGGCCCAGAGTACCCATGTACTTGCTTACTGACGTCTTCTTTGAAAAGAGAATACGTTGTTGCCAGAGTTGAGGCATTGTGACCACCATGGCGACTGGTGATCTTTGGACTTCCTCCTCCTCCCTCTCATGCTTCCTCATATGGCGAGCATGCAAAGATACAGAGCTTCAGATGTTTTCCTGCTGATGTCGTGAAGGCTTGTGCCCCTGGCTCTAGCCCTTGACGGACTCTCCGGCTGCCATTTAGCTGCTTGCTTCCTGTGGTGCCTCGTAGCTCTTGTCAGAACAAGTACCGCTACTTCTCAGCCTGCAGCTGCTTCTCCTCATCTTCCTCATCTTGGGAAGGGTTGTCCATCCTTCCAGGAGTTGAGAGCCAGACCTTTCACTCATTTCTTGAACCTCTTTCCTGGCCAGGCAGTCACCTTTTCTGTTGTCCTGTCTCTCATTCTGCCCCTGCTCTGCAGGTATCCTCAACCGGCCTGACAACAGGCAGGTCAGCCCTGACACCCTGATGCCCTCCTACCCTCCATTCCAAAGCTCCCTGCCTACCTGGTGTTCCAGCCACTCTTGACTCAGACTGCTTCTGGTGCCCACCCTGTGGCCTCCCATCCCTACTGAATAGCCACTCCCCAGTCCTACATGTTTCCTGTCACCACACTGGAATTTACTGCCTCGGTGCCTGTTTCCCTTCTTCCTGGTTCATTCTCTGTATCAGGATTCTTGTTTTTTATTGAGAGATGAGAATCTTACACCGTTGCTCAGGCTGGTCGTGGACTTGTGGTTCACAGATTATCTAAGCCTCCTGAGCAACTGAGATCATAGGCATGTGCCCTTGTGTCCAGTGTTGAGCTGGTAGAGAGGACTTACCTAGACAGTTGAGCTGTGTGGATACCTGTGTGCATAAATGGCCTATTTGACCCTAGCGATTGGCAAAGTGTACTACAAGAGCAGCACTGTGGGCTGGAGAGATGGCTCAGTGGTTAAGAGCGCCGACTGCTCTTCCAAAGGTCGTGAGTTCAAATCCCAGCAACCACATGGTGGCTCACAACCATCCGTAATGAGATCCGATGCCCTCTTCTGGGGTGTCTGAAGACAGCTACAGTGTACTTACATATAATAATAATAATAAAAAAAAAAAAAAAAAAAAAACAAAAAACAGCACTGTGCCAGGGTCGCTCCATGTAGTTCTCAGCTCCTGCCCCACAACATGTCTGCTGATGACCATTGGTGCACCCACCCTGACCCTGAGCTCCTAGGACATGAACACTCTGCTTTCCCTAGAGCAGAGGGCCGCTGGAGGGTGCTGTTTCTCAGCTACCTCATTTTAAAAGAAGGGTGCCTGTGCAGAGTAGCTTATGTGCTCATGATGTGCTGATCAGTGCTTGCCTGGAGCAGTCAGCCACAGTGACCGTAGAGTTCCTCTTCTCACTGTGCCTACAGCTCCTCAGACATTGCTTGATGGCCAGCCAGCTCACCTTGCCAGGGTGCCGATGTTCCCAGTGCCAGTGTCTCGTGCCCCCCTGGAGCTGAGTCCTGCCTATGGACCCCCAGGATCTGCACTTGACTTCCCAGAGTCCTCCAGATCTGATCCTACAGTGCTGCATCCTGGGCAGGTCCTGCCACCCACTACAGCAGCTCTCCAGGAGAGTGGGCCTCCAGTCCAGGAGGCCAGAAGCCCGGACCCAGGTATGTCTGCTGAGGGATAGATGCTGTTCTGAGAGCAGAGCTAATTGGTCTTGCCGTTAAAGGAATTAACTGGTAGAAGATACTGTCTGGACTAAAAGTTGTAGCACTGCAAACTGCCAAGAGTCTCAGTACAGTTGAAGCAGTAATGCTAGTTTCTCTTGTGGCTTGGCCTTGTGCTATCATCTGAAGCCTAACTGCCCATTAGAGTGTAAAAGAATGATCCTGGGGCATTTGCAGGCTCTGTCTTGGTGCTGTACTAAAGTCCTTGTGGGGTGCAGAGGTGGGGGTGGCATGTTTCTCTGGCAGCCAAATTTGATGGTTCCTATGCCTTTCCGACTATTTGAGCAAAACAAACCATACAATTGCTTTCAAAAAGCAAGGTAGTTAGTTGCCACACACTTGGGAAAACCTTCCTTTTCCCTATTGGAAAGGAGTGCTGGTGACTGAACCCTGGTAATCACTTTGTTCTGTCTGTGCCCTGCCAGTGCCCTGCTTCCCTCTTGTCCCATGGTAGCAGCTCCAGTACCTAGTCATTCTCTTTTGTTTTGACAGAAATGGTGCCGCGGGGCTCACCTGTCAGACGTTCCCCTCCAGAGCTCAGTGAAGAGGAGTTTGGCGAGAGTGCCGCTGATCTGGTACTTCCCACACCTTTGTTAGAACTGTTTTCTGTGAGTTTGTTGAGTAGATACTTTGGCTCCTTGTTCTTAGCCTGAAGTAGGAAGGTAATGAAGGTAAGGAAATTATTCTTACGGAGAAAGTGTTTGTGAAATCATTGTAGCTGAGGCCAGGGAAGCGGGTCATTTGTTAGGGTGTTTGCCACCAAGCCTGTTGGCCTGAGCTCATTCTCACATGGGAGACGGAGAGAGCCGACTCCTACAAGTTACCCTCCGACTTCCACACACGTGCCCCCAAGACACATGCAAATGATTAATTTTAAAAATTACTTTAACTCTTCAAATGTGGAAGTTGGTAAAAAATACTGATGGAGAAAGAGGCAAGAAAGAGAATCCAGTGTTGTAAAAGCAGAAGGAACACACACCTGTAGTGAAATTCCAGATAGCATCTTCAAAGATGGAGAACCTTCCTGATCTCCACCCTTACTGTACAGTAGAACCTGATGTTTTGGTTTCCCTGAAATTACAGTCACTGTGGCACACACGGTTTGGTACAGATACCCAAGAGGGGCAGGAGGCACGTTTTTGGATGTGTCTTTGAAGAACCCTGCACTAAACGGATGTTCTATCAGTAGGTGTTTCCTCATTTCAGAGAGCCTGTCCCTGAGTAATAACAGGGCTGGATCATTGGGTGGTGATCATGCCTTCACCCAGGGCTGGATCACTTTAAAAAAACAAAAAAAAACAAAAAAACTTAATTTGTGTGTGTGTGCACATGTGTATACATGTATGGATTCCTATAGAGGCCCAAGGAGGGCATTGAATCCCCTGGAGCTGGAGTTACAGGTATTTGTGACCCACTGGAAGCCACTGCCGAGAACTGATTGCAAGAGCAATAAGCACTCTTGATAAGTGAGCCATCTTTCCAACCCCTTTATTTTATTTTTTAACATTATTGGGGTGAGGGTGGTGCATGTACATCACAGCCCACCTGTGGCAGTCCGAGGAAACTGTGGAGTTTGGTTCTCTCCTTTCACTTTCATGTGGGTTCTGGAGATCAGACTCAGATTGGCAAGCTTGAGTTGCAAGAGTCTGCCTTCCACTAAGCCGCTCATCAGCTAATGGAGAGGACGTTTTTCTAACAGTGCCACGCCCAGCTCTGAGCAGTGCCACCCTCAGGGTGTGCCTAGACTTCTCTTGGAGTGGGGCGATGCTCCTCGATAGCTGTCTGTTGGTGTGCTTGGCATTTCTCTAGCAGACCGGGAAAGTTTCAAAGTGCCTGGCCTGCCAGCAAGGGTGAATCCCTCTTCTCTGCCCTCGTCAGTTCCCTGCCCTTCCTTACCCCCTTCAGTTCCTCACAAGGAGCTCCAAGAGAGCTGGTTTTCATCTCACTTTGTGACAGGGCTCCTCCAGAACAGCACAGGACTTGGAAACCTCCCCAGCGTGGGATCTTGGCAGCGCCAATCTGACACGTGCTCCATCTTTGACACCTGATTCTGAAGGGAAGAAACCTGCACAAGCTGTCAAGAAGGAGCCCAAGGAGCCCAAGAAGGTATAACCCAGTCTTACAGAGAGGTGGGGCAAATACTGGAGGAGACTCCATACCTGAAGCAGCTTTCCCTGGGAGTTAGAGGCAAAGAAAAGACCATTCTTTTTTTTTTGTTTTTTTGGTTTTTTTTTTATTTTTGATACTTTATTTACATTTCCAATGTCTCCTCTTTGGAAACCCCCCTATCCTTTCCCCCTCCCCACCTCTATGAGGGAATTCCACCTCCCACCCACCCACCCACCCATTCCCATATTCCCACCTTGACATTCCCCTTTACTGGGGCCTCTGACACCCTCAGGCTCAAGGGCTTCTCCTCTCTCCCTGATGGCCAACAAGGTCATTCTATGCCACATATGTGGTCCGAACCATGGGTCCATAGATGTGTATTCCATTCATTTGTTTTAAGTAACAAATTCATAAACTATTTTCCCAAGATGTAACATACATGACATTGAGTGTGTAAAGCATGTCACAGCTAGGTGCTCTCTCTCTCTCTCTCTCTCTCTCTCTCTCTCTCTCTCTGCATGGCTTCCTAGAGATTCACTCCTAGCCATGAAAGGCCCTAGTGCAGCCAGAGTAGGGCACATGTGTCTCCTGATACCAGCCAAGCTGAGCACCTTTGCACAAGCTTAGCCCTCAGTGCTCATTTGTCTTGTACTTGCTTTAATGTTTCTCCATTCTGAACTGTTTCAGTGATTTGTACGAGTCCTTGCATGGTGGGTGCAGGTCCTTTGTTGAATGAGTGTGGGGCACAGTCCCTCTCAATCTGCAGACCACCTTTTTGTTCTTATGATGTCTTAACAAAGAATGCAGTTCTTCAATTTAAAAAAACGTTTATAATTTTAAAGTTCTATGTGCATCTGAGTACAGGTGCTTTGTCTGTAAGAGCAGTATGTGCTCTGATCACTGAACCATCTCTCTCCCAGAGTTAGCATTTTAAGAAGTTCAGCTTATCAGATACCCTCCATGACAATTTTTTGAAAATAAACACAAGTTTAACTTTTAAAACTGTGTGAATGCTGAGGATACAGTTTAGTGATACAGCACAATGCCTGGGGTCCAGTCCCTAGTTAGTACAGGGGAAAACAAAGCAGAAAAGAAAGAAGCCAAGATCATTTTAAGGGTTAGAGAGATGGCTCAAGAGTCAATAGCATGGACTGTTCTTGTATAGGAGATAGAATTTTTTTTTTTTATTGATTCTTTGTGAGTTTCACATCATGTCTACCCTTGGAATCCTCTCCCCCAACATAAAAACCACACAAACGAAATAAACAGAACGGAGTATAGAAAGCGTGTCACCATGGAAGCAGTATTGAGTCACACACAGGATACCTCGCAGTAACCCCCTTTGTCCGCACAGCTTCCCTTTTGGGTGTTCGTTGGATGAGTCACTGGTCTGGTTCAAGGTCTCTGGCTTTTGTGGCACCACTGATATTGACTCCTCCTTGAGATGGCTCCTAGTTACCCTGTTGTTCCCTGTGCCTTGGAGATCCTGCAGCTTTCGATAAGCAGGAGTAACTCTTTCACTGGCCCCAACAATCGATGTAGATTTTGGGATGGGCCAACTCAAAGCCCTGGGTCTGGGCCTGAGTGGTAGCTGAGCTGGTCAGCCGAATGGCTCTCCCTTCTCTATACGATCAGGGAAAGCTCTCCAGCTCTGCCTGGCTAGGCCACCCAATGCTGCCATCCGCAGCTCTCCCACTCTCATGCCCTGGGGGCCAGCCCACCCACGCTCACACCTCCAGAGCTAGCTCCACTGTGCTGCCCAGTCAAGGTGTGGAGCCTGCTCTCCCAAGTGCTGCAGCTGGCAAGAAGCTGGGTGAGCTCTCCTGCTCTGACACCAAGGACAATTTAAACAGGAGGCCATGCCTGGTGTGGTGATGCATGCCTTTAATCCAAGCCCTCTAGAGGTAGAGCCAAGCTAATCTCTATAAATTTGAGACCAGTCTGTTCTGCTAGAAAGTTCCCAGGATTACATAGTAAGATCCTGTCTAAAAAATTTTTAAAAAGGCCAAAGATGATTGACTGACTGACTGATGTCATAGGCACCATGGCCTCCTGGAGTCAGTGTTTCTCACCTGTGTGCCATTCGGGGTCCAGCTAAGAATGACTTTCCCTCTAAACTGTGGCTCCTGGCACCCCTCTACCAGTCTCGTCATAAAGACCCTTGCTCTCCCAAGCAGGACCCACAGCACCCAAGAGAGCTCCAACTATAGTTCTGGTTTCCAGGAACACATAAAGATATCTTCAAGGGGCTAGCTGATGGTACTGTATGATTTAATTCCAGCACTTAGGAGGCAGATACTGGCTGATCTCTGTGAGTTCCAGGACAGCCTGGTCTACAGAGTGAGTTCCAGGACAGCCAGGGCTACACAGAGAAACCCTGTCTCAAAAAAACAACAAAAGAAAAAACAGAAATTGTGTGTGTGTGTGTTTCAGGATATTCAGGGGGCAGGAGGTAGGAGACCAAGTAGATAACTCACATTTCTTCCTCTCCCCTAGGGTCCCTTGACTTGTATGGCAGGCAGCTCACAACTACCTATAACCCCAGTTCTAGGGGATCCAATGCCTCTGGCCTACAGGCACCTACTCATCTGCACATACCCAACACAGACACATACATACATACATATATACATACACATATATATCACATATATAGGATATATATATGTGTATATATAATATATCATATATATATATGTGTTCTGCTAGAAAGTTATATATATTCAGATATATATTATATATGAATAATATATATCTGTAAGGTGGTGGCACATGCCTTTAATCCCAGCACCTGGGAGGCAGAAGCAGACAGATCTCAATGAGTTTGAGACCAGCCTGGTCTATGTATTTTCAGGCCAGACAGAACTACATAGTAAGATCTTGTCCCCCCCCCAAAAAAAAAAAAAGAAAGGAAGGAAGAAGGTAAACTATGAACTGGACTCCTGTTCCATTTATTTTTATTTGTTCAGTGCTGGGCTCCAGGGCCCATGCATTCTGTAAACACTGTATCACTGGCCATGGCGAGCGTTCAGTCTACATGAAGAGGCAGTCGTCTGTCTCCCAGGACAGGGCATTTCTGCTGATGATTCTAGGAGAAACAGAATGTGAGTTCTGTAATACAGCTTCTCTCCTCTCCTTTTTAGTGAAGCAGTCCTGAATGTAAAGTCATAAAGTCTAACCACCCAGACTCTTCCTGTACAGGAAGAGGGGCTTTGTGTGGAGGCTGACCTGCCTGACTGCCTTTTCCCTGGACTGGGAAGAGCCTGATGCTCAGTCTGTCAGAGAGAATGCTTCTGTAGGGGGCATATTATCATCCTGAGCTTGTTTGTTAAAGTAACACTTAGCAGCCAGGTATGGCGGTGCACACCTTTAATCTCAACACTCAGGAGGCAGAGAGGCATCCCCGTGAGTTTCAGGATGGCCATATCTATGTAGTGTGACACTTTCAAAAAAGGTATCCTTAGGGTTCTAGGTGTCACTCAGTAGTGAAGTGCTTTCCTAGCGTGTGGGAGGCGTGCTCTCACAGGTTCCCCAGCCCTCTGAAAGCACACGGGTCATTGTGCGTCCAAACCCTTTGACGTGTGTGGTCAGAGCATCCCCGATGAGCTCATCCTCTGTCCAAACTCACCTCTGTCCCCATGATGGTTGACTCCTCAGCCCTTGTCCTCCACCCATACTCCATCTCTGGGCGTGGGGACTGTTGTACATGGCGTCACACAATGCTTTCTTTTTTGTGCTGGTCTCCTCTCACTGGGAAGTGTCCTCATGCTTTTCTGGTGATTTTATTTAGACCGAGTCCTGGTTCTCTCGTTGGCTGCCTGGGAAGAAGAGGACAGAAGCTTATCTACCAGATGACAAGAACAAATCAGTGAGTATTGTCCAGATGTGGCAGTCGCTTAGTGGGGGTAGATGAATAGGTAATTATGGCCTGTCACTGCTTGATAATGCAATGTGTTAGGATTCAGAACAGACCTGAAAGAGTTAACATTCTCTGAAGTTGACAAGTGTCTAAATCAGATTCTAATTCTTTTTAGTTTCATTGTACTGAATTTTTTTTCCTTTTAAAAATCTTGGCAGATTGTTTGGGATGAAAAGAAAAACCAGTGGGTGAATTTGAATGAACCAGAGGAGGAGGTAAGCGGTGTCTTTAGGTGCCTATGTGAGGGGAAGGGTGCCTGCTTTATTCCTTGTCACCTGGGCAAGGCCTCCCTTTGGAGAGTCCTCACTGGTCTCCATCGTGTTAAAGGCATTGCTGAGCTGTCTCTCCCTCTGCAGAAGAAGGCTCCACCCCCACCTCCAACATCGTTCCCCAGGGTTCCCCAGGTGGCTCCCACTGGGCCTGCAGGACCACCCACGGCCTCCGTGAATGTGTTTTCTAGAAAAGCAGGTAATAGCTACAGCAGAAATCAGCTGTCTCTGTAGAACACTGTCCTATGGCATCCAGAGCTCAGTCAGCTGTCATGATGTTCACGCCGTCTGTGCTAGGGAGAGTGCATTTCCACCCTTGAGAGAAAAGTCCATTTACCCAGTACATGATGGGATCTGAATAGATGGCCCACAGATCCAAGTTTTCTGTTAGTAAATTTGCAGCTTGTGTGCCTGGGTAGAATGGAAACCAAGCCCAATAGTCAATTCTGCTGTGGGTCCTCATTTGTTCTTCTGATTCAGTGGGTACCAAGTTTTTGGATGTTGGAGATAGCTTAGTGCTCAACTGAGTTTGACTCTCCCTCTCATTGGTAGGTGGGTCCAGAGCTCGATATGTGGATGTTCTAAACCCAAGTGGAACACAGCGGAGTGAACCAGCTCTTGCTCCTGCAGATTTCTTTGCTCCTCTCGCCCCGCTGCCAATCCCGTCTAACTTATTTGTACCAGACCCAGGTAGGCAGCCCATGTGCTAGCCCTGCTTCTTGATCAGTTTCCATCTATGAGCCTGTGGGCCTAGTTTCCCTAGAAGTATAACTGGGCCAAGGTGCAAAGAACCAAAGGCTTGAATATACTTCTTTGGCAATTGGACTTTCCTCCCTGAGGGTCCATGGTTGAACCCTTACATGTGAACTGTTTTACTGGGGTATGACTTGGGTGATGACTTCATGCCTGCTCATTCACAGATGCAGAAGAGCCACAACCTGCAGATGGAACTGGCTGTAGGGGACAGGCACCAGCTGGGACTCAGTCTAAGACAGAGCCCACCTTGGAACCCAAGGTATATACAGTGCTGTGGGAAAAAGGTGAGGGGCTCCCTGTGCCCCTCTGCAAATCAGTGTCGGTGTGTCCAGGTGATGACTCTGGTCGCGCTGTCTATATGTGTGGTAGACACATTAGAAGGTGAATGCAAGGCCTGAGGAAGGCACTCAAGGTTCCGTTTGGAAAGAGGAAGAACTCTAAAGGATGGCTGTTTGAACAGTCCAGTCCAGTAATGTTTCTTAATGTCATTAAATATGTTAAACATATTTTACCAAAGTTTTTTTTTCTTTTTTTCTTTTTTTTTTGGTTTTTCGAGACAGGGTTTCTCTGTGTAGCCCTGGCTGTCCTGGAACTTGCTCTGTAGACCAGGCTGGCCTCGAACTCAGAAATCCACCTGCCTCTGCCTCCCAAGTGCTGGGATTAAAGGCGTGCACCACCACTGCCCAGCCCAAAGTTTTTAAAATCAGAAAAAAGTTAGAAAACAAAAAAATTAAGTAGCAGTACAAAAAGCCAAGAAAGGTAAAGAGAGCAGAGCAGATGAATCCCCATGTTTCTAGGAAAGCCTGTCCTGCTCTGGACCCCATGGCTTCTTACGGTCTCCATAAAGTTGGAGGGCAGTAATGTGGGGTGCACACAGGCTTGTGGGCTATGCGAGCATGATTTGATAGCTGTTGCATCAAGAGCCACTCCAGACAGGACAGTGGGGTCCTGGGGAAAACACCTCCTATGGGACCTCTCACAGAGGTACCAGGGCCTAGTCTTTATGCTGTGCTACAGGAACAGGCAGTTTACTTCTCCCTAGGTATAAAAGCTTAGACTCCTTGGGATTGGAGAGTTACCACATTTCACATTTCCTCATAGGTGGTAAGCTCTACAGTGTCAGCCCCTGGACCTGAACTCTTACCCTCCAAACCAGATGGCTCCCAGGGAGGAGAGGTAGGGAACACCGCCAGTATATGAATGCAGTGTGTGTGTGTGTGTGTGTGTGTGTGTGTGTGAGAGAGAGAGAGAGAGAGAGAGAGAGAGAGAGAGAGAGAGAGAGAGAGAGCTGTGCATTTGTGTCTTGCCTGTATATTATGTGTGTGCAGGAGAGGAGGTGAGGGCATGCATGTGCATGGGTGTGTGCATGTTGCATGTCTGTGTGGGTATGTGTGGGTGTGGTGGGGTACTATGGTCTGGAATGGAGGGAGACTCAGCCAGCTCAGTACACTGCCCCATGGTGACTCTTTAGAAGTATGTGCAAGTGAGTAGGAGAAGGAAGTGCAAGATGGGAACACTTAATGTGTTTGATTCACAGTAACACTTTAACTTGTATGATCACTTTTGCTCAGGAGCTCTGACATCATCACCTTCTAGCCAGGTCTCCCTCACGGTATCCTAAGCAATTTCAGAACTTTGAAGTGTCACAATGTATGAGCTAAGAGCTAGATAGGTTTTTTTTCCTTCTCCCAATGTAATGCTGGTTTTCTTAGCCAAAACTGTGGGGGACGTTTGAAGCTTCCTCTGGCTGTCTTCATTTGAATGACATTGATTCTAATGGCATCATAAAGCTTTTAAAACCAGTTGGCAGCTTGGAGCAGTGAGCATGCTGATCTTCATGTCTGTGCCTGTGTGTGTTCTTGCTGTTCCATAGCTCTCGCGCTGTAGCTCTCTGAGCTCGCTCTCACAGGAAGTGAGCCGGCATCTCCATCAGGTACCTGTGGCTGGTGGCTCCCTCCACGGGGCTGGCTGGATAGCCCCTATATGTTCCTTAGAGAGTCTGTCATCCTCTACTTTGTCACTAACCCCTTGTCTTAACCAAGCATCGTGTGAGCAAAATGCAGTTTTCCTTTATTACGTGGCCTGGGTTTGGGACACTGTCTAGGTATGCTGGTGGTAGACTCACCTCACAGGGTTCAGAATGCTTAGGTGAGCTTCCTAACTCTGCTCCTTGTGAAGTGGCCTGACCCCTACCATGCTGTCAACATCTCCTGAGTTAGGACACTACTTGGGAAGAAAGAGGAAGTGTGTTTGTAGCCAGTAGAAATGTGGACATGATAGCCATCATGTGGCCAAACTAGAGGAGACAAGGAATGCTTTTCATCTTCTGTTTTGGAGCCAGGCTATCTGTATCTGTTCTGTAACTTTCAGTGGAAAGGTTTTTTTTTTTGGGGGGGGGGGGGGGATTTCTGACTGCCCATGGCTGGCTCTAGAGCAGGCACACTATCCAGGCTTCCTAACTCTTGACCAGCACTAATGAAATCTCAGCATCCTGCACTCATTGTCTGCATGTTGTTCAAATTATTTTACTGCATGGTGCTCTGACTTTGGCTGCGCCATGGCCCGTGCGGTAATGAAAACAAGTGCTTACAGAGCTGCCTCTCTCTGGGCCCTATTTGGAGCATTAATGGTCCTTTCTGAGGTGTGGCTTGTGTCTGCTGCTGGGACAGCAGCCGCTGTGTAACACTGGCTTGCTGAGGTCCTTCTCTGTGTTTCACAGGCTCCTGGAGACCACTGTCCTGCAGGGGCCCCTGCTGGTGGGTCTGTGCCCTTTTACAACCCTGCTCAGTTGGTGCAGGTGAGTGACTCTTGCCTCTGTTCCCCACAGCCCCAGCTTGTCTGCTCAGTGAGTCTCCTTTGTTCCCTGGCTGGTTTTTTTTTTTTGGGGGGGGGGGGCTAGGGGTGGGGTTGTTTTGTTTTGTTACTTGTTTTTTTGAGACAGGGTTTCTCTGTGTAGCCTTAGCGGTCCTAGACCTCACTCTGTAGGTCTCTTACTTGAAATAATCTACATTCTCTGTTTGTCTCATGTTCCTCTCACTGCTTTGGGCTCTTCAGGTTCAGGACTTTTCTTTTTGTTACTTGCCATGGCTGAGGGTTGGTTCCCACTATTGCCAACCTCTCATTCCTGTACAGGATGCATGGCTTTCCCAGGTTAGCCATACATGACAGGCTCCCAGCCCAGTCCTCTCCCTCCTGCCTCCTCCTCTTCTCCTTAAGAGCAGCTCTACCAAGGAGAGCCCTGGTTTGGGGTTTTTCTTTGCTTCATTCCTGATTAATTCCTCTGTCTGAGTGACACATTGTTCAGGAGCTTTGGGCCTCAGCACTTGACTCTTGAAGACCCTTTGGGCCTGCCCTAGGTGCTGGGTTGACAGTTTTCAGATCAGAAGTGGCAGTGCCATTTTCTGGTGCCCACTGTAAGAGTCCAGATCTTCATTCTCTGCCTCTGAAGGCTGGAATGGCATCTTTCCTTAAGGATCTGTACACTCCTTCCTTCAGTCATGGCTCTTGTGTGCTTCTGCCCAGGGGAGTCTGGACTGCGCTGTACGGTTTCTCCCCTTCTCCACCATCTTTCGCAGAAGTGTAGTCTGGCTTCTGTGTGGGGAGACGAGCTCTAGGCAAGCATCTTTATTTGGGGGGACAAGGGACTTAAACCAGGCACTTAAACATGTTAGACAAGTACTCTACAAACTGAGATACAGTCCTGGGGCAAGCAGCATGTGTGGGGTTTTTGTTGTTGTTGTGTTTGTTTTTGTTTTAAATCAAAGGACAAACAAAGTTTATTTAAATGTTTGTTTTATGTGTATGGGTTATTTTGCTGCATATATATCTGTCTACCATTTGCATACCTGTTGCCTGTAGAGACCAGAAGAAGGCATCAAATCTCCTGGGACTGGAGTTACAGATGGTTGTGAGTCATTCTGTGGGTTCTGGGGATTGAACCCAGGTGATTTGAGGGAGTGACTGTTTGTTTTTTATATATGCCATACAAAGTCTATTGAGAAGTAATTAAATAATTTTTTTGCAGCAAGGAAGGGCTCAAAATGAGTTACCTGGGCAGGTATCTTGACATTCTGAATGTGGTGTTCTCAGCCCACTCTAACAGGGACCCTGCCCCTCAGCTGTGCTAGACCCAGCCTTGGTCACTCTCTGTCTAGTCCTCTTGAGGGTCCTAGGACCCTGTGCAGATGAGGCTGCTGCTCTCAACAATTTTGTCCATAGTTTTAACTACAAGATCTCATTTTTCTTCTGACCTTGTAGTTGAATAGTTCTGACACATTTCTTGGATTTGATGCCAGTAAGGTCTAGTGAGGGAGGAAGAGTATGTGCAGTGTTCCCTCGGCTTGTGGCACCCCTGTGCTTTCAGGAACAGAAAGCCCTAGGCCACTAACCATCCTCGGACTCAATGAGCCCTTAGTGGCCCAGCTTTGGCATGCTAACTCAGCTCCGTGACCTTGACAGAATTGGCAGAACAAAAACAAATCATGTCTGCAGTGCTGTGGGCTAGGAAATGCTGAGCAGCAGAAACTTGGCACCTACAGAAGGTCTTGTACTTGAAGCTAACACAGAGTTTGCCCATTTGTCAGTGATCTGTGGGTTTACCCTGTAGACCTGCTGGACAGCCTCTGGGCATGGACACATGTGTAGGTCATTGCTGTTCCTTTTGTTCCAGGCTTCTGTCACCTCGGGGAATTCAAGGCCAGGGAGGATTGGCCAAAGAAAATATGCGGCATTGAACTAGGATTGCTGCTGGATTCTTATTTGGAACCCTGAGATGACTAGATAACTGTTCTTCTTCACCAAGAACCAAACTAGCTGCCTCAGGTCTCGTGGATCCCAGATGGACATGGCAGTAACTCAGAGCCGGTCATACTGTGTGTCTCCCTCTTTGCAGCCTATGTATATGAATTATTGAAAAATTGATTTCAAGGTTCCTTTCAGATGCTGGATAGAATGAATCTAATTCAAAGTCTTTTATGTAAAAGAACAATGTTTCTTTTTTTAGTCACTTTAGACAAATTACGGTTTGAGTCACTTGAGAATACCCCTGAAGAGAGGCTAGACAGGGCTTCACCATAGGAGAGCACAGTTCCTTGGAAACCAGGGACTTTCTCACCTGAAAAATGGTGCAAACCAACCAGGGCTCCTTAGGATGCTGAAGAAAAGAGTGGCTACTGGCCTGGAGAGCACTGACTGCTGGGCTGTCTGGCCTAAGAGTAGTCCCAAGCTGTACTGGGCAACTATGCCCTGTCCTGTGAACCAGGGAGTATGTGCCAGCTCCTCAAAGGGTCACCAGATGGCAGTGGCTCACAGGCTGGGAGGGAAGTGATTACAAGGGCATGTCTCGCCAAGAATTTCCAGCTTCACTCCACTTTCTGTGGCCTGATTAGGGCAGGGTGGACTTTACTGCTCAGAGCTCTCCGTCATGGCCCAGTCACTGGAGAGCGCCCCAGGGAGCTGATAGTCTGAAGCTGCTGATCTGATTAACCAGGTCAAAAACTGGCTGCCCTTCTAGCCAGGTCTGTATGGAGCCCTCTAGCTGACTCAATGTCACCTGCAGACAGCACTTAAAGACGTGGTGGTATCTTGGAGTGGCTTACGGTGTCCTAGCAGACACTCTGGAACCCTGCATCTCTACCCCAAAGCCCACCAGGGACCTTCAGCAGCTACTTACTGATTCACGCATATCACTTCAAGGAGCTACCACCACATTCAAACTCAGAGCTTTGAGGCTTCACTGACTGTTTCTAAAACTATCCTTACACTCTAAAGAGGAGGGGAAGGAGATTTAAAATATTTATAAAAGTCAGCAGGTAATTTGGGTAGAAAATATAAATGGTTTGTTTGGTCTTAAATTTAGAAATTGTAGAACATGGAATTAGTACAGCCCTTTCTGGTTTTCTGGTTCCCTGCAATCATCTAGGAAAGACTCACAGAGTGGTTTCCAGAATGTCCCATAGCTGAGTGTGCTTGGACCCTCTTGTTCCTGTCATTAAGAAAGGCCTGTCCCTGTGGGTCAGTAGCAACTTGTGTCCTTGCTGGGACCAGGCAGGACCCTTGCCTCTGGTGCAACCCTGCCCAGGCTCTGTGTTGACTGCCAACCACTTTTGATTCAAGAAGCTTCTTCCCTGGGAGCTGCTATTTTTCCAAAATTCACATTGTTAAATAAAATATTTTGGGCTCTCGAGTAACTTCATTTATGGATTCCTTTGTGTTTTGAGGGGCAGGCCAGCGAGAGCTTTTGTGTTGGTAGAGCCTTGTGCAACTATGGGTGTGACTCCCTCCCTGTGTCTGGGTATGGCCTCCTGGCAGGGCGGGAGCTCGTGTGGGGGCGTGGCTTCCTGGCACGGGGCTGTGGTCCTCCGGCCGCTAGGAGGCGCTGTGGCGGCGGTATGAGCTTGGGCCGGGCGGTTCTCTTGACAACCACAGAGCGGGACCTTGGCCAGGGTGTCCACTACACTGAGCTAGGGGGAATCCTGGGCGGGGGCCGAGGCACGGGGCGGCAGTCGTTGTTCCAGCCGCCACTGTGACTGGGCTAGGCCGGCGTCCGCCAGCGCCGGGCCGGCTGGATCAGACCTCAGGCGTCCGGCGGCGGGTCTGCGGCCGAACGGAGGGCGCAGGTGAGCCTAGGACGCTGAGCGTGCTGCCCTACTCTGCCACGGTGGGGTGGGGGCTGGCCAGGGGTGCTGGACAGACTTGCAGCTCTGTGAAGTGCAGCCCCGACTCCCTGGTGCCTGCTCTCACGAGGTCGCTTTTAAGACCAGCGAGCGGGCTTCGGGGAGTAAGAGATTTTTCTGGGTTTCCTCAGGCATCATTGAGAACTCAAGTCTCCAGCCATGCAGCTACAGGCCCTGCTCCAAAAGGACCGCCCCATGCCACAAAGAAAGCCACCAGAGTTTTCATGGCATCCAGCTGGCGACCTCTGACGTGCATCCTTGACAACAAGAGTTGCTTGTTAACCTCCCAGGAAGGATCCCTTTCCTTAGGAGAGCCAGGCTGAGTGGGTCAGGGCTGGGCAGGTCCGGACTATGCCTTCCAAGTCAGCTTGCCTGCGTCACACGGAGGCACCTGGGCAGCTGGAAGGCAGAATGCTCCAGGGACAGCTTCCGAACACGGAAAAGAAGCTCATCCCAACACCAGGCTCCTTACCACCCACTGACTCTCAGGGTTCAGAGACAAACCCCATGCCTCCTTTCAGCATTCCAGCAAAACCAAGCAACCAGAACCCACAAGTTAAGGCAAACCTCATCACCCCACAGCCACCCATTAGACCCAAGTTGGAGCGAACCTTGTCCCTCGATGACAAGGGCTGGAGAAGGAGACGTTTCCGGGGTAGTCAGGAGGATCTGACTGTCCAAAATGGAGCTAGTCCCTCCAGGGGCTCCTTGCAGGACTCGGTAGCCCAGTCCCCTGCCTACAGTCGCCCCCTGCCCTGCCTCAGTACATCCTTGCAGGAAATCCCTAAGCCCCGAAGGGCCACAGGCAGTGAGGGAGGGAGCCCATCCTTGTGGAGTGACTGTCTTTCTGGAATGATCAGCACCTCCTTGGACCTCCTGCATAGAGAGGCTGCCTCAGGTGGGCCCCCCTCCAGGTTGGCAAGTTTGCATGCCCCACACACACCACCAGCTATGGACCTCAACATAGCCTCCAGCTCCCTGAGAACAGCAAATAAGGTTGACCCTGAGCACATGGACTACAAGCTCCGCATGCAGAGCAGACTGGTCAGGGCCCACAGCAATCTGGGCCCTAGCAGACCACGGAGCCCCCTGGCTGGTGACGATCACTCCATTCACTCAGCCAGATCTTCTTTCAGCCTTCTGGCCCCCATCCGCACCAAGGACATCAGAAGCAGGTAGGGCTTCCAGGAGGGAGGGGCAGGGAGCTCTGGGACTGTCATCCAGAGGCCTCCATCTAATCAAGCCAAGAGCAAACTGAGCCAGGCATGGTGGCTCATGCTTATAATCCCAGAGCTTAAAAGGCTGAGGTTGGATAATCACAAATTCAAGGCCAGCCTGGGCTACAGTGAGCCGCCATAGACAAATGTAAGAAGGCAAGCTACCCAGAGGCTATGTGAATGGATCCGGAACAGAGAATGCCTAAGACTTGGAAATGGAAAATAAGGCAGGTCTCCCGTCCTCTCTCAGAAATCACGCCTTTCTCCTTCTGTCTGTGTCCTTCCAAAACCTTTTCTTTGGGGCTCAATGTCACCCACAGACACTGCCAGCCGGTAAAAGTTGCTTGTCTACCTCATTCTTTCCGCAGGCAGATGGAGAGCACACCCATTACATTCTCACTGCACCTGTAGTTTACAGTCCATGCGTCCTGTTGGGCAGCTTTCTCAGTGAGTGTCTGAATTGGCCCCTTTGTTTCTCTATGTGGAGGGTCACAGGTTTCTTTAGCTGTACTTTTTTAAACCACTGCCCATGAGGAGCACTCAGGGCCTTCTGGTGATACCTGAAGGAGGCTCATCACACTTTGGGCCATAGGTCAGCATTTTACCAGAACATTTAGACACCAGTTAACCCACTCAGCCAAGTGACACCCAGGGGCCACTTGCAGGGCCAAGGAACAGGCTTGACTAGCTTATCCTATGCCCCTGGGAGAACTTCCACACTGTCTTTAGAGCCACAGGATCCCAGTGTCCGAGATGGGCACTTGCTGATGTCCAGTGAGGCCTCTCACCTGCCACAAACATCCTGAGACTGTTTCTCACTTGGCCCCTCTGACTCCAGTAATTAACTTGTATGGTCTTATATTGAAAAGAGCCAGCCGGGCAGTGGTGGCTCATGTCTTTAATCCCAGCACTCGGGAGGCAGAGGCAGGCGGATTTCTGAGTTCGAGGCCAGCCTGGTCTACAGAGTGAGTTCCAGGACAGCCAGGGCTACACAGAGAAACCCTGTCTCGAAAAAACAAAAAAAACAAAAAAAACAAAAAAAAAAAAAGAAAAAAAAAGAAAAGAGTCTGGGAGCCAGCCCAAGATGAGCTCTTTCTTGTATGACTTCCCCATGCTGGCTCTACTCACTTGGGGCCACATCTACCACAGGGGACACAGGACCAGAGTATGGCCTATCCAGATCTGGAGCCTCCTTCCCAAGCTGGTCCCCTTCTGGGGTCTTGGTCTTGGCCTGTAAGGGGTCTCCTGCCTATAGCTCTCCCATATCCATGTTGCTGGACATGCAGTGGGTGGGACAGTCAGGGTGGGGAGGGTCTGGAGAGAGCTCCCGTGTTATCTCCAGGAGCCACCTACACAGGTGACTGGGCTAGAAGGTTTCATGCAAGAGACCTAGAGTGACATGAGGATGCCTTGCTCCAGGCCAAACAACCCTTCCTTTCCTCCGAGAGTGATGGAGATTCTTGCAGTGTAGTTTTTGCCTGTATCTCCAGGTGGTCATTTCTAAGTTTCCCAGTCAGTGACTCCAGCCCTAGTAACTGCAAGGCCCTCTTCTGGAGATATTGGGGTACTTATATCTTCACAGACCACTTCCAAAGAAAGCCACATACTGAGAGGCCTCAGGTAGACACATTTAATGGGGCCACCATTCGGTTCCCTTTAGTTGCTAAGGTAGGCCTTACTTCCAGCCCCCTATCTGTGTGCAGCCCTCTGTGCCACACCTCTGTACTAATCCTGGCTCCTCCACAGCATGCCCTGGTGTCCTAGCACCTCAGATCATTAGTAGGCCAGAAGTCCTTTTAAGTATTTAAAATATTTAAATATTCTTATTTTTAATTAGGTGTGTGTGTGTGTTGCCTGCACACAGAGATCAGAGATGTTGGATTCCCTAGAGCTGAAGGCAGAGGCAATTGTGAGCTTCCCAGTGGTACTGGACACCAAACTAAGATCCTCTAGAAAAGCAGCAAGGATTTTTTGTTTTGTTTTGTTTTGTTTTGTTTTTGAGACAAGGTTTCTTTGTGTAGCCACTGTCTGTTCAGTAGACCAGGCTCAGAGATTCACCTGCCTCTTTTCAGTGCTGGACTAAAGGTATGTGCTATCACTGCCTGAAACAAGCACTCTTAACCACTGAGCCATTTCTCCAGTCCCATGGGGGTCAGTGTCCTCCTCACAGTCCCTCCCCCATTCCCGCTACCCTTCTCCTCTGAGAGGGAGGGTGGAGGCCCCTCTGGGTATACCCCCCACCCTAGCTTATCTACTCTCTGTGGGGCTAAGTGCATCTTCTCCCACTGAGGCCAGACAAGGCAGCCCAGCTAGAAGAACACATCCCACGTACAGGCAACAGCTTTTGGGATAGCCCCCACTCCAATTGTTCAGGAGCCACGTGAAGACCAAGCTGTACATCTGCTACATATGTGCATGGGGCCTAGGTCCAGCCCGTGTATGGTCATTAGCTGGTGGTTCAGTCTCTGAGAGCCCCAAGGGTCCAGGTTAGTTCATCCTGATGGTCTTCCTGTGGAGTTTCTATCCCCTTCGGGGCCCTCAATCCTTCCTCACAGGGGTCTTTTTAAAGAGTACTGTTTCTACTACGTTCAAAGCATTGTTTTGTGCGATCCATAGGAAGTGAAAATAAGTCTGAGTGATATGTATGGGCCCCTATTGAATCACAGGGAGGAGGGGCTTCCTCCAGCTGTGTCTCCCACCTCACAACTGCATCTTGTTCTAGATCCGTGGTTGGCGTGATGCAGCTTTCAGCTCTTTTGGCCGTAGCCTGGAGCCACACATTTGAGAGAGTGCGTGGTACTAGTGTGGCAAGGATAGTGGCGTTGGCAACACTTTACTGTGGGACACAGATTTGATTTGTATGAGTCATGAAGTAGTTATTGTTTTCAACTTTGAGAAGTATGAAAACTATGTGCTTATCGCGTGAGCATTGGCATTTTGCCTGCATGTGTGTCTGTGGGAGAGTATTGGATCCTCTGGAGCTAGAGTTACAGACAGCTGCCATGTATGGGTGCTGGGAATTGAACCCAGGACCTCTGGAAGAGCAGCCAGTGCTTTTAACTGCTAAGTCAGCGTCTCTCCAACTCTGTGAAAACTACTCTTAGTGGCTGGATCAGGCCTACGTCATCTGCCAGCTGCTGTTTCAGAAGAGGCCCTGACTTCCCTTCCAGGGCATCTTGTTCCCAGAGGCCACCAGGTTGCAGTAGTTGACCTACTACTTAAAAAAAAATTGCATTTGTTTATGTGTGTATGCATGCATGTGTGCACGCACACGCTCATGGGGATGCATAGTGAACATGTATAAATCAGGACAGTGTGGGAGTTGGTCCTTTCGTACCATGTGGGAAATCAAACATACTCTCAGGTTAATGGCTGAATCATCTCACCAGCCAAACCCTCCATTTTTTTTTTTTTCTTTCTTGTGACAGGGTCTCACTGTAGTCTTGGCTAGCCTGGAACTTGCTATGTAGACTAGACTGGCCTGGAACTCACAGATATGTGCTTCCTGGATTAAAGACTTCCATGCCACTTTTACTCAGAAGATCTGGAGTGCCCTCCCCTAAGTGGGTTGGGAAGAAGCTGTGGTCCCTAAGGCTGGGCACAGGAATGAGCTTTTGCTGTCCGGTCATGTTCTGTAGCCATCTGGACAAATTGTGTGACTCCCTAGTTTGGAGGAAGCAGAGACAGCTTACAAGGAAGGGCGTGGGCTTTGGGCTGACGTTTGAAGGGCTTGTCTATGTCTACCCTCTGCTCAGTGGTTCCTTCCTAAGTGATCTGACTCAGGGCTTTGCTCTACCAGGTTAGTATATGACCCAACTAGACTATCAGTGACTTTCACTCATCAGCTCTGGTGGTGAGGTCAAGAAGGTCCCCCCTACGGCAGCCCAGGCTACCTCCTGAAGGCCCCATGGGGTTCAGGAGCATGAGTTCTGGCTCCAACTGGCTGTTGTTTTCAGAGACTTGATTAGAATTTGATACCCAGAGGTTTGTTCATGTTCTTAAGAGGTTTGGCCAAAAACAGGAAGGAAGGATAGGGTATGTAAGCATCGTGGAGCATACCTTCACGCAGCTAGCAAGGCACAGACACAGGAAGATCTGCAGTTGAAGGTTGAAGATCAGCCTGGACACAGCAAGACCTTGTCTCAAAAAAAAAAAAAAAAAAAAAAGGAGGAGGAGGAGGAAGAGAAGAAGGAAAAAAAGGAAGGAAGGAAGAAGACAAGACAGAGGAGACAGCTCAGTGGTGGAGGATTTGGCTTAGCATGTATGAACACCTGGGTTCTACCTCTAGCATCACCAAAAATAGGAGCCAGGGGTAGCTAGAGAGATGCTCAGCAGTTGAGAGCCCTGGCTATTCTTGCAAAGGACCTGGGTGTGGTTGCTAGCAACCACATGGTGGCTCACAATCATAACTCCAGTTCTAAGGGGTCAGGGAAAACACTTACATAAATAAAATAAGTCGGTTTGTTTGGTTGGTTGGTTTTTGTTTTGTTTTTAATTAGGTCAGAGATGTGAAAAGCAGCACTCAGGGCTCCTTTCAGCTGGTGTTGGAGTGATGCTATGAGTCTCTGTCCCTTCTTGAGCCCTAGTAAAGGACAGTAACAGAGTAAGTGGGGACAAAATGAACCTGTAGTGTGCAGGACCGAGAGCTTCCTTTAGAGGCGGGGTAGGGAGTGATAGCTGAGGTTGTGGAGTCAAGAGGAGGATATCTGCACTGTATTGTCCCCGTTTCTCAGCTCTCCTCTGTCACCACAGGGCAGCCTCAGTGTGTCTCAGACCCTGCTTTGCACTGTGGCACATTCCCCTCAGGTAGAACTGGTTGGTGGGTGGGCATGAGGAGAAATTACCTTGGAAGAAACAGGAAGAGGGTGCCTGGGATTCTGGAAGATAGGTGGCTCCCATGGCTGCTGCAGGCGGGGATGAAAGGATGTCTTGCTGAATCAAGCCAGTGAGTTTGGAAAGGGGCAAGTGGTGCTGCTGCAGAAAAAGGAATGCACGAAGGAAGGTGCTGCCCACATGGAGGGCTTAGGCTTCCCTCAGTCAGTTGCGGCTGCCTTAACCCTGAGGCAGAGCCAGGACATGCGGGCAGTGAAAACATAGAGGCTTCAGCAGCAAGTGGTGAACAAGGCAGCAAAGCAAGCAGAGAGCCGCCCTGTGAGAAAGAGTGAGAGGAGAGGGCAGTGGCAAGGGTCCGGAACAGGAGGCCCAAAGTCTTCCACTGCAATGGCCTTTGGAGGAGCGGCGTCCCAGACAGCATTTAGAGGAAGCCAGTGGGACAGTGGCCTGTGTCGACGGCAATGAGCTCACAGGGACTTAAATTTTATTTTATGCATATGTGAGTGTCCCAGGGGATCTAGCATCCTCTTCTGGACTCCACAGGTGCCAGACACACACATGATGCCCATACATACATTCAGGCAAAACTCCCATACATATAAAATAAAAATAAAACATAATCTCCTAGAACTGAAGTTAGGGATGTTTTGAGGCCCCATGTGGGACACTAGGAAATAGACTTGGGTCCTGGAAGAGGAGCTAGTGATTTCAACTACTGAGCCATCTCTCCAGCTCCAGGACTTCCATTTTTTAAAGGCCTGGAGAATAATGGAAACAAATCTAGTATTTCTCAATGTATGAAAAATCATGTGAGATTTGGGTTTCATGATGATTTATTTATAGTTCATGTGCATTGGTGTTTTGCCTGCATTTGTGTCTGTGTGAGGGTGTCAAACCACTTGGAATTATAGACAGTTGTGAGCTGTCATGTGGGTGCTGGGAATTGAACCCAGGTCCTCTGGAAGAGCAGCCTGTGCTTTTAATTGCTGAGTCATCTCTCCAGTCCTGAGGTTCAGATTCCATTGCCCTTGTAAACACAGCTTTCTGGGCACACAACCATACCCATCATTTCTCTCTGGAACTTTCCTGTTTCTATACTGTAGTGATGGAGCTGAGTGATAGGGCAGAGGTGCAGTCACCCACAGGGCTGTATATGATCAGTATCTCTGTACAGGCCGGTTGGGCAGCTCCTAGAGCACATGGTACACGCATGCATCCTGGGTAGGTCGGAGATTTATCACAGTTAGGACTCTATTTCACCTTAACAGGTGTGGCCTCATTCCATTGAGATCTGGAGCCAGACTGAATTCAGGGGGAGATGGGTACCACCGGTGTTGCTGTGAAGGTGGTTCTGCACTCTGGCTAAGGAAGTCCCAACTCTGGGGGCAACACTGATGGCTGGTATAGTCAGGATTGTCCTCAGGGCCCACATGACTTGTAGGCCCTGTGGCTTATAGGACTGATATCTTTGGAGAGAGTGGCCCCAAAGGTACCTGTCCTGAGTTACTCTGGCATCACTGAAGCTTTCTGCTCACTTATCTCTTCTTTTTTTTTTTTGGTTTTTTGAGACAGGGTTTCTCTGTGTAGCCCTGGCTGTCCTGGAACTCACTCTGTAGACCTCTGTGGCCTCGAACTCAGAAATCCACCTGTCTCTGCCTCCTAAGTGCTGGGATTAAGGGCGTGCGCCACTACTGCCCGGCAATTTGTCTCTTCTTTTTATAGGAGCTATCTGGAGGGAAGTCTTCTGGCCAGTGGGGCCCTGCTAGGAGCAGACGAGCTGGCCAGGTACTTCCCAGACCGAAACATGGCTCTCTTCGTGGCTACCTGGAACATGCAGGGCCAGAAGGTGAGAGGGGTCACAGTGAGGTAAGGCAGAGGCAGCTGGACTCCATGTCCTTGGGGTCCTACCCCAAGGGGCTCCAGCACAGTTCACTGGTCACAGCGTATACATAAAGATAGGCAAGTAGGCCACCTTTGTCTCTGTAAGTCTTCATGAGAGATCAGGGGTGGGCGTGCACCTGGGAGGGTGGTCATACCTGCCAGGCAGCAGCACAGACTAAAGTATCTGGTAAGAAGGGGTGTCGGGCTGGGAAGTGGCAAGTGAGCAGTTGTGCTCAGGGAGGAAAACTGAAGTATCTGACATGTCAAGTTCCCCGGGAAGACCAAACCTACAGTGTGCACACTTTGAAAAGAAGCTATTTCTGGGACGGCTTCCAGGCGATTGTGCAGGGTCTAGCTCTTGAACGTCCCTGCCCCCAACCTGAGGGAGCCCAGTGGTCTTGACTGTTTTGTGGTCTTCACTGCAGGAGCTCCCAGCAAGCCTGGATGAGTTTCTGCTCCCCACTGAGGCTGACTACACTCAGGACCTGTATGTCATTGGAGTTCAGGAGGGCTGCTCTGACAGGTGAGGCTCTGCTCAGCCTCCACTATTGATTGGAGCCTCTAGCGTCCTGTATGGATAGTGCACTGAAGAGAGGGACCTGAGGTCCTCATGGAACTGAAGCAGTGCAGGCCAGATGAGGGAATTCCAAGCCTCACTAAAATGAGCAGAAAAGGCAGTAGTGTTTCAGGTTTTGTCAGTTGTCCAAGGGAGCACAGAGGCAGCTAAGAGGCTCTGGGCTGCCTCTGTTCTTGTCACATATCCTGTGGCACCCTGACTGATTTCCCTGAAAAGTGGTTCTACAGCTATGTGCTCCTCACTGGAGTTTATGGGCCTGTATGAAGAGAACAGCAGACCATGTATGCTCTGGGGAAGGGAGCCTGCCAGAGATGGGGCCCACCCCTGCCAGCCCATAAATCTAATAACTCACATGGGTCTAGGTGGGACTCAGATTGAGGTCTTAGGCCTGAAGCCAACTTGAAGGGTCTTCTGGTGCATGAAGATGCCATTAGCCTGGTCATTCTTGGTACAAGATGAGGCACGATTGTGAGGTCTCCTAGGAATGCTTCCAGGGGCTCTCTGGGCAGCATATGAGGGAGGGTGGCTCTGAAAGGCCCCATCTAACCTGCCTCCTCCCACAGGCGGGAGTGGGAGACACGCCTGCAGGAGACACTGGGCCCTCAGTATGTACTGCTGTCATCGGCAGCACATGGGGTCCTGTACATGTCCCTGTTTATCCGTAGGGACCTCATCTGGTTCTGCTCAGGTAGGCGATACCATGGGGCTTCTCCCCCCACTTCCTTCTCTCTCCGTCTGTCTCTGTCTCTCTCTTTCTCTCTCCTTTCACCATGTGCCTATACCACAGAGCACTTGTGGAGGTTAGAGGACAACCTGCCAGAGTCAGTTCTCCTTCCACCATATGGGTTCTAGGATCAACTTTGGTCTTGTCTTCAGGCTTAGCATCTTGCTGCCCCTCGCCAGGTCTCTAGGTGTCTCCATATATAGGCTTTAGTAACACGTGGACCCTGTCCACATATGGGTTCCTTCTCAGGCAAGTGTGCACTTTGTGCTTGGGATCCAGCCTTTGAGATTCCCATGTCTGAGGACACACAAGCACACCTAGTGCAGCTGTGTCTGTGCAGGCCCTGAACCCTGTTCCTTGCCCCACAGAGGTCGAGTACTCCACAGTAACTACACGCATCGTGTCTCAGATCAAGACCAAGGGGGCCCTGGGCATCAGCTTCACCTTCTTTGGCACCTCCTTCCTCTTCATCACATCTCACTTCACCTGTAAGTGTTTGCAAGCCAGTCATATAGTCCTGAGGCTTGTGAGCCTGTCCAGGTGGGGTGCCAGTTGCTCTGGGCTAGTAGTGGGTTCTCCCTCGACAGAGTCTGATACTCAGAACATTCACTGTTGTCAACTACAGTCCTCTGAGACAGAGCCCCACAGCAGACAACTGGGTAGTATTTGGGGACAGTCAGGGTATTGGGCAGCTCAAGTGTCTATTCTGTTTTTGTCCCATAGCTGGAGATGGGAAGGTAGCCGAGCGGCTGCTGGACTACAGCAGAACCATCCAAGCCCTAGCCCTGCCCCGGAATGTGCCAGACACAAATCCCTACCGCTCTAGTGCAGGTAAGGATTACAACTGCACAAGACACTCCAGCAACATGACTGTTTCTGACCCTTGTGCCCTGGCAGCTTAGCAGGAACCACTGGAGGACTTAATGAGAGTCATGGAGTCCTCAGAACTGAAATAGCCATTGGGTTTGCAGCAGGGCAGATGGGAGCTCACAAGGCCCAGTGGCCTGTCCAGGGATATCATTGTTTTTCCACAAGTCCTCCGTGCTGACCACTGCCTGGCCCTCACTAAGCTCTGAGAAGCTGATAGATGGCTAGCCTGCTGTGTGCGTCAAAGTTGTCCTTTATATCTAGACTGCAGACAGCTTCCCAATCCTCTGCAGTTGTTGACCTTGGCTGCTCCTGTCACTCACATCCTAGGGGAGCTGCTACCCAACTGTGATTATGTCAGGAAGGGGACCCAAACAAAGGAGGCCCTATCACTCGGCCTAGAGTCCATCCATTTGTCAGCAGATCATAGCAGATGAGGGAAGGCCAGCACCAATGTATTCTCCCACATGTGCCCAGGGGATGTCACCACCCGGTTTGATGAGGTCTTCTGGTTTGGGGACTTCAACTTCCGTCTGAGTGGTGGACGAGTGGCGGTGGAGGCCTTCCTGAAGCAGGACCCAGAGGTGGATGTGCTGGCGCTCCTGCAACATGACCAGCTCACCCGGGAGATGAGGAAAGGTGAGTGGCCTGGGGGGCAGCATCTCATGCATGGCCGGCCCTCCCTGAACTCTCCCGTGTTGCAGGGTCCATCTTCAGGGGCTTTGAGGAGGCAGAAATTCACTTTCTCCCATCCTACAAGTTTGACATTGGGAAGGACACCTATGATAGCACCTCTAAGCAAAGGACACCCTCCTACACGGTGAGTAACTCCAGCCTGGTCTCAGGACTCCTGCCAACCACAGCTCACGTCAAGCAGTGTAGGACTGACACTCAGCACACAGCAGCCAGCCAGGTTAGCCAGCCTAAAACTTATCTTCAGTCCTGAGGCCAGTGACTGTATGCTCACAGCCTATTGGGGGTGGAGGATGGTGTTCTCAATGCATTACAGGCCATAGTTGGATTCACACCTGAGTCCATCTCCCTGGCACTAGGTGAGAACAAGCAGGAACCACATGCACTCTCACCTGGCTTTTCCACCAGACCTTGCCTCTCTGTGGTATACAGTCCCATCTGGGGAACCCTGGAACACTCATGAGAGCAAGGCAACTCCTGTTCTCAGGAGGGCTGAAACAGATGGCATCCACATAGGTCTTTAAGTGCCTAACGATCTTACCGTTCAGTAAGGAGGGCTCCCTAACTGAAACAGGCCAGGGCTGCAGCTACACCGTGCTGCAGAGGACACCTACAGCAGAAGCACCACCTCTGCTTCACCATCTCTTTTGAAGGACCGCATCCTATACAGAAGCCGTCACAAGGGTGATATCTGTCCCATGAAGTACTCCTCTTGCCCTGGGATCAAGACTTCAGACCACCGTCCTGTGTATGGCTTGTTCCGGGTAAAAGTGAGGCCAGGACGAGACAAGTAAGCCCCTGCTCACCCCTCAGAGCTGGACGAAGCTTTGGGGGCTCCTGCCAGTTCTTGGGTGGAGTGGCTTTTTGGGGATGGATAACAGACTTAGGTGAGGAGCATGCCAGTGTTTCATGCAGCCCCTAGGCTATTATGAATTTGCTTTCATCTGAGCCTAGGTCCTAGCAGTTCTTAGGGTATTCCTATAATCTCCAGGTTACTAACCTTTGTGGTTGCATGAAGCAGCAGCTTGTTCTGTGGCCTGGTTGCCTAGGGTCGAGCAAGCTCCTAGAGCATCAGCGTCACCTTCTTTTGGCACTCCACACCCAGGGTTGTGGATGGGTCTAGAGCAGCCTAGATGGGATGAACCTCCGGACAGTGCCCATTCCCTCTGGGGCTCAGCGGGTGTGCCTGAGTGAAGTTGAGGCCAGCTCTTACTAGTGGTCTTTTTCCTCCACAGCATCCCATTAGCTGCCGGCAAGTTTGACCGAGAACTGTACTTGATAGGAATTAAAAGACGGATTTCAAAAGAGATTCAGAGACAAGAAGCACTGAAGAGTCAGAGCTCCAGTGCTGTCTGCACTGTGTCTTGACATTTCCAGACCAGAACTGGCCACTGCAGCTGAGGGACCAAGATCACTGCAGAGATGGGCTTGTTCTCTGATGCTCTGTACTGCTGGGGTTCTAATAAACCATGGCTAGGGGCTCCCCTGCTCTCAGCACAGACCCCATCCCTCAGGACAGCAGTGGGCTGTGGCCAGGACAAGCCTCATTTGTATCATGTTCCCACAGGCACATGGCAGGGATTTGTTGAGTGGGACACGTGGATACCAAGCAGCAGTTTCACACCCTGCAGGAGCAGTCCCCACTTCTTGCCCTTGAGCACTGCTGTGTCTTTAACCTTTTATTCCTGTTCTCATGCTGGAGCCCAGGTTCTAGATCTGCATCCTAATAACTCCTTCCCTCCAGGGAAGGATCAGACAGCCTCTGGTATCTTAGATGCTCAGTGCCTAGAACCTGCCAGGACTAGAATTCCGGGATATCCCCTACATTTTGACAGGCTTTGGGGCTCTACATCCTGGTCCCAGGCTCCCAACCCCCAGTTGGGTAGGGACCTCTCCTCTCTACAGGCCAAGCCCAGCTATACTAAACTCAGTTTTTAGGTACTTCAGAACATTTGCTTTTGTGCTGCTAGTCCCAGAAAGGCATTAAGAAGTGTGTTGCCAGGCAGCACCTTGCTGGGTTTCACTCCTTGAAGAAAGCTTAGGACTCATCATTGCTCTCAGTCTTACCCCTCCCTTCAGAGATATAGCCTTGAATGTACAGACACCTAGGGGCATCCACTCTAGTCTTCTAAATTATTTATTTTTCCATATTTATATTTTTAAATAAATAAGGATATATTCAATTGTAAACTCTCTCTGGCCAAAGACTAAACCTTGGAAGAAGCAGTCTGCATGCATCTTGGGGCCTCAGGACACCCCAGGGTTTTAAGTTAAAGGCAGCAAATTTGGTCTCAGCTGTCACCTGCTACTCAGTCCCGTCCCAGGTCCTTCTGCTAGGTGTTGTCCTTGCTTACAGCCAGAAGCATCAATAGCTGGAAAAAGTGACAACTCGGGACTCCAGCGAACCATAGTAATATAAGCCAACAAATGAGATGAAACTTGCCAGCATCAGCTTCTAGAATATGGATGTCAGCAAAGCCAAGTCACCTGCTTCAATAAACTACTCATGAAAGTAGAAAGTGCCAGAATGTCGATCGGTGAGCTGCAAATCCACTGGGAAGACTTACAGTAAGGAAGCTACCATTGCTTTTCCCTCCCTGACAGGCTGCCCTGAACCTCGTGATCATGCCTAAACTATCCCTGACTTGAACAAGGTTTGATGTGGCAGTTCCAAACAGTTTTCTCTTTAGCTCTGGTTGTCCTGGAACCCTCTCTATAGACCAGGCTGGCCTCAAACTCGGAGAACCACCTGCTTCTGCCTCCTGCGTGCTGGGATTAAAGGCGTGTGCCACCACCATCCAGCAATTTGGTGCTGCTTTGTGGACATTCTCTGGCATCTTAGAAAAGACTGAGGTAATCCTGGAACTTCCCAGTTTGGCCTGAGATCAAGATCAAAAAGTCTTGGGGAAGGGAGCAAAGTGCAGCCATAACAATTTATATTTACAGAGCATTTCAGTTAGAAAGTTAAGCATTTAAACTAGTGCAGATGAAGTGTGAAATTAAAAACTGGGCTTGTAAATAATTGAGATACAACTGGCATGGTGACTCTTACTTGGAAGACCAGTAATTGAGGCTAAGACAAGATCACTGTGAGGCCAGCCTTTATCGCTATATTGAGTTACAGGCCAGCCAGGGCTAAGTAGAATTCTATCTCAAAAAGCAAAGGGGTAGAAGACTGTGAAATACTTTCAGGCCTGTTAAAACACTTAAGCTTTAGAAATGTTGGTTGCACTCCCTATACTCCTAGCACTTGGGAAGCAGGAGGGTCTCTGTGGACTGGGGATGAGTGTGTCTCACAGCAAGTCTCAAGCCAGTCAGGGCTATACTGTGAGATCCTATTTGAAGGGAAAAGAATGAGTACAACAATCCATGCTTGTGGTCCTAACGGGGGTGTGTGTGGGGGGGGGGTCCTGTGTGCTTTCAGATTGCAGTGCTTTGTCTCCCTAGAGCCCTGAGACTTCTAATCTTCCCCAGCCTTCCTTGTTCCACAATGTTTAGTGGCCAGACAGCACCTGCTTTGGCAGACACTCAGTAAAAACGCTTGTTAGATGAGAGCCACAAAGGTGCAGTGGCAACAGTAACCTTCATTCAGGGCTCCAGAGTCACCGCTGGCACTGCTCACAGAGCTAGCTATCCTTATGCAGTGTCCACACCAACAGTAACATGAACAGAGCACTCTGCAGCCTGCCTTGAAGGGACTCTACCGGAACAGCCGGTATGTTCTGGGCAGGCGCCCATCTCTGCTGGACAGTGCTGCCTGGATGTGCTCATAGGTGGGTAGGTCAGTCATATCACCCAGGGCGGCCACAGCAGGCTTGCCACGGAGCATCTTGGAAGCAACCCTCTTGATATCTTCTGGCTTCACGTTGCCTACAACACAGAGTAAGGGCAGTGAGGGCAAGAGCAGAGTTTCCATCTCCATCTCAAACTGTGTGCACTCAGGCCGAGGAGCCCTGATCTACATCATTCCCACCTCTGGGGGTGTGGTGAGGACTGCCAAGGGACTGACTAAGGCATGTCAAGATGAGTAGTGTGTGCCTGTACTCCCAGCACTTGCAGCACTGTCGAAGTAGAAGGAGGCTCAGGATCAACACCAGCCTGGGCTACAGTAGACCCTGTCTCAAATCCCCTAAACAACAGCAGCAGTAGCAAAATACTTTGAAACACATGAGGGCAGCCAAGCAGAGTAATGCACACTCAGAGCTAAACAGGAAGGTCTAGAGTTTAAGGACAATCTGAGCTGTGAGTCCGTCTATGACACTTAACAACACAACACTGGAGGGCATAGCCACCCAGCAGGAGGCTAGTATTTTAGAGTAGGTTGTTATAAGTTCACTTTATTTTCCAGTCTGAAGAAAAAAATCTAGACTCCTTCCCCCAGTGCTGCATGTCCTTTTGGCAGGCAAGCAGATGCACACACAGACACAGAGCAAGCATGACCTTCAGAAGGGATCCCAGAAATCCATCCCCTAGACCCCAATGAGGTCTGTGCTTTCTAGAGAAGATGAGGCCTGTCATGAGGGCAGGACCATCACCTGTCCCAGACCACCAGGATTCCCAAGCCTAGGCAGGTGGGCTGAGTTGTCTTCAGAGGACAGGTGCCCCCACCTACAGTTCTGTTCCAAGCTTCACACCCAATTCCAGAAGACTTAACACAAACCATGAGACACACTGCCAGAGCCACAGGGCAGAGCCTGTAATAAGCTTCATTATTCCAGCCCAGTGACACTGTTCTACCACTACTACCACCTCCTTCCCAAGGCTGAAGAGGAAGGAGCCGGGAAAAGACTTTAGGGAAGCCCGGGCTTGTGGTGTGGCAGACAACAGGAGACCCATCTATCTGCATCAGGGCACTGTCTCAAATGAGCGCAAGCCAGGCTTTCGGGCGTACTCACGAATGAGCGCGCATAGCTCATGGGGCAGCTTCCTTGACTGTGTAGCCAGCACCTGCCTCCCCACATCCTCAAAGATCACGGGCCTGGACTCCAGGTTCATCATCAGCATGGACATCAGCTGTGTCTTGGCCCGCTCTAGCTCCACCTGAGGACCAAACACCACCACGTCACCTCTACAAGCTGGCTCAAGCGGGCAGAGAGGCTGACCCAAATATGTCTGTTCCAGTAAAAAGGCCTCCATGTGCCCAAAGATGAGCAGAGTGGAGGGGCTGTCCCAGTCTGGTCTCCAGTCTGGCACACTCCAAGCATGGGAAGAACTACACTGGAAAAGCCTTCATCACACCCGAGACACATGTCCAATTTCCGCTGCTTGTCTGAATCACAGGAGAGCAACACGTATCAGGAAGCCAGAGGTTGTTGATCAAGCAAAGATTCTGGTACTCAGAGTCCTAAACATAGGACCCAGGCTACTACCACCTGGTGCTACCAAGGAGGCAACACAAATGTGGCACCAAAGAACCAGGACCACAAGGGGACAGACCCAGCTGGGTGTGTGGGCATTGCCTGTAAGGCAAGCATGCAGGAGGAGGCAGGAGGCAGGAGGAATGCAAGTTTGAGGCCAGCCTGGCTATCTTCTGAGTGTTTGTCTTAACACAAGTTATTTATGACTTACGCAATTTCATGAAAATACTTAATACTGTACATTAGATCTGACTTTAGTGGGAAGCATTTTATCAAGATATTAGTGGAATTACAGAGCATTATTTTGGCTGTGCTGGGGGTGGAACCCAGGGTCTTGAGCATACCTAAGCTCTTTACCATGAGCCATACTCCCAGACTCAGAACTTGGTTTGTTTTAGACAGTCTTATTATACATTACTTTAGGCTGGCCTTGAACTCATCACCTCCTACCTCTACTTCCTGAGAGCTGAGATCACAGGCATGCATATGCATTAATTACTTTGCTTTGAGTGGTTTTCATTTTTAAGTGTTTTTATTTTTCCCAATAATGTTGCCTTTTCTCCTTAGACAGTAATGTGGTATTTGAACACTGAAGAAAACTTGCACTGTGCAGAAAAACAAAATGCATGCTCAAGCAAATCACTTTGCTTTTATAAGCTCTGGCCCAGGAAGTAACAAAACTTCCAAATACAAACCAAAGGACAGCCAGGCAGAGGTGGTATACACCTTTAATCCCAGGAAGAATTGGGAAGATGATCAGGTGGCTCTAAGTTCAAGGCCAGCCTGGTCTACAGACCAAGTTCCAGGACAGTCAGCTGTACCACATCTCAAAATAAATAAAGTCAGTCAGTCAGTCAGTCAACAAAAACTTGGGTTCCAACATAAAACGGAGCCAAGAAAGGCCTAGAAAACCCCTGTATTACTGTCTTACACAATGATGCTTTAGCCCATGGCCATTCTGTAGGAACAACTTAGAGAGGGACACTGCCCTGGGGGAAGCACTAGGAGGCTCCACAGTGAGCAGCTCAGCCTGTGGCTCCTTCAGCTGTGTGACTTGCTAGATCAGGGCACAAGGGATGCTCCAGGCCTTACCAAATCCACTGTTCTGCCCATCAAGATAAACTCCTTTGTGATGATTTCTACCATTTCTCGAACCTACAAAAGAACAGGAGATGAGGGTGTGAGTTGAAGCCCTGGCCTGCTGACCCCTCAAGCATACCCCTGCTCCCCACCCAGAGCTCCAGTACTACTGAAGAGTGTATACTGGAGTGGGCTATATAGACAGGAGTGCTGTCCTCACTTGTCGTGGGTCTGCACTGGCATGAATGCACAGGAGGCCTGTATCTTCATAGCTGTGGTGGTAGGAGGTTGCATTATACATCCAGTGGTGCCTGTGAGGGGACATATGGTGTCAGGTGAAGGCGACAGGGTAGCTGGAAGGTGTCCGCACAGTCCATGCTCTCAGCAGCCTAGTACTCACCGATTGAGCACGTTGAGGTACAGCCTGGAGAACATGCCTTTGCCAGGCCCTCCAGCCGAGAAGGAGCCCCCTCCTCCCATCATCATATTCAGCACAGCAAACGGGATGAAGTCCTCCTCCTATGGAATGCAGAGGCATACCAGTCAGCGGCAGCCCTCCAGAGTTGCTCCATCCCACTGGTGCACCCGACCTATACCTGGACTCACCAGGAAGGAACAGCTCTCCAATCCCACCATAATGTGTGTGAGCTCTGGAATTGGGGTTGGGCCAAGGCTGACATTTGACATGTCTCTCTCCACCTGTAAACAACCAGACACATGTCAATAAGTTCAGCAAACTTCTACTACAAAAACAGCCACACTCAACCAGACACCAGGTGACCTAGCCCTGTCACCTCTTGCTTTGAACATGGGATGTGTTTATACTTTCACAGTGCTGGATTGTACACTAAGGAGCACAAACACATTCATCGAAGCACATACCCAGAGGATACATGGCACAAGTCCTGAGAGTTTTCCTGCCGAGTTACCTTGACGATCCCCCCAGTGTACTGTGCCACTGATCTGTCAACGTCTACAGTTCCAGGAGCCCCCCAGGCAGGCTGAACTCCCAGGAGGTACTTTCTGGCACATTCCACCAGGTGCTCGTGCTCCACACCCACTCCAGCAAGCACCATGCGGTCAGGAGTGTAGTAGTTCTTCAGGTAGGAATGCAGCACTGCTTGGTCAATCTTTGCTATGTTTTCTACAGGGCAAAACCGGTGCAGGCCCACTGTGTTCTCCCTAAAAGCAGCCTGAGGCAGGCAGGAGAACAAACCCAAGTGAGAAAAAAAATCAGGTCTCCAACATGGCCTATAGCCACATCTGCAACAAAAAGACCAGGCATTATCTCCAGTTTGGCTCCATGTCTGTGTTTCTAGAAGTAGCAAGTTTTAACTCAGAGAGAAAATTTGAAAAACACATAGAAGAGCCACACCGATGGAATGGTAAAGACTGTGATACCCTAAGTAACAACAGCTAACATTGCAGACATGGCAGGCTCAGAATACAACTGTGAGAGGCAGCACATGCGCCCGCAATCAGGGCACTCAGGATGCCAGGGCAGGAAGATTATGAATTCAAGACCAAACCTGAACCGAACAGCAACTATCTCAAAAAAAAAAACAAAACTAACAAAACCCAACCAACCAACCAACCAACCAACCAACCAACCAACCAACCAACCAAAAAAGTCTGTTCTGGAAACCTAACCACCCCCAAGACCAACAGCAGGGAGAAGCACATGTGGCCTCCTATTTTACTTCATGAATCATCTCGGTGAGCAGTGGCTCTGGATCAGGTCTCATGTTCAGGTCCTCAAGTTCAAACTGCACAGCCATCCTCGTCATCTCAATTTCTTCATCTGCAAGAGTCCAGACAAGGGTCTGGTCTGAACCAGCAATGAAGAAAACAGCACTAACCCTGAGCAGCTGAGCCTGGCCAGGTGCTATAGTCACCTCCTAGGGAAAGCCCTGGAGCACCTGCAAGGGAGGATGCCAGATGAAAATTAGGGACTCAGGCCTCTTGTCTTGTTCTGTTCTGTAGACCTTTGGACCTGCTCCAAGCTCAGCTGCCTCACCTGCTGTCTGTTCCAAAACAACACCTGTGAGGACACAAGGTGGATGTGGTAACATGTAGGAAACAGACACCACCTGAGTCAGGGCTCCACTCCTCAGCTGGAGACATGCAGCCAGGCTGCCGTGAAACTGAGCAAAGAGCAGCTGGCAGAGACCAGCTGCTGTTCCCTCCTGGATCCTCCTAACAGGAATTCGAGTCCTGCCACTGGCAAGGCTTGGAGAATAAAGGAGACCATGCAAGAGAACTTCTGTAGGCATGGCATTCGTGTTTACACATGGGGTGAGGAACATTTCTCAACAGAATTTTAGCAAACCCTTTAAGGTCTTTTTTTAGATATGTGAAAGTATGAAGCACTGTGTACAACTCTAAGGGCTTGTTTAAGCACTGGCAATCTCCAATGATAGGCACACGAGTGCCGGGCTCCAACAGTGCCTCCCCACACAAAGTTATAGCCCTTCCAAAGCTCCTCATGACCACCCAGCCACAGAGGCACACCTGTCAGGCGGGGGTGCAGAACCACATCAGCCAGCAGGCCCACCACAGTGTCCAAGCCTTTGCTGTCAGCAGACACAGCATACATGGTGGTGTCTCTGCAAGGAAATAAGCCACAATAGCAGATGCTAGGTTTACACCAGATAACAACTCAGGGACAGAGGCTCTGCATGCCACTTCCTTGGGTGTGAAGGCCTTACAGGAGCCACAACTGCCCACTGTGAAGCTTTCCATAAGATCAGAACCAGATGAAGCTGGTTCTCCTCTCTTCACAGAGGAAGTCTCTCACTCCAGGCTTCCTAGGTCTGGACAAATAACCAGCTGGTCTAAGTGAAGACTGGTTCCACCTGGAACCATGGCCAGCTTTAGACAGCTGTCAGCGGCCTGCTTGTCTGGCTTAGCGTTCTTCACAGGTAAAGGCATGGACAGTTAGAGGTTCAAAGGATGTCAAGGAAACTAGTGTGGTACGCTTCCTGTCCCCGGCACTCCATCAGACATGCTGTTAATTTTTAGAGAGACTCCACGAGACTCTGACTGAGGATGATGAGGACATTTACACATGGACACAAAATACCTTGAGGTCTGGCAGTCACAGATACCACCATGTTTTTCCAGCGTAAGCAGAATTTCATCTTTGCTGTCAAATCGAGCAGTAGACTATAAAAATAATAAAGCTTAAGTAAGTAACCCAAAATCCAAAAAACATTAAGTTTACATTTGCTTTCAAACACACAAAATTATGCCCTAAGTCTTTTGTGAGCCTCAACTTCATATCCAAATCATTGATTCAAGTTAATGGAAAAAAGAAAAACTGAAAATTTATAAAAATTACAAATTAGACACTGACCGAAAATGCCAATTTTTCCAAAAAATGAGCAATTCCACTAAGATATTTTGCTTCATATCGTGATCCTGAATTAATAAGAACTGGTAATAAAAAGAAAATTGACAGTTAAACCAGATATTCAAAACAGTTAATCAAGGTTTTCAAAACCATGGCCAGTAGAACTTACTTCCTACGGTACAGAATTGTCCAAACTTATTTTGAGATGCCACACGAAGCCCATTGTCCAGAGTGGTAACTTTGGTTTCAAACTTTTCCTGTCCATCAACGGTAGCAAAAATAGGCTTGGGCACTCCAGGCAAGGGAGAAGAGAGGGGGATGTTGGGGTAGGTGGCGCCACTGCTGAACCGTCTGTGTCCAGGAGATCCAAACCTACAGCAGAGCAACCAAAAAATAGCTATTTATTCTTATTTTATGTGTTTGAGTGTCAGCCCGCATGGATGTATGTTCATCACAGGCATGCCTGCTGTCCATGGAGGTCAGAAGAGAGCTTTGCGTGCCCTGGAAGTGGAGTTATGGATGGTGGTGAGCCACCATGTGGGTTCTGGTAACCAAGCCCAGGGGAGGCAATCAGTAGGCTTAACTGCTGAGCCATCTCTCCAGCCCCGGTCTTTGGGTCTTCATTGCCCACGCTGAACAGCAGGCTGTGTGAGAAACCAGTTCCTGTGCATATGAGCCTGGGCTAGCCCGGCTCCTCAGAGCTTCGCCTTAGTCTGGAAGGCTCCAGCCGAGACTCTGCCGACCGCTCCAACCAGGTTCCAGTCTCCGGCTCGTTCTCCAGGCCCAAGGCGCCTGTGCTCTACTCTAGGGCCCATTCTTCTATTCCAATTCCCCCTGGTACCTACTCCCTTCAGTCCTCCCTTCCTCTCACCGAGATGCGCCTCAGCTCACCTGGGCCGCGCGCACAGCGCCGCAGAGCCCCGAAGCAGCCGCGCAGCCGCCCACACTGCCGTCGCCATCGCGCCGCCGCGCTTCTGCGGTCACTTCCGCTTCCGACCCCGCCCCGCGGCGTTCGGCGCTGGCTTCCGGCCGGCCGCGCCGGATGAGGCAGGGGCTGGTGACGGCGGTGTGGGCCATGGGGCCGCGGCCGGGTTAGGGCGCGGCGATGTCGGGCTACGCGCGGCGGCAGGGCGCGCCCCCACTATCGCGGACGCGGAGCCTAGTGGTTCCCGACGGTGAGCGGCGCGCGGCCGGGGCAGGTCCGGGGGGCGCGGGCGGCGGCGGCCCGCGGTGAAGCCGCTCTTGTTGTCGATTACAGCTCCTGCGTTCTATGAGCGCCGGTCTTGTCTCCCCCAGCTAGACTGTGAGCGCCCCCATGGCGGGGACCTGCACCCCCACCTCTTCGGCTTTCGGCCGACGTTTATGTGCTATGTGCCCAGCCCGGTGCTGGCTTCAGTAGGAGACACAGGTGAGAGTCGGGGCGCCGGCCACAGTGCGGAGCTGGGCAGCGCGGGGAGCCCTCCCCACAGCCCGCCCGCCCGCCCGCCCCAAGGCAGGAAGGTCAGTGCCTGGTGGAGCTCGGAGACTACTACAGCCCACTGGATTGGGAGAGACCAGGGGCTGGACCTAGTGTATCTGCGTTCCACCTGCAGCTGCTCCTAGAGCGCGCAGGAGTGTATAGTTAACTGCGTTACAGCCTTCTAGTCCCAGACCAGAGCCTGTCAGTGGGAGTCAGGCGTCTGCGGTCTTCTCCCTGGACAAACGGTGCAGTTATAAGGCTTGCTGTGATCACGGTGAGCTGACAATGTCTTTTTGCAGATTTTGGCTATGGAAAGGGGAAATGTACTAAACAAGGTCCGTCGGGAGCCCATGAGACGCGCTTTGGAGGTAGAGTAGCTCAGTGATTCTTCTTTTCCTCCTCGTCATAAACGGTGCCAGGCAGTGGTGTGGCCATGGGCTTTCAGGATGACAAGGTTTAAGGGGTATACCTGGAGCCCAAAAGAGCAGTGGAGATGGATGACCAAGATTGAAGACTGAGCGTGAGGGCAAAATAATTTAAGATGTCAGAGGTGCCTGGGAGGTGCAGAGGCAGCAGGATACAAGTCACACAGAATCCCACTTTACTCAGGCTAGTGCCCACATAAGATGTGGGTGTTACGTTATGAGACCCACATAAGCAACTGAGTGTAGTAGGTGTGGAGGTAGAGGTTGGTCAACTAGGGTACTTGGAGAAAAGGTCAGAGGAAGGGATGGCATGCGGCAGTTCCTGACACTGTGGCATCTCAGGAGCTTTGAGTCCCCTACAGGAGTAGCCTTCAGCCCACACTGAGTGTATGGAGTGAAGTCAGCCTCAGCAATCTACAGACTTTACTGAGGAACTGGGCAAATGACTCAGAGGTAGACCAGTTACCTGAATGTTGGTTAACCCCTGGACTTGACCTTTGGCACAACATTTTGTTTGTTTTAAGGTGGCAAGGGTTGTCTCAGAGAGGCCAAAGGGTGAGAGCCTGCCAAAGCGAACCTATTCTCCAACCTCTTTGGGCAGCTTTCCTGTCCTGTAGTGTTCTTTGAGTCACAGTTGAAATGTGATGATAACACAGGATGTTGGGCCCTTTCACAGTCTTTGTGGTGTTCGGTATTTCAGGTGACAAACTTGAAGACCTTGAAGAAGCCAATCCATTCTCCTTCAAAGAGTTTTTGAAAACCAAGAACCTTAGCCTGTCAAAAGAAGACACAACCACCAGTCGAATTTACCCGAAGGTACATCTAGGAAGCTGTCAGTGGTTGCCTTAAAGGACATCTCTTGTACCTTACAGCTTTGGAGACAGACACTTGAGTGTGGGGAGCAAAGCAGGACAGATATGGCTGCTGATGGAAAGACTGTGGGTGGAACAGCTGCTTGGCCCCTTTTGATAGATGAGATGAGCCTTCTTTGTGGGAGCATAGAGAAGGCTGAGCATTGGCTTCCAGGCTGCAGTGTTTCTCTCCACTGTTTTTAGGAAGCCTCAAGGCACCCACTGGGACTAGACCACAGCTCCCCTGCCTCCCAGCCCATGGGATATGGCCTGGAATATCAGCAGCCATTTTTTGAAGACCCAACAAGAGCCAGCAACCTAGAGGAGGATGAAGAAGATGGATGGAATAGAGCCTACCTGCCATCTGCCATGGAGCAGACTCATTCCTCTAGGGCCACACAGAACTCATCGCCCTGTGGCACCTACCTTTCCTTTTTTTCCAACGCATCAGAGCTAGCAGGTCCCGAGTCTTTGCCTGCATGGACACTGAGTGACACTGACTCCAGGATCTCCCCAGCCTCTCCTGCTGGGAGTCCTAATGCAGACTTTGCAGCTCATGAAGATTCCCTAGGGGACAGACACCTGCGGACGTTGCAGATAAGTTACGAAGCAGTAAGTGAGGGCAGTGCGGCACCCAACACAGCTGAGCAGTGTTGTAGAGAAGAGCTACAGTCATTACTTCCTGGGTAACCTGGGCTCAATGCCACAGGCAAGACAATTGGTCATATAATAGCTTGCTGTAGAATTGCCCTGAAGAGGGACCTAGAGATAGAGATAGCTCAGTGGTAGTTTTTTCCTAGCACTTGGGAAGTCGTGGGTTAGATCCCGAATGCTGAAAAGTAAGAGAGAAAAAGGAATTTCTCTATGGAGAGCTCTCCCCTGGGTTGGTTTTGGTTGTGCAGTTAGTATAGCAGGCTGAGAAGCACTGAGGTGAACTCACAGGCAGGCAACCATGAACTGGAATGAGTAAGTGCTCTATTGGAAGTGTTGGCTAGGAGTTATCCAGCTGAATGCCCCACATGAAGGAAGGCCTTAAAACCGTAGTCACCTAGAAACAGACGTGTGTGGCCACAAGGCCTCCTCTGTTACGGGCTTTAGGATGTTTCCATTTGACCTGGGGTGTTTATGTTCCAGAGCTGGGCATGGAAGTGCACAACTGTCATTCCAGCACTTGGAAGGTGCAGGCAGGAGGAACAAGAGTTCAAGGCCATTCTTGGCTACATAGGAACGAGTTAGAGGGCAAACTAGGCTGCAGGTGATGCTGCCTCAAAAAAACATTTCATGGACAAATGGGATGTGTCTTTATACCTCCAGCCCTGCCTCAAATGCATAAGGTTCCACCTCCAGACCGGCAGAATATTCCAGAACAGAAGTATGTTCCACTTAATGAGGGAGACATACTGGGTGTCTAATGAGGAATTTTTTTTTTTTTTCTCTACAGCTGAAAGATGAAAACTCTAAGCTCAGAAGAAAGCTAAATGAGGTTCAGAGCTTCTCTGAAACTCAAACAGAAATGTATGTAAACTTGTAGTTAGGCATCGCCTTAAAAACCTCCTCTACCATTCAGGGAACTTGGTTCCAAGGGACGAGGTGCCTAGCTGCTTGTCATCCTTAAACCTAAAGCAGCAAACACGTTTTCCTCTTCTGTTTTAGTCTTTTTAAGACACAAGTCAGCTGAATTTTGTCTTGGTTGGCAGAGCTTGAGAAAATGGTATCTGGGCCTTCCACTGGGAGTGCAAAGCTACTCTTGGCTGGAGGTCATTGCCACCCTGTGGCTGCCTGAGGCAGCTGCTCCATCCTGGGGCTCTAGTGGGTTTCGCCAGTTAATCAGGCTAAAGTGCTGTTGGAAGCATTCTTGACAGCGGCCTGGAGAAGAACTAACCTCAGTGTTTCCTTTACTCTGAGGGTGAGGACGCTCGAACGGAAGTTGGAGGCAAAGATGATCAAGGAGGAGAGTGACTTCCATGACCTTGAGTCAGTAGTCCAGCAAGTCGAACAGAACCTCGAACTGATGACCGTACGGAGGGGCTCTGCTCTGGGGTAGTGGGCAGGGGACAGGAAGCTGCTGCAAAAGAGCACTTGTTACTGTTGCCAGAGTCCACAGCTGCACCCTGAGGTCAGCAGGCGGCTCTCACCACGCTGAGTGTGTGTACTGTGGTAGGCCAGCATACCCTGATACTGGAAACGGGTTCTCTCTTGGGGTGGGTGGTCCCTGATGCTGGTGAGCAGAGGCAGAGCCCAGGTCCCAAGGGGTGGACATCCATGGCCAGAGTAATGGGGAAGGTAGGTTATAGCTCACTGCTGTCTATTGAGGTAAATGTCCTGTATTAACATAGCCTTGGTGATGTTCATTGTGTTTATTTTTTGGGGGCCACAGAAACGGGCTATAAAAGCAGAAAATCATGTCTTGAAGCTGAAACAGGAACTAAATTTGCTCCAGGTAAGTAAAGAGAAAGGTTTAACTGTCTCTGTGCCTTGTTAAGTCTCATAGATGTGAGTGCAGGAAGGAAAAAATACATAAGCCAAACATGGTGGTGTTTGCTTATAATCGGAGCATTCGGGTGGCTGAGGAAAAAGGATAGCCTTAAGGCCAGCCTGGGCTACAGGGCAAGAAGCACCTGTTTTGAGTAGGCCAGGGCCAGGCTCACCCCCATGTCCAGATCTGTGCCTGTTATGATGCAGAGGTATGACTGAATTGCTTGGTAGCACTAACTGTTCACCCTCCTCTCTAGGCACAGCTCTCAAACTTCAAGCGAGAAAATGAAGCTCTTCGGTCAGGCCAGGGTGCCAGCCTTACTGTGGTGAAGCAGAACACCGATGTGGCCTTGCAGAACCTCCATGTTGTCATGAACAGTGCACACGCATCCATAAAGTGAGTCCCCGGATGCCTGGCTACCAGATGTTGTGGCTCTACAGTCTGACTAGACCAGGAAGGGAAATGTGCTAACCGGCTTGGGCACACTCTAGGCACTCAAGCAAGATTAGTCTTTTGTTTTTGAGACAGGGTCTCACCCTGGAGCACTGACTGGCCTGGAGCTATGTAGACTAGGCTGACTTTGAACTCACACAGGTCCTTCTGCCTCTGCATTGGAGTGCTAAAATTAAAGGCATGCACCACCTCACCTGGCTTGTTTTTTGAGGGTTTTTTGTTTTGTTTTTTGTTTTTGTTTGAGACAAAGTCTCTCTATGTAGCCCTGGCTGCTCTGGCACTATGTGTAGACCAGACTAGCCTCAGACTCACAGAAACTTCCTGCTTCTGTCTCCCAAGTTCTAGAACTAAAGCTCTGCATTATGCCCATTTTAGGATTTTTATTTTTAATCTATTCCTGGGAACCTTCCCACTAACAGATGTGGATGATGCCTGAATCCAGCTTCTTTACCAGTACACACTGCAGCTCTAACTGAAGGGGATGGTATAGCTTCCCCCATCTAGAAGACTGCCGCAGCGAGCACTCTGTGGGTGATGATAACGGTGATTAAGCACTCACCGAAGCTGCGACTTGTTAAACCCGTCAAGATGTACTTAATGTACCTGACCTATTAAGCACGGCAGCTTAGTGGTCCTGGTGGCTTTCCTCACAACCAGAGGTGGGACTTGGTGACTGCTGCCCACATCATTGGGTTACTGCACCATCAGCTTGGCCTAGGCAAAGAGCAGAATTCAGCATCAGTTTCTGATGAACTTGTCTGGCTTCCAACCCCCCATCTTCAGTTGCCTTCCCTGAGCTTTGCTGGAGAGGGCGACTGGTCAGTGCACAGGCACACGGGCCTGAGGACAACCCCCCAGAGTCCAGTGTGGCAGACCATGCCTCATCTGTGGAGTTTTCTCTCTGGGCTCTCTCCTTTAGATCTGTCTCTAGCTGCTTTTGCACAGCTGGAATAATGGCCCTGGTCTCTTATCTATTTTAGGCAGCTGGTGTCTGGAGCAGAGACACTGAACCTTGTTGCTGAAATCCTCAAATCTATCGACAGAATTACTGAAGTTAAAGATGAGGCGGACTCTTGAGAAGCTCTACCTGCCACCGGGTCCCGTCACCTCTGCGCCAATGGCACCACACATCTTCTGGATGTGTTCCTAACTATGCAGTCCTCACCAAAGCATTTCACAGCCTAAGCATGTGACTGGCCACCTGCAGTACGGGTCTCCTTTCCACCAGTTGCACCTGACAGTTTACATGAAGTCCTTTGGGGGAAGTCCCACAGTTTGATAGACTCACTGACTTACTGGAAGACATTTTTATAAAACCCAGCAATTTTTAGAAACCACTAAAGCTGAAACGACAGTTTTGTAAGAAGCTTCTTCCACTGTCCTCTCAAATGTAGCTATAGGATGAGCTCAGGCTCAGGCTCAGTTTTATCAAGCAGAACACTAAGTGAGCCAGTGTGGAAGTGAGCAGCCAGTACAGGGACTTGTGCTGTCATTCAGTGCCTCGAGCAGATGGTTGACATTGTGGCCTTCACAGGATGGCTCTTGCTGTCGGCAGCCTCACTGAGGCAGCACCACTTGGTAGATGCTGCTGTCTTCCCACCAGGACCACGAGAATCAAGGTCACAATGCAATGTGCACATTGCAAAGCTTCATACACTCAGTACTGTGGGGCTGTCGGTTTTGATGCATGTTAATGTGTCAGTGTGCCTTTTGCATAGTGCAGTTCAGACTGGGATTAAAGCACACACCCACCTGGGGGGGTCAGCACCAGCTCTTTGGGCTGTCGGGCTGGTTTTTTGAAGGACAAGCAAGACATAAGCAGCACCCTGTGCTGTGCTGAGGGGTCAGGGTTTGGGGGCCACTTTCCTATAGATTTTTTAAAAAATTTTCCTTTTCCCCCTCCTGCTGAGATCAACAGCTTTCTTATCTAAATAAATCCTGAAGATCACTTACACTGCCTTGTCATTCTGGTTTAGTCAGGGATTCGTGCTTGAAAGGTACCCTGCTCTTAACCTCAGGGTCTGCATCTCAGGACGGTATTCTTGTCATTGCTGGTTTATCAGACCCTCAGGTTCTTGACCCCTGGAGCCAGGCATATCACAAGAGTCACTACATTGTCAGTATGCTGGATGAGCCACATCCTAGCTCCACACTTTGAGGCTGGGTGGATGGAAGCCTAGCAACAAATCTCCAGACAAGGCATTAAACTACTAGGCCCTTTAACTCACAAGGAAAGTTACAGCTTTTTAGAAGCCATCCCCACCCCTACTGGTGTTAGTGATTCAGCAGACCAGAGTGAGAGGTGGAGGGACACATGTTCTCTCTGCCCATAGGGCTTGAGGCAGAGCTGCCATCGAGAGGAGCTCTTGGCCTGCCTCCACCACTGCGAGTGAGTGGGATGAGGAGAGCTGCACAGCTGTTTGTACACTATTCATTTATGTATGAAGTGTTCCTAGATTAAAATTTTACAAGCACCACAGAGCATGGTAGTGCATGCCTTTATTCATAGTACCGTGGAGCAAAGGCAGAAGGACCACAGTTCTAGATTGCTTCGTTCTACATAGACTCAAAAAAAAAAAAAAAAAAACCAACAAAAACCCAAACCACAAAAGTACCCTAGGGAAATTTGCCTAACAGTTTGTACCAGGCTTGCCCCATACAAGGTCCTACACCAGGATCTTACAGGTCTCATTTAATGCCCCAGACCCAACTCTGGGCCAGACTTGACTATTTTCTTTTTTGAGATAGGGTCTATATCGTTCTGAAATTTGCTATGTTGTATATCAAGCTGGACTTGAACTCAGAGATATGCCTACGTCTGCCTCCTGAGTGCTAGATTAAAGAGATGCAGTATCACTCTGCTTTCATGACTTTGTTCCCACTCCAGTAATGCTGCAGGTGACTTCAAGCTTCTAGGTGGCTTCTAGTCAGTTCTCCATAAGACCAAGGCTTTTCCCAGGTCCCTCAAATTGGCAAGTCGCCAGGCTTGGTTTTTACCAGCCTTGAGCCTCAAGCCACTGCCATGCTTCTACCACTCACATGCGTTAGGCACTAGGAAGACACAGCTTCCTAGGGATAGTAGAATTAAGGAAGCTGTGAATCATGATTGGTATTTTGTTTCTTAAGAGTGAGACCGCCCCCACCCCCACTCAACTCCCCTTAGCCAGCAACTCTATTATGTGTTGGCCAGGCAGAATATTCCTCAGTGAATGAATGTCCATTTCTGGCGGTCCCAGGTTGTGGGTTCCGAGGACGCCGTACGTAGGAAAGTACTTGGCGACACACTGATCATTCATCCAAACACGGAACACCAGCGAACCTGAAGAAAGTTGAGGGCCTAGCTAGGGCCCCGCCCCGCAGCATACATCCCAGCATGCCCTGCGCCGCGGCCTGGGTGGGACTTCCGGTGCAAGCCTACGGACTTCCACGACTGCCAGAAGCATGATGTGTGTGTGGTCGCCTGGGCGACGAAGCTGGCTGTGAAGTGTGGAAGGAAGGCCTAGCAGGTGAGGACTGGCGAGCGGCAACTAGCAGGCGTTGTGTCCGGGAGGAGCAGAGCATCCAGCACGGGAAAACCGAGGCCTGGCCTGGCCACGACATTGCTGGAGCGGAAAGCTCGCGTCCGGAGCCCAGTCGAGGTCCCTTAGCTGATGAGATGCAGGGCCGGATTTGCACAGTGCTGTGCTCCTAACCGCTGCTCTAACCCGTTGCACGCGCTGCAGCGCCAGCGGCCACCCCTGGCTTATTGAATCCAGCCACGAAGGGTGCACTGGCCCCCAGCTGCCTTGTCGGGAGTTAGGGACAGGTAGCAAAGTGTCTGATGTCAGTAAAGGCGGACCGTGGCTCCCAACTCAGGACTTTGAACGTGTGACTTTTTCTTCCTTCACGTGGGCGATGTTATGGGAGGAGATGGAATTACTGCTGCCTCAAAACACACGTTACTCTTTCGTTGGAGGCCAGACATCCAGTGGCAATGGTTATTGCTAGGTCTGCAGATCCGCTGCTTCTAGCCAAGTTGGTTGACAAAGGTTCCCTGTATGAGTAAGGAATGTCGTTGAAGGGGATTGCTTTGTTTTGTTGTAGTCGGTTAAGACTGCTATCAACAACTTAGTAGGAAGAAGTCAAGCAGGGTGTTTCTCTTGTGTTTGATTTTTGTTTGAAACAGTATCTCACTAATGGTCTGAAATGCAGAGATCCATTTAGCCATGCCTCCCAAGTGCTGGGATTTAAATTGTGTGCCATCACACTCAGCTTTTTGTTTGTTTAGTTTTGCTTTTGAAGACAAAGTTTCTTTTATAACTCTGGCTGTCCTAGAACTCAAACTCAGAGATCCACCTGCCTCTGCCTCCTGATTCCTGGGATTAAAGGCGGGTGCCACTGTGGCCGAGTTCTCCCCCAGCTTTTTATAATTATTACACTTGTTTATTTACTTGTGGGTATGCCATGGGGTGGTGTCTGAGGGAAACCTGGAATAGGGTCTCTTCACCATTGATTACTGAGACTGAACTCAGGTCATTAGGCCCGGTGGCAAGGGCCTTTCCATGGTGAGCCATCTCACCCACTGAGCTTGTGTTCTCTATAATAGTCTTTCACCCTTCTCTTCCAAATTCCCTTTGCCCTCAGACTTTGCTTACAGTGTGCCAAAGAAAAAGCCTCCTTTGTACGTTATCAGACACTTGCTCAGTGTCAGACAGCACTGTGTGCCAGGTGGTGTTCTGAAAAGAGAGACATGGAATGAGCAAAGCCTTGCTCTGATCACAGGGGGTGAACATTTGTTCTCTGCACCTTCTGTACTTGGTGACCAGCTGGGCACCTTACGGCACGGGGGCAAGTGTTTTTACCTGTGCTGGTAGTGGCCTCAGGGAAAGTAGGGTCATTTTCAGGTGCTGAGTCAAGAGCAGGAGTTTCTGGGTGTAAAAAGAGTGTCATAACTTGTAGTGTCATAACTTGTAGGAATTTAACCTCAGGGCAAGCCCAAGCTGACTTCCATCTGGGTAGCCCACGGTCTGCATTCGAACAGGCTCTTGCCCTCTCCAGCAAGTGTGTGTGTCTGCAAGAGAGTGGGATCCAGGCACACTCAATTTCTCATGTTTTATAATATTCTGAAGGCAGGCTGAAGCCATGGACATAGACGCCGAACGAGAGAAAATAACACAGGAGATCCAGGAGCTCGAAAGGATTTTGTATCCTGGATCCTCCAGCGTCCACTTAGAGGTCTCTGAATCCAGTCTCAGTTCGGACTCTGAAGCAGGTGTGCCTGTGTGCCTGGCCTAGCATGGCATGACTGGAACAGCTATGAGTACCCAGTAGCTGTATTAGACTGTGGGCTGTTCCATGGTCAGACTCTGTTTCTTGCCCACTGTCCTCTGCTTTTACCTCAGTAAGAAAGTTAGTTCCAGTCTCTTAGTCTTAGCTGTCAGGGCTGCTGACTATATGTGTATACCCACCCCTTCTGCCTGGGGCCCTCTAGGCAATGGTGAATTCTGGTGTGGAGGGGAGGACCCAGAGTTCAGCCTGTCAGCTTGAATAGTCTCCATGGCCCAGATACCCAGAATTCCTTCCCTGTTATGAACGTTCGTCTTTATCTGTAGCACACTCTTGCTGCCCACACTCCCACTCCAGTATAGTGTGCTTGTGTTTCTTACAGATTCCCTGCCTGATGAGGACCCGGAGACTGCTGGTGCCGCCATCTTGGTAATTGTTGCTTACCAGGCTGGGCTGCTGGGTCGTATCTGTTACTACCTTCCAAACTGGCACTTCGTTTGCATCCCTGTGGGATTTTCTACAACTAATGCCTATTTATTGTGAAGATAAGGCATCCCAAAGTATTTACTTATTTTTGAGGTGCTAGGGACAGAATCCAGTGGCTCATTCACACTAGGCTCACACTCTACCACTAAGCTATACCCCTGAACACAAATATTTATCAAAACTAAAGCTTATCCACAGAAGTAACCACTCTTAACAGGTTTGTGACTACAGCTGCTGGCTTTTCCTGAGCTCACAGTCAAAAAACATGAGATGTGAGAGGCAGCCTATCTGGGACCTGCTCCACAGCTAACCCACTATGCCTCTGTTTCCCAGTCTAGATGGTGGTCAGCATGGATGACTTAGGAAAGCATCTGGCAGAGATCTAGTCATGCCAGTGTTGCTAAACGTGCTTCGTTCCTTTTGCTTATTTCCTTACCAAACAAGTACAGAGTCCCTTAGTGTTGAAGGCCCATGTGTCTGCTCAGTAGACAGACACAGCTCTGGAGTTGTTGGACATGTGGTGTTCTCAGGGTTTGACCCTGGGTGCTGTGCAGGGGATTTCCTTGCTGAGATCAGACACTGAAGGGGCTGGGATGGGGTTACAAATTCGCTATGAAGTTCAGGCTCCACAGAGATGTCTGTTGCAAAAATGGAAGCTGCCTGCCACAGTCCACCGACCCCCAACCCTAGCATACACTTTACAAGCAGATTTCATGTTGGTTTGAAAAGATGCACACCCTCCAGCCTGAGGATAATGGGCTTTGTATGACTTGTCCTTCCTTCCAGTAGGTTCCACATTCAGTGGGCATAAACTAGGGCTGCCTCGGAGTCCCTTGTGGGCTTAGGCTGGAGCTTGGCAACAAGGAGGGGGCTTCCTGTGTCCCGTCTCTTCATGCTCCATTTCTGGCTCCTAACCAGGAAGAGGAAAGGTCGAGTGAGGGCAGCAATGATGAGGAGGACCCCAAGGACAAAGCTCTTCCTGAAGACCCCGAGACCTGTCTGCAGCTAAATATGGTCTACCAGGAGGTGATCCGGGAAAAGCTGGCAGAGGTTAGCCAGTTGCTAGCCCAGAACCAGGAGCAGCAGGTAAGATGGCCTACTCAACACCTGTATAACTCCTGCTGACCCTCAGTGCCCCACAGGATCAAGTTCCCAGAACAGGGCTCAGAAGGAATCTGCTCACCTACCCCCTGACCTCTTCCTCTACCTGGCCCACTGATGGCCTTGCTTTTGTCGCAGGAGGAGATCCTGTTTGATCTGGCTGGGACCAAATGCCCCAAGGTGAAGGATGGCAAAAGCCTGCCCTCATACATGTACATAGGCCACTTCCTGAAGCCATACTTCAAGGACAAGGTCACCGGAGTGGTGAGTAGTAAAGAGCCCTCTCAGCAGTGGTTGAGTGTCCTGGGACGAAGTGCTCTCTTCTCCACAGCCTGCTGTGAGTACTTATGTGTTCCCTTAGGTCTGTACGGTTAACATTCTCCATCCTTTGATGAGAGTCAAGGCTTCTAACTGGACATTGCCCTGTGGGGTGTGTTTCCCTGAAAGAATCACAGCATTTAGCAAGTCCGTAGTATAGATCTGAAACTGCTGATGGCCTTGTATGCCTGCATCTTCCTGGGGTCTCTGGCCACTTCCTTGTACTGGGTGGGTCATGTCCAGGGATTTTCACTCAGTAGTAGCTTGTAGTATAGAAGTCTTGGGCCTGACCCTACATGTGGGCAGTACATGAGGAGGCTAGAGGGAAGATTCTGAGTCTCAGTAAGTACCCTGGAGGGTGAGTGTGGTTGGTGTGTCATGTTATAACACTGTACACTCTAACAGGGGCCTCCTGCAAACGAAGAAACACGGGAGAAGGCTACCCAGGGAATCAAGGCCTTTGAACAGCTCTTGGTGACCAAGTGTAAGAGTCCAGGCGGGCCTTTGGATGGGTGTCCTCCAACCATGGAAAACATAGAGGGCATCCCCACAGCCTGGCCTCTACTAGGCATATGTTATCATTCTTGGGCCTGTCCTTCTGGCATCATGGACTCCTTCAGGGCTTTATCATCGGGACTGGCCACTTGACACTTTGCCTTTCCAGTGTTGAGTTGGGTGCAGGCTGAGCCATACATGCAGCCTTCCCAAATCTAGCTATTCTCAGAACACCTAACCCTGAAAGGATACCCTGAGCTAGCCTTTGGGCGGAGGATGGATTAGTGGGCTGGAAGGGATTCTGGCTAGTCGCCCTACTGGCATCCAGAGATGTAGCCACTACCTTTCTGGAGCAGGGACAGGGGGTAGGCTAGGGTTGTAGAGAGGATTCAGTGGACACGTGTGTCCGTGGAGCAAGCAAAACCTTATGACATGACATTGCTATCTCTTCCTCCTCAGGGAAGCACTGGGAGAAATCCTTGCTCAGGAAATCTGTAGTGAGTGACCGCCTGCAACGCCTGCTTCAGCCCAAGTTGCTGAAGTAAGTCTGGAAACAGGTCATCATAGCCTTTCCTATAGTGGAAAGCCAGGCAGTTGTGGGACTGGTGAGGTTCATCCTGGCATGCTCTGCCTCTCCTGCTGCCCTTTCAGCACTGTGATGTCAGTGTCTGCTGATGGGTACATATCACATGACCAAAGGTATCATGTGGTACCTAGTGGGAGTACGAAGTGAGGAACATTATTGTTTTGTTAGATTGCCACCGTCAGTATTGAACACACAAGTCTAGAGGTGGCTAGTACCCTCTGGCCCAGCCCTAAGAGACACACCAGCTCTGGTGCTGACAACATTGGTGCTCAATATTGATGGTGGCAATGACAGTTTTCCTGAAGTGTGAGAGCTAGTTCTTCCTTCCCAGACAGTTCTGTTTAACTGCAAAACTAAGTAGAGCTTGCCTGTGATGTCTGTGTCTTGGAAGATAAGAACTGGCAGAGGGTCCATCCAGACTCTTAAGATAGAAGCAGCTACCACCTCCCAGTGTAAACAACTTGGCAACTCTACCCTAATGGTGCTGTTCTGGTGGTAGGGGTGCCCCAGAGGTGGTGCCAGGCCTTCCATTCTGGCAAGGGATCAAGGCAGGAGAGAAAGCACATTCCTGTGCAGGCTTTCCAGCACTGAGCTGTGAGGCTCGAACAAGAGCAGCTCAGAGATCAGGGCCTCAGCTCACACAGTGCATCCCGTCCACAACTCTCCTCCACTCCACCTACCCTGCAGGCTTGAGTACTTACATGAGAAACAGAGCCGAGTCTCCGGTGAGTTGGAAAGGCAGGCCCTGGAGAAACAGATTAAAGAAGCAGAAAAGGAGATTCAGGACATCAAGTAAGCTGGGGCTGTCTGGGTCCTGGGAGAGCCTCAGGCCTTGCAGGATACCAGCTCCCTGTCCTGTGCTTTAGCCAGCTCCCGGAGGAAGCGTTGCTGGGGAACCGGCTGGACAGCCACGACTGGGAGAAGATCTCCAATATTAACGTAAGTTAGGAAGCCCTGGGTGCCCACTGCTGCAGTAGTGCTTCTAAGCCACGTGTGGTAGGAGCTAGGTGGTGAAGCCTCACCGTCCCTGTGCCTTGACCCACTGTGAAGTCTCCAGTCCAAATATGCCTGGGAGTTGGAAGGGGCAAAGGATTTCGTGGGACCCTCCCCAGCTGACAAGTTCCTGCTCCTGAGATAGACAGTCTTTAGTGCCGTTTGGCTGCACAAATGAGTCCACTTACTTCATGGCCACAGTCAGTGACAGTGCAGCCAGGAACTATATTTTTGGTATGCTCGGCTTCAGCAACCCCTCTGAAGACTTTGTTCTCATGGATGTAGTTTGAAGGAGCCCGCAGTGCAGAGGAGATCCAGAAGTTCTGGCAGAGTTCTGAGCATCCAAGCATCAATAAGCAAGAATGGAGCACAGAAGAAGTAGAGAGGCTAAAAGCCATTGCTGCCACACATGGCCACCTGGAGTGGCATTTGGTTGCAGAGGAACTTGGGGTAAGGACTAGGACCTGGGAGACCTTAAAAGGCTGGGAGGACATGGGCTTCTGAACTTGGGGTAGCACTCAATCTCATGCTGTGTAGTTTGGTACACACAGCAAGCATTAGAAATTGTTTGATAAATTGTACTTTTAAAGAAATTGTCTCTTTCATCTTTTTAACTTTAAATTCCATCTTGTCTGTGAAATATCACCATTTACCTCAAACACTTGGCACCTCTCCTGCTTCAGGATTATACTAGGATTAACAACAGAGCTGCCTGTGGCCAAGTTTTCTTTCTATAAGCCATAGAGTCCTCCTCTCTGAGTCATATGCTCCTGTCCTGGGTCGCAACCATGGTCTAGCAAGCTATCACCTGATACGAGCCTGGAAAAGGAGAGTTCTGTCGTACAGAATGTTGCCTTGTGGCTCGGGCCCACCTATCTCCTGGAAGCACTTGGGTCTCCGGGAAGGCTGTTCTGGGTATTTCTGCATGTGCAGGGTGAAGCCCAATAATGCCCATTTGTTTCTATTTGGCCTTGGGAAGACAAGCCGCAGTGCCTTCCAGTGCCTGCAGAAATTCCAGCAGTACAACAAAGCCCTGAAACGCAAGGAGTGGACAGAGGAGGAAGACCACATGCTCACCCAGCTGGTCCAAGAGATGCGCGTTGGGAACCATATCCCATACCGCAGGAGTAAGCCCACCACATCCAATAGCATCTTCCAGTTCATGGAGCTGCTCCAAGCCCTGGTGGCCTTGAGGCCCCAGGTGCCTGGAAACAGAGGCTTGCAGAAGAGTTTACAGTTCTACTAGGGAGAAGTGGGAGGGGGGTCCTGGTGACAGAGTTAACTCTTCTCTGTAGCTTCTGGGAGGACCCCTGTCCCTGCTTATTGCCTGTACAGAATAGATGAATCCCAGGCTTCTCTGTCCCCAGTTGTCTACTTTATGGAAGGGAGAGACTCCATGCAACTGATCTACCGTTGGACTAAGAGCTTAGATCCCAGCCTGAAAAGGGGATCCTGGGCCCCAGAGGAAGATGCTGTAAGTTTGGCACCCAGAGAAAACTGTTCCCAGGAAGTTTGACTGGTTGTCCTAGGTGCAGTCATATGCCCTTCTTAGCTGAGAGACTTCAGGCTGGGGAGGGTATGACTATCCTGTGGAGCTTCTTTCTGTTTGCTTCTTTCCTGCAGAAATTGCTTCAAGCTGTTGCCAAGTATGGGGCGCAGGACTGGTTTAAAATCCGGGAAGAGGTGCCAGGTAGGAGCGATGCCCAGTGTAGAGACCGGTGAGTTGCCTGCACTGGCTGGAGGAGCGACTTACTTGAGTCACACTTCTGTAGGCAGGCTAGGTGACAGTGGCCCACAGGTGCTTTTCGAACTGGGGTTGGCACTGTTAGGAAGCAGACTTTGATATTCCTGTTGTCTAGAAGGCGTCAAATACTGGTGGTGACTCTCAGAGATGTCCTCCCGCATTGCTGGTGGGAAGGTCCCCAGCAGAGAGGCTCTTTCCTTTTCTCCCTACTTCCTTTCAGTGGTTTGTTCAGATGTTTACCTTGTTAATGTAGGCCATATTGATCACCCTACAAAGAATCTACACTTAGCAGCCCTGCAGAATCCCATTCAAAACAGGCAAAGGTCTTCAACAAACTTGTCTCCAGAAATACATAAGTAGCCAAAAGGCCATGAGAAGATGCTCAGTCACTTATTTCAGGAATGCAAGTCAAAATCACAGTGAAATATTTCGCACACGTAGGGGAATTGTTTTAAAACACACACACACACACACACACACACACACACACACACACACACACACACACACACACAGAGTAACAAGTATCCTGGGGTGCAGATCACAGCTTCCAGAAAAAACAGCATGGGGCAGCATTGTGCTGGGGCAGTATAGTCTGTACTTGCAAAACTCAAATGTCCCAAGGGTCCCAGGAGCTCGTATACTGGACAAGAATGTTTGTGGAACATTCTTCACTGTCAGGAAGAAAGTGTAGGGTACAAATTCGGAGCCCTAGCCTTTGCAGGGAAGGTCATCCTGAGAGATGCTATGTTATTTGGTTAAAAGGTCCTCAAGCCTTAAGAACATTCTGAACATTTGGGCAAATATTTATCAAGACGTGCTAATTTATCTCAGGAATGTGTTTGGGTCAGTGACTCTTGTGTTTGGCTTTTGGAGGAACTACCAGACTTTGTGCAAAATGTCTCTCTTTTGTGCTCCCACAAGCAATATGTGAGGCTTGTGGCGTGGACTCTCAGAATCATCTCACAGCAGCCCCTTGTGGCTAACTGTGGAGCCTCATTGCTGTGCCTGCTGACTTCTTACATGTATATATCTCTTTGGAAAAAATCTGTCCAGTCCCTTCCCTGGTTTAAATTACATGTCTTTGGATTACTGGCTTTTACATGTTCAGGATACAAGTCCCTAGTCAGATGCAGGATTGCAGACACTCTAGTCGATGGCTCTTCTCTCCTTTCTTTACAAGATGCCGTAAAGCAGTGGTTCTCAACCTGTGGGTCTCAAACCCTTGGTGGAGAGGGTATTGAATGACTCTTTCCCAGGGGTCACCTAAGACCATCAGAAACACAGATAATTTCATTACAATTCATAACAGCAAAATTAGTTATGAAGTAGCAATAAAAATAGTTTTATGGGAGCTGGGGAGATGGTTCAGTGGTGAAGAGTACTGACTGCTCTTCTAAAGGTCCTAAGTTCAATTCCTAGCAACCACATGGTGGCTCATGAGACCATCTGTAATGGGATCTGATGCACTTGTCTGGTGTGTGTCTGAAGACAGCTACAGTGTACTCATATAAATAAAAATAAATAAATCCTTGAAAAAGGAAAAACAGTAGTTGTATAGTTGGGGTCACCATGTCATGAAGAACTGTATTAAAGGGTCACAGCATTAGAAAGGTTGGGAACCACTGCCTTAAAGCATAAAATTTTTGAAATGTGCTGGGCAGTGGTGGCTAATGACTAATCCCAGTACTTAGGAGGCAGAGGCAGGAGGATCTCTGTAGGCCAGCCTGGTCTACAGAGCAAGTTTCAGGACAGACAGAGCTACATAGAGAAACCCTGTCTCAAAATAATTTTTGATGAAGTTCACATCTTGTCTTGTTTTGTTGTTTTTGGTTTTGCTTATTGTGGTATTATCCTAAGAAATCACTGAGAAAGCCAGAGAAAGCCAGAGAGCAGTGAAGAAGGTCTTAGCAGCTAACGTGTCCCTCTGTTTTCACACCATTTTCAGCTACATCAGAAGACTACATTTCAGCTTGAAGAAAGGACGGTGGAATGCAAAAGAAGAACAACAGCTGCTCCAGCTAATAGAAAAATACGGTGTTGGTGAGTTGTCGGACATCACCTGATCATACTGCGGAGTCTTGCCGCCCATCTTCTGGATCCCAGACTGTCCTCAAATCAGCTTCTACCTCATTCTCAGCCTTCCCAATTGCAAATTCTGTTCTCTTTTGGGGGTGGGGATGGAGATGGAATCCAGGACCTCACTATAGCTAGGCAGGCATGCCTTCAACCCCATGCTTCCACTATAAATGCGTAGATACTCACTACAGAGAATTGGGAAGCCAGGCGAAGTGGTGTACCCCTTTAACCCTGGCACTCAGGAGGCATGTACAAGTACATTCGCACACATGACTGCCCAGCTTCAGTCAAATCTTCTGTGACTTGTATTTGCTGTATTTCTCAACTTTTTACTAGGGCAGGAGAGATCTAAGTGTTTGTGGCCAAATCTTGCTGATATTGGTGACACCTCCTCAGAAAAAAAGCTAAATATGATTCAGGGACTTGCAAAACACAAGAGAGTTTTTTCACCTGTTGTCACACTATCCTAGAAGTGCCTGGTGTGTGTGTCCCTCTGCAGCACTGGGCACAAAGAGTTGGTGACGGCTCTTTAGAGACTGAGTGCAGCAGATGCACAGGGCCTGCAGTGACTTTCCCTTCCTACCTGTGTGTGCCAGAATGTCTTCAGGGGCTAGTCAGCCTTGAGATTCACATGCTGACAAACACAGCTGCTCTGGCCAGCACATGAGGGAAGCCCATCCTGATGACCTAGCCTGTGTCCTAGAGGCTGGTCTACTGTGGCTGTTTTTGCAGGTCACTGGGCAAGAATAGCTTCTGAACTGCCCCATCGGTCAGGTTCCCAGTGTCTGAGCAAGTGGAAAATCTTGGCCAGGGTGAGACATTTATTTGCTTTCTGTGTATGTGCTTTGCTTGAGCTCAGCGAACAGTCCCATAACCTGTAAGAGTGCTTGGGTGAGATGCGGTGTGGTGGTGGTGGTTGGGAAGGGAGAGCACACCTCAGTAGCAGTGTGCTCTGTTCCTGGAGGTGGTGTTCGTGCTTACGGGACCTCTCCATAAGGTGTCCTGTTTCTCTGGTACCTGCATGCCTGGGTGTCTGAGACCTGAAGCAGCCTATTCCTCCCCTCAGAAGAAACAGCATCTCCAGAGGAGGAGAGGGCAGAGGCCCCGTCACAGTAGCCAGTGGAGCTCCAGCAGCGGCAGCGGCAGCAGTGAGGACTATGGCAGCAGCGGCGGCAGCAGCAGCAGCAGCAGCAGCAGCAGCAGCGAGGACTCAGATGTGGAACTGGAGGAGTCTCTGGAGAATAGCAAAGCATTGGGTCCTCAACAGTACAGAGTGCCAGACATTGACCTGTGGGTTCCTACCAGGCTGATCACCAACTGGTCACAGAGAGAAGGGACAGGGTGCTACGCAGGACACCCTGGTGTCTCCTGCTGCACTCAGGATGCCACTCAGAATCACCACAAGGAAGGTTCTACCACAATCTCTGCTCCTGAGATAAACCAGATGCAGGTGCCCTGTGAGACCCACAGCACGGTTGCAAGGGGAGTCCAGTTCCTACACTTCTCAGACACTCACCTAGCAAGTGTGAAGGGTCCAGCCTGCAAGGTAGGCCCCAGTATGGCCTAGAATGTGAGCAGGGGAAGTAGTGGATGCCCTGTGCTCCTAGTGGTCACAGTGGCTGTCACTCTGGACAGTGTGGCAGTTTGGTTTCTGAGCTGGTAAAAGCCTTGTCCTTTTAGTCACTAGAGTTGTTGCTTAGGGCTGGTTTCAGAGTTGTACAGCAGCAGTGGCCTTCATAGGAGCTGCAGCCTCCATTGTCCCCAAGTCATTTGCTTAAAGATTGTGAGGACATCTGCTTCAGGGCACATCTGAGTGGGCAGTTCCTCACCTCCAAGTGTTGTGAGTCCAGGAGGAGTCCTTGGGTAGTGTCAGTCCAACTTGGCTGGTTGTGCATATACCTGTCCCCCTCTGTCCTCAGAGTCGGACCTGGGGCCAACCAGATGTAGCTCTGTCGGTGGCTGGAGCAGCCTTTTGGACTGCACTGGGGATTGCTGGAGTGACAGTGCAGTCAGCTCAGCCATGGCACTGCCTGCCATGTGGGCCAGAGCATCTATCTCTTAGAGAGGGAGCTAAGCTAGGCCCTACCTTAAGACCACATTAACCTTACCACAGAGTACTTTCCCAAATAGCAAGTGGTGTTCTCACAAGGAGGTGTTAAACGTGTACAATGGCAGGCCTGTACCAGACCCCTCTGTAGCCAGCCAGCCTCACGGGGTCTCTTTTGATATACAGCATGTGTTGAAAGTGCCCCTAGAGAAAACGCTGAAGTTAATCAGGACTCGTCCAACCACCCAGAGCCACACACTGGTGAAGGAAAGACTGAGCCAGCCACCCCTGCCTAATTCACGCTCAGGGTCTGACCCTGGTAACAGTATGGCTGGACCCCATCTGCGGCGGCTGTGGCATGGAACTTTCCAGAATAAGCAGAGACGCAAGAGACAGGCTCTACATCTCAGGCTCCTCAAGCACAGGCTTCTACTGGCTGTGATACCCTGGGTGGGTGACATCAACCTGGCCTGCACACAAGCTCCTCGGAGACCTGCAAGTGTACAGACTCAAGGTACTACCCAGGGCTCTTTGGGGAACTTCCTGGAGCCGGGTGGGAGCAAGCACCACTCCTGGTGGCAGACTGATCGATAGCAGAGTAACCTGAATGGGTTCTTTGGGGGGCAGGTCTGTGAGAGACAGGCAGGGCTGTCCCTGAAGAGTTGGAGAATGAGCAGTTGTGACACTCTTTTTCTCCCTGCCCTTGTGAAATGGGGCAACCAGATTTGGGGTGATGGTGAGATTTGGGGCCCTACCTTCTCTTTGAGGTAGTGTAGAGCTCTAAGGCTGCTCTGCCTTCCTCTGTCTTGGGGATCCTTTTCAAAACTGGAGCCCCTTTGTCCTTGTCCTCTAGCCGACAGCATCAGGATGCAATTAGAGTGTGCCCGCCTGACCAGCACCCCAGTGTTCACACTGTTTATTCAGGTAAGCCCCCAGCAGAGGGCTGTCTGCTTTGTTCTAGTCTTCTGGTGAGAATATGAAGCTTGCAGTAGGCTCACACAGTGGAGTCATTACATTTTGGCTTCTGGTAGCCTACAGCTTTCAGCAGACTACTATGAAAGGGATCTCTGGCTCTTCAGCATTTGCCATCTTTTGAGTGACTTAGAAAAGAGATAAGCACCCAGACCCAGGTCTAAGATGAGGAGGAGGCAGGCTTCAGACATGGTAGGAGCCTGTGTTGGCCCTCATTGAAAGAAGGGACGGCAGCGTGGAACCCAAGTCCAGGCTGGAGGCTCTGAAATGGTCATGACCTCCTTTAGGAGTTTGGACCTGTCCCTGAAACAGCCATCATCAGGGCTACTTTCCTTCTCCTTGACCATCTTTGGGCCTGGCTCAGTGCAGGATGAAGCAGGGAGGGTCTTATTCTCAGATCTCTCAGCTTTTGCAGATTGATACTGCAGGCTGCATGGAGGTGGTTCGAGAGAGGAAAACCCAGCCACCTACACTGCTCCAGCCTGGCACCCAGAACACCCAGCCACATCTCCTGCAGGTAACATACACTGACAACAAGAAGTGAGGACAAATTGGGTGTGGTGGCATATGCTTCTAATCCCAGCACTTGGAAGGCAGAAACGGAGATCTCTATGAGTTCAAAATCAATCTAGTCTACATAGCAAGATTAAAGCCAGCCAGGGCCACATGAGACCCTGCCTCAAAAAAGAACAAGTACTGCCTATCCCTGTCCCAGAGTGGCCCAGGTTCAGTGTCTCAACCCTTCTTTGGGGGAAGGGGGGAATTCCTAGACATTTCCACAGAAAAGTGTGGCTTCTCCCTGAGAACAGCCCCTGCCATACCTTCTCAGGGAGTCATCTGTGTGAACAGCCCCATGGGAGGCCTGAGGCAGGTGCAAGGTAGGCTGTAGGTGGGCCGGCTGGCACGAGCCCTAGTCTCTGCAAGTCACTAATACCATCTATTCTAGGAACCAAACTCATGAGATTAGTTTGGGAGAGGTATCACCTTGGAGTCCTGTCACCTGAGGAGACGGTGAACCAAAATAGAACTCTGGTTCCCATAGCCCCAAATCCCCACCCTGTCCCATGGTAACCTAATAAGCTTTTAGTGGAGCTGTACAGAAAGCCTACAGCAGCAGCTGTCCTTTCCCAGGACCCCTGAGCTTAGTGCAGATGGGAGGCCCCCCGAGTTGGGCGGTGAGAGGGAAGAAGCACTGGGATCCAGCAGAGATTCTGCAGTCTGACTTCTCTTTACAGGCGTCCTCTAATGCCAAGAACAGCACAGGTACCATCTGCCGCTTCTGTCTCTCTCATGGTGGGACATGCCATCATCTGAGCCACAGCCTTAGCAACACAGCCAGTGGCCTTGAGAACAGGCTAGAAAGGCCTGAAACTGCTTTCACCTTTGGGCTGCCACTGGGGCTGAAGGGGACTATGCTATGTCACATTAGTGTCTAGGTTTTGAGCATGCTAGAGGTTTAGAAGCCAGTCTCTCATAGTTGGGCTGCCTGTGACATCTGCTGCCCTCTGTGAACAGAGTGCCTTGATTTGGGGGCCCATGAGGTGAGCTGGAGCTTCACATGTGGGGTTGCTGGTGTCCCTGGGCACAGAGCCTGAAGTTCTCATCAAGCCGGTTGTCTCTTCCTTTAGGCTGCCTTCTTCCAAGCATGCCAGCTGAGCAAACTGCAAAGAGAGCCAGCCACAAAGGGCGTCCACGGCTGGGATCCTGCAGGGCTGACACTACCCCCTTCCAAGTTCCTGTAGCAGCCCCACATGGCCTCCGGCCAAAGCCTAAGACTGTGTCTGAGCTGCTCCGGGAGAAGCGGCTCCGTGAGTCCCATGCCAAGAAGGCCTCTCAGACTGTCACTGGCCTCGGCAGCCAGCTGCTGGTCTCCGCCCCTGTGATCCTCCAGCCCCCTCTGCTGCCAGCTCCCCATGCTTCCCCAGTAGTAGACCCTGCAACGTCCAGTGTAGAACTCTCTGTGCCTGTGGCCCCAGTGATGGTCAGTTCAAGTTCTTCTGGCTCCTGGCAGGTGGGTGGGATCTCAGCCACAAACCAGCAGCCCCCCAACCTACAAACCATTCCCCTAAATCCTTCCCACAAAGGGACCCAGGTTGCAGCCCCTGCTGCTTTTAGGAGCCTAGCCTTAGCCCCTGGCCAGGTCCCCACAGGCAGCCCTCTGAGTACTCCAGGACAGACCTCTACCACATCCCAGAAGCAGAGCCTGCCCAAGGTCCTGCCCATTCTCCCAGTGGCTCCCAGCCTCACTCAGCTGTCTGTGCAACCCCTCAGTCTGCCACCAGTTCTTAACGCACCGGCAAGTGGGCAGCCCCTGGCAACCAAGTCCAGCCTGCCTGTCAACTGGGTTCTCACAACTCAGAAGCTGCTCCCTGTCCAAGTGCCAGCGGTGGTGGGCCTCCCCCAGTCAGTGATGACTCCGGAGACCATGGGACTACAAGCAGAACAGCTACCTTTCCCTGCCAAGACTCCTGCTTTTCTGGAACAGCCTCCAGCCAGTACAGGCACAGAACCCAAAGGACCTCAGGGCCAGGACATGCCACCCACACCTGGGCCCGAAAAGAAGGCTTTGGACCTAAGTCTGCTCTCCCAGGAAAGCGAGGCGGCCACCTTGACATGGCTGAAGGGGTGCCACGGTGCTTGTGTTCCCCCGCTGGGGAGCAGGATGCCCTATCATCCCCCTTCCCTGTGCAGCTTGCGAGCATTGTCCAGCCTCCTCCTCCATAAACAGAACTTGGAGCAGAAGGCTTCCTCTCTGGTGGCCAGCCAGGCAACTGGGGCCCAACCTGAGCCCAAGGCTGGAGCCCTACACACTTCCCTAGAGCTGGTACAGAGGCAGTTCCAGAACAACCCAGCCTACCTCCTGCTAAAGACACGTTTTCTGGCTATCTTCTCCCTTCCTGCACTCCTGGCAACTCTACCCCCCAGCAGTGTCCCCACCACCCTGTCACCAGCCATGGCTGTGGATTCTGAGAGTGACAGTGAAGACCTTCTTGGTGACCTGGAGCTCAAGGACAGGGCTAGACAGCTGGATTGCATGGCCTGTAGAATGCAAGCAAGCCCGGCAGCCCCAGACCCTGTGCAGGTATGCAGCCCCCCCTTCCCGGGACAGGCAAGGGCCCTGCAGTGCCTTGCCTGCCTGTGTGTTTGGCCTGCTGGGAGTGGTGAGCTGGGCAGGTAGAAGTTGTACAGGGAGAAGGCTGTGGGCTTCTGAAGGAGGAGGATGCTTGTCCAGTCTGCCCAGTTAGGAGAGGGCTCCTTAGCAAAAGTTGCGTCTCTTGAGCTGGGTATAGCGGGAGTGGGAGGCAGCCTTCTGATGTGACATACCTCCACCCCACTCACATACTTAAACTCAAGGTAGAGAGGCTGGCCTGGCACATGGCCCTAGGGTGGGCTGTAGCTAGTGGACAGGTCAATTGCCCTTGTTCCTGCTCTTGTGGGTACAGAGTTCCTCTCAGACATCTCTTGCTCACAGAGAGCTGGCCTGGCAAGACAGTCTGTTTCCCATAGGAGCCTAGGGACAACATGTGTGGACCCATTTCTCTGGCTACTCCCAAGGAGTCCTCCTAAGCCTCCTCCCTTGCTAAAGTTAGCTGTGTGGCACCTTCCCACAGCTGTCACTCCTTCCCTGGTGGCGCTCCCCTAGTTCCAGGGTGACCTGGGGATCTCTAGGATATATTCTTGTCTCTGCCTCCCTTGGCCTGCACTTCAGAGCAAGATGGTGGCTGTCATGGCATTAGTAATGGTTGGAGACCCTACCTGACGGTCAAAACTGCAGAAAGCTAGGACCTGGTAACTCCCATGTAATTGTCCTGGAGGAGCATACCCTAGCAGCTGCCTGTCCCTGATGCTGGGGTTGGGGTGACAGTGGGGGCTGTCCTGAGTCCCCTTTACCTTTCCCTACCCTGAGGAGTCACTCCTGTCTCCCCGGCCTGGCTTTTTGACGTTTCAGAGAGCTCTAAGCCCTGGTGAGGTTTCTGCTCCCTCCCACCTGGATGCTTCTGGTGACCTTGATGACCTTGACGTGCTCAGGACTCGGCATGCTCGGCATTCCCGGAAATAGAGGTTGCTTTGAGCAGCAAGGTGAGTCCCTGTGGGGGCTGCCACCCTGCAACCAGGAAGAGGCAGAGTTCAGAATATGGGCTCGCTCTGCCCGCTCTGGAAGCACCTGGGGGATGTGGCCGGGCCTATAGGGATACTTGATGCTCCTTGTCCTCTGTCCTTCCCTACCTGAAGCCCCATGTTGACCAGTGTGCCTCTTGGCTGTGGCACTACTCCCCTCCGCCTGAGTTTTATCCCCTCCTTTGCTGGGGTGTCAGCTCTCAGAAACACCCTCTCTGACTGCTTTTCTGGGTGTTTACCACATGCAGCCCATGAGCATAATTACCTGCAGTTTCTCTGACCACAAACCCCAGGCTGTACCTTGCTTTCATTGTTGGGCCCCTGGGTCCAAGTCAGCAGGTAAGCAAGGAAGCTGATGGGACTGAGGTGGTCAGGACATTCTAGTTGGCTTGTGAAGCCACCATCCGCTGAACTGTCCATCCTCAGAGTGCAGTGCCAGCTCAGGCCTTGCTGTTCAGCAGCACCGTCTGTGCAGTCTGCCTCGACGTCTAGGGCCTGGTGAGGTGCAGGCACTATCAAGAGTATCCCTGTGTTTCAGGACAAGGACTCAAGGGGTCCAGAAACCCAGTTAAGACACCAGGCAAGAGGCAAGGCCCAAGCCTGACCAAGAAGCAAGCCCACACCCTCTGCAAGAAGATGGGAGGCCAGAAAGCTGCAGGCCTGCAGACTAAGCTGGCTGCAGCAAGCAACAGGCTATGATGATAGCAGTGGTCATATGATCACAGGCCTAACTGTTACCAAACTCAGATGCACATATGTGAAGGAATAAAGTAAATGCCTATTTTTCACTTAAAATGCAATGTATAGCCTCTTGTGGTTTTGTCTAGTGCTGGGTACCCAACCATCTGGGGACATGATTGTCTGCCAGTTCTGGGGGCCTCTCACCCTTTGCCGCCCACGCAGCCCCTGGCCCCAGCACCTCACCAGAGAGCAGAGAGCATGGAGAAACAGTGCTTCCCATTTCAAGACAATGTGTTGGGCTGGCTCAGCGGTTAAGAGCTGGCTGCTCTCCCAGAGGTCCTGAGTTCAATCCCCAGCATGGTGGCTCACAACCATCTATAGTGGGATCCAATACCTCTCCTGGCACATAGGTGTACATGCAGATAGAGCACTCATGTACATAAATTAACCAAATCTTTAAAAAGTTAAAGGGAATACATCAACTGGCCCGTACCCCCTAGGCAAGGGCCCCGGAGCTAGCATCCATCTCAGCAGCAGCGCCCTTCCGGGTGGGAGGCTTGCATTCGGCATGGGGCCAAGACCCCATTGGGTCTTGTCTCTCCCTTTTAAAGGAAAAGTTATTTGTTGTATGCATGTGAGTACACTGTCGCTCTCTTCAGACGCACCAGAAGAGGGAATCGGATCCCATGACAGATGGTTGTGAGCTGCCAGGTAGTTGAGTCATCTCTCCAGCCCTGTTTCTCCTTTTTCTTAGTCACTGTTAGGACACCAGACTCTCTGTACATCCTGGGCCCTTAGTTCTCCAGGATTTAGTTCTTATATGTGCTCATCCTCTGTGGGAAATTTCCAGGTCATTGTAAAATGGTGTGAGCAGCCTAGTCCTTGTGCCAGCTGTCACCCGCTGATGGCCCGCCATGCACAGACCACCAGCACTGGTTGCCCATTGTTCAGGCACATCCTGCACCCAGGGACCAGGGTCTGGCACCCTCTAACCTGTGCACTAGTTCTCTCCATTCTGGAGTACTCGGGGTCTTTTCAGCTATCTGTGCTGTTGACTTCCACCTCAGTTTTATGGGCAGGAGCTTCACAGTTTATTAACACTTTGAAGAAGACACCATGGTCTGCATAGTTACTATTTGAGGCCACCACTGTGGAGGCCTTGGGATCTTCTTGGAGTAACTGCAAAGCCATGGACCCCTTTGCCATCCTGGAAACCCAGCAAGGCACAACCCCTAGCAGTGTCTCCCCCTCCCTCCAAGGCCAAAGAGGACTCCCGACTGCTGCTTTTGGAAGTATAGTTCAAGGCCACTATCCCTACAGGAGTGAGCAGAAGGGCAGTAAGCCACAAAAGAAGGGGCCAGTTGGGGATCTGCTCTTTGTAAGTTTCCTACCTTTCCCACACAGCACTGGAAGCTTTTGCCTCAACTCATCTCATAGGCTAGGCAGCAGCTCCTGTCTAATAGCTACACTGGCTGGGCAGGGCTAGCAGGTCCCCACGCCCATCTCGGGCTGACTCTTGAAGGGCCACCCTGAAGTAGAGGCTGTGGCATGCAGTCCAGAGAGGCCTCTAGCTGCCTTCAGCCTGTGGATTTTGACGAAGCTTCATCCTGCTGCATCTACCCTGCGCCACTGTCCTTAGATGGTAGGTGAGGATAGGAGACAGTGCCATGTTGGAAAAGCAGCTTCCAGAAGCCTGGATTCTCTGTGGTTCCAGGTCCCCAGTCCAGATGAGCAGGCAGTGAGGGCTCCTCTGTTCCCAGAGTACTTCTACTTCCCTCTGTTCTGTTCCTGGATGGGCCAATCAGAAGGTAGACCAGCAGGGACTATCCCCCTGCGGGAGGACTAGCTGGCTTGTGGCGTCAACCAGAACACATCAGGAAGTGCAGCCTCCCTAATGGCTCCACCCTTCTCCAGTTAGGGAGCATTTCCACACTCTCAGAGACCCAGGCTCCTCGTGTGCCCATAGCCCAGGCAGCATCCAGCTGGCAGGTGGCTCCCACAAGACCCTGAGGTAAGTTCAGCACCCTTCCTGGAAGGTGGGTAGAAGCCTGTGGTGACTGCTGGGGATCTGGGGCAAGGAAGGACCTACAGGCAGCTGGCCTCCCCCCTTCTCACCCCTTCATTTGATTAATCCTTGTGCATTGCAGCACAGTCCTCCAGTGCTGGGACCGTGTGTCTGTGGGGCTGGAATGGCAGGCAACAGGCCCAAGGTTTAGAGAAATGTCCGTCCAGTGGGTCAGCCAGAAAGTGCAGCAGGAAGCTGAGAGGTGCTTCTGAAGAATAAGCTTGCCATGGCCATGTCTACAACTGGAGACGCAGCTCCTCTGCGCAGGACCTCGGTGTTGTCCTGGGGTTGGGGACTGAGCCAGAGGCTCTCCATGGCTGCCTTAACTCAGCCCTATAGCCATTGAAGTCACTCGCTGAGGCTTCACTTGTCCACATGTAGAAACAGTGGGTAGCGCCACATGAGTAACCCCCCTACGTACAACTGCCCTGATTGCTCCCCATCATGTGACCGAAGGCCAGGGCTCATCTGGCGGCAGAACAGCACAGGATTTGTTGGTGCCTAACACCTGAAAAACTGGAGGGAAGCCACTGCAGATGTCTGGAGACTATGAATGGCACTGCCTGCCCTTCCAGTGTACTCCAGTCAAGTAGGGAGTCAGACATGCTCCTGCGGCCAGCCCTTACTTACCCTCCCAGAATAGCACTGCCACAGGCAGAGAGGGCTGTTGCATCACTGGCAGGCTACAACGGAAGGCCCGAAGGACACCGGGCCTGTCAGGGAATGAGGAAGTCACACACAGGCCTGACCCCCTGGCAGAGTGAGAAAGCCTCCAGCCAACTGATCCTCTTAGTTCCAATCTGGAGACTGGCCAGCCAGGGTCCACGCCACCAAGAAGGTACTATGTAGGATGGCCACTAGGGGCAAAAGCTCCTACCTCTTTGAGGGTGTGCCAGAGCACTTTAGAGTAGAGGGCAGAAGCTAGAGCAGGGCTGGTACAAGGAGTATTCTCTCAGACTCCAAGCCGTCCCTTTCCTGACTCGGAGAAAGCTTGAGTTGACAGAGGGGCAGGCCAGTTGCTTGGGAAGGCGTGTTTGACAGGTGGCCTGAAGAGGGGCTTGTCTATGGACCTCTGCTTTCCCTCAGAAACTGTCCATGGAGCTGAGGAGATGAGGCTGAGCCCTCCAATTTCCCTAGTATGAGTCCCTTATAACCCTGCCCAAAGCCCTGCCCTGGCACTATAGGCCTGGGTCCTATCATAGACTGACTGCTCCAGGCCCAACAGGGAACAGAAGGTGGGCACTTCCTCAGCTGCTCTAACTGTAACCACAGCCTACAGAGGACATGTCAGACTATGAAAATGACGACGAGTGCTGGAGTGCCCTGGAGAGCTTCCGGGTGAAGCTCATCTCTGTCATTGACCCCTCACGGATCACACCCTATCTGCGCCAGTGCAAAGTCCTGAACCCTGATGATGAGGAGCAGGTGCTCAGTGACCCCAACCTGGTCATCCGCAAGCGGAAAGTGGGTGAGGGCTGCTCCCACACCAGCAGGCCCCAGCCCCTCATGATCCCCACAAGACACCCAGCTAGAGGCTGCTACGTGCTCCGCTTGCTGCCCAGGCCTTGTCCCACCCAGCTCCATCTCCATGTAGGATATATGAGTGAGAGCCTCCTCCCCTCTTGTCATGTCAACCTGCTGCTGCCCAGTGGAGGAAGGGGAGTCCCCAACATTGTTCAGGCCCTGAGAATGCCACCAGAGTGAAGGCAGCACCCTGTCCCACCTAGAATGAGACCTGCAGGGTGCTGTATGCAGAGATTCCTCTGCTAGGTAGGGCCCAGAAGGGAGGGAGTGTCTAGAGCTTGGGATATCTACCCAGAGTAATCATCCTATCCTTCCCCAAGAGCCTCCGCCTACCCAGCCCTTGGCCTTGACTGCCTCTTCCACCTAAAGGTGTGCTCCTGGACATCCTGCAGCGGACAGGCCACAAGGGCTACGTGGCCTTCCTTGAGAGTCTGGAGCTGTACTACCCCCAGTTATACAGAAAAGTCACTGGCAAGGAGCCAGCACGCGTCTTCTCCATGATCATTGGTGAGAGGCTCAGGTGTGGGTTGGTGCTGTGGGTGGACTCGGGTGCTACGTGGTCCAGGCTTCTATGATTGCACTCGAGTGACTAAGTCTGATACAAGCCTTCCATTGTAGATCAGGGTAGTGGTCCCTGGTGACTACTCTCAGGTTCTCAGGGGTGGGGCCTTCCTGGATTGCTGCCGTCTCTCTGGTCTCCAGAGGGGAGCCCTTCTCTGCCTTTCCTGGAAATTTCACTCAGAAGTGGTAACCCCTCTGAAGTGCCATTTCTGCAGGGCCTGGTTGTCAGCCAAGGGCAGAGTCCTACAGTTTCCAGAGGGGACAGAGGTGTCTTCCAGAGGGGACAGCCACAACCCTATCAATCTCATTTATCTCACAAAGATCATTAAAGATAAACAGAGGGCGGTCGTGATGGCACATACCTTTTTTTAAAAAAAGAAAAGATTTATTTATTTATTTATGAGTACACTATAGCTGTCTTCAGACACACCAGAAGAGAGCATCAATCGGATCCTATTACAGATGGTTGTGAGCCACCATATGGTTGCTGGGAATTTGAACTCAGGACCTCTGGAAGACCAGTCTGTGCTCTTAACTGCTGAGCCATCTCTCCAGCCCTGATGGCAAACACCTTTAACCCCAGTACTCTGGAGGCAGAGACAAGCAGATCTCTGAGTGAGAGGCCAGCCTGAACTACATAGCAACACCTTGTCTCAAAAAACAGGGGCTGGGGGTAGACAGGGGGCCACCTGGAGTCTTGGCATGTCCTGGGTGATGAGTCAGATCTCAGTTCACCTGTGAAGGACAGCAAGGCAGACTGGGCCTAGCTGCACACACTCAGTCCCGAGGGGCCCATCCTACCAGCTTTCTCTGTGGGAGGCTAGGAGTGCTCCCTCTGTCCCTAAAACTGCTAGTCTGAAAGCACACACTTGTGGACATGGGCAAGCACAGGGCCTGTAGGTGACAGCCACAGGCTCCATGTGACACTGCATGGTCCCCAGATGCATCAGGGGAGTCGGGCCTGACGCAGCTGCTGATGACAGAGGTCATGAAGCTGCAGAAGAAGGTTCAGGACCTGACGGCCCTTCTGAGCTCTAAGGATGACTTCATCAAGGAGCTGAGAGTAAAGGACAGCCTGCTGCGCAAGCACCAGGAGCGGGTGCAGCGGCTCAAGGAAGACTGTGAGGCGAGCAACTCGGAGCTGAGGCGCTGCAAGGATGAGAACTACGACCTGGCCAGGCGCCTGGCACATCTCAGTGAAGAGAAGGGTGCAGCACTCATGCGGAACCGCGACCTGCAGCTTGAGGTGACCACTTGCTCCAGCTGCAGGGGGGTGGTCCACCTTCAGGGGGTTGGTCTGGAGGAGGCTGCAGCTGACTGGGCCACCCACAGGTGGACCGGCTCAGGCACAGCCTCATGAAGGCAGAGGATGACTGCAAGGTGGAGCGCAAACACACACTGAAGCTCAGGCACGCCATGGAACAGCGGCCTAGCCAGGAGCTGCTGTGGGAACTGCAGCAGGAGAAGGACTTGCTGCAGGCCCGGGTGCAGGAGCTGGAGGTCTCTGTGCAGGTAGGGAGACCACCAGTGCACACCAGGGCTCGCGTCTGCCGCGGATGGTACAACTGCAGCAGCTGTGCCATTGTGGGCCTCCTCAGCCAGGCTTGTTGCCTTCTGCCACCCCCAGGAGGGTAAGCTAGACAGGAATAGCCCATACATCCAAGTGCTGGAGGAGGACTGGCGTCAGGCACTGCAGGAGCACCAGGAGCAGGCCAGCATCATCTTCTCCCTACGCAAGGACCTCCGCCAGGCTGAGACCCTCCGGACCCGGGTGAGAGACCAGGGCAGGCAAGCGATACCCCTGGGATCCTGGATGGTGGGGTCTGGGACCTAGCTCACTGTCTCCCCTTTATCAATTCCTAGTACCCAGTGGTGTCGCATCCACAGCTAAGGTCACCCCTTTGGGCTTACAATATGACCAATGGTGGCTAAGGCCATGGTCTTGGACTAGGTTAGCCTACTTTGGCTGGGACTCCAGTGCCTTCCCCATTATCCCAGCTAGCCTGATGGTGTGTGCTCTGGAGCTGTCGCTCTGAGTCCTGCCCCAGGGGTGGAGGAGGGAGGGCTGAGCAGTGCTCCCCGCAGTGCACAGAGGAAAAGGAGATGATCGAGCTGCACTGCCTGGCCTTGCGCAAGGATGCCAAGATGTACAAGGACCGCATCGAGGCCATCCTGCAGCAGATGGAGGAGGTCTGCATTGAGCGGGACCAGGTACGTGCCACACTTGTGTCCAGAAACTGAGAACAAGGAGTGTTGGGGAATTGGTGCAGCAGCCTTTGGAGCCATGGACAATGCATTTTTTATTTATTTATGCTCAAGGTAACTTAGCAGTGTTGAAGGTTAGAACCTGGGACCGCTTGTACAAATGCAGTCAAATCTACCTTACTCAAAGCAAGAGCTTTTGCAGCAGAGGAGCGCTGTAGTCCCTGTGTTGGGTGGGGTAAGGACAGGTGGGGACTCCAATAGAGAGAGGTAGCTGCTAGATGCATAGGTTGGGGGGTGGGAGCATTCGGTACAAGAACTGGTGGTGGTTCCCTGTGGAAGCAGTAGCAGTAGTAGCAACTCGTACCTGTAATCCCAGCACTTGGAGGGTGAGACAAAATAATTACTGTGAATTTAAGGGCAGCCTTATTTACAGTGAGTTCCAAGCCAGTTTGGGGTCCAATGTGAGACTCTGTCTCAAAAAGCCACCACCACCAAAAAGTGGTAGCAAGTGAGCCACGTTTGGTAGTACACGCTGGTCCCAGCATGCCGGTCCCAGGATTTAGAGGTGAAGACAGGAGAATCATAGATTCAAGGCCATCCTCAGCTACCTAGTAATATGAGGCCAGCTTGGGATAAGGAAATGGTCTTCCAAGAAACAAAAGAAAACACACATTGTGTTCATTTAAAAACAGCTATGGATCCTGTTTTTGACTTCAAGCTGCATCCAGAATTTATAAAATATGTCACACAGGTGGGACAGAAACACACACTGGGTATCTGCTGGGAAGTAGGACTTCTCTGTTTGGCTTCCTAGGCACTACCCCGAGTATTAATCATTTTTGACTGCTTCTTTGCAGTGTTTTTTTGTTTTGTTTTGTTTTGTTTTGTTTGTTTCTGAGACAGTGTCTCATGTAACCTAATCTTGCCTCCAACTCAATAAATGTCCAAAGATGGCCTTGAACTATTGATCCTGCTTCTACCTCCCAAGTGCTAACATTCTGGGCATGTCCTGCTCCACCCAGTGTTTGTTCATTTGTACTGAGAGCCCTGACTGCTTGGAGAACCCCTCCAGTTCAGCAACTCCAGCTGCACAACAGGGTGGTTGAGACCCAGCCAGGACCGCTGGTAGGGGCTAAGACCTGAACTGACAAATGAGAGCCAAGAGTATCTCCGGCCAGGTCCCTTGCTGAGGGCGTGTCCTCTGCTGTTCCTACAGGCTATGGCCTCAAAGGAAGAGCTGCATGCACAGTGTGCCCAAAGCTTTCAGGACAAAGATAAGCTTCGGAAGCAGGTTCGAGAGCTGGGGGAGAAGGCAGACGAGCTGCAGCTGCAGCTGTTCCAGACCGAGGGCCGACTGCTGGCAGCTGAGGGAAGACTCAAGCAGCGGCAATCAGACATGCTCATCCTGGTAGGCCTCTGCGTCTGCTGTGGCTAAGCTAGGGGTAGCCTAGACAGGCTCCTCCTGGTAGGCCTCTGCGTCTGATGAGGCTAAGCTAGGGTAGCCTAGAGGCATCCCCATTTCCAGCCTGGCATGACTGCTGCCCTGCTTATGGCCTCAGAAAATGCCTGGCCTTCCTGAATCCCATTTTTCCTCTTTAGAGCTCCTCATGGTGATGTGACAGCCATAGGTGTAACTCAAGGCCCAGTTATTCACACCACTCCAAGGACAGTGGCCTTGACCAAGGAGTCACCTTCAGGTGGCTTGGTAGTGTAGTATTAAGAGAGCCATGTCCTGGGCATATCTAGAGATATGTGCAGGGCCTCCCCAGAGGACGGGCTCTTACCATGTCCTACACGCCCCTACCCAGGTGCTTGCAAGCCCTACAGCCCACTGACCAACTCCCTTTTTGTTGTGGTCACAGAGCTCTGACTTGGAGGACAGTTCCCCCAGGAACTCCCAGGAGGTGAGTGTGGACAGAGTCCACTCCCTGGCCTTCAACCTCCACCCGACCTTCCACTCATCTCCCACATGGTCCTGTCCACTTAAACTGGGCTGTCCCTTTTCTCTCATTTTGGGTTGGAATCAGGGAAGAGTGCTGGCCAAACTCCAAGCCATTGCTTGCGAGCAAAGTGAAGCATGAACCAATGCCCATATCCTGGCCTCTTAGGAAAGGAGCTTCGTGCTAGGGTTTCCTTTGCCTGTTGGCCTGGCTGGGACTGAGTCCCTGAGGATCTCTGTGCAGAGGGGTGACAGTGATGGCTGTGTTGAGCTGGAGTCAAGTGGGCAGTGGGCTGGGCCCCACCTAGTTCTGGAGGGGCAATGGTGGCTTGTAGCACGGCCTAACTGGGGGCATGTCTCTGTCTGGAAGCTCTCACTGCCTCAGGACCTGGAGGAGGATGCCCAGCTCTCAGACAAAGGTGAGGAGGTGGGGGTACCATGGATTGCCCGAGGCATCAAGGCTGCAGTCTCCTGGCTTCCCTAAACCCTGGCCCATCCTCAGCACATAAAGCTGTGTGTCTCAGGATTCACACCACTCCAACCAAGGATGCCACTCCCAGACGTAGGGAGACACACCGATAAAGGGCTGAACTCTTAGGCTAACACACCAGGGGACTAAGGGATCTCAGGGTCTGTGGCTCAGAGGACAGTGAATGTGGAGGCCCCTTCCTGCATAGGCCCATCTTTCCCTACCAGCCAGTATCCAGGTGTGCTCAATGAGGGGGGGAGGGGAAGAACTATGGACAGGGAAAGCAAGCAAAGAGAAGGGGGTTGTGCTCTCCACAGTAGCAGGCTGCCAGGCAGGACCCTCCTCTAATCTAATAATTGGGGGATGGCAGTTGGGGCAGCTGAAAGTGGGTGGTGAGAGGGTCTGGTGCTGGGAGGAGCCCTGGGAGGTTTCGTGAGAAGTCAGACAGACTTCCTCAGCTCAGCCTTACCCCAGGCTCTAACCAAAGGCAAAAGGGGAACAAGAGGTGTAGATGGAGAAGCACAGATCACCCACTGCAGCCCCCAAGACCCAACCTAAGGCCACGGAGCTCCACGTGGGCACACAAGGAGGAGAATGCAAGAGCAGCTAGCGCCCTTGAAGGCAGGCCAGCAGTCAGGCACCATAAAAATGAGAGGGGAAGGGGCGAGGCTGATGGGTGCTCTCACGCCCTGAGTTCTCCTTGGACATAACTGTTTCCTGCTGTTCATGCCCTCGCTGCACATCTTCTGCCTGGAGGCTTGAGCCTTGGTCTGCCCAGGACCTAGGGCATGCTGGGTCTGGTCACCTGGAATGAATGTTCTTCTAACTAATATGGTGTACTTGCTCTCACCTCAAGGCCCTGAGGCCCTGAGCTCTCCACTGAGGCTGCCCCCCCCCCCCCACACACACACCCATGGGAACCACTAGGCACAAAAATGTTGCTAAGCTAACAGGGACATAGACTGGGGTATGCATGTCCTGGGGACCTGGAGTCTTTCCTACCCATCTGTCCTTGTGTTTGGTGACAGTCAGCTTGGGAGGTATGGGTGGGTGATGGTAGGTGCCCTGTTGATGTAGCAGCCAAAGGCTCAGCCTGTTCCTGTCTGTGAAATGCAGTCTCCACTGGACTCGTGTGAGGGTCCCAGCTCGTAAGGGTGGTCTAGGCTAATGCTAGTTGGGCTGTTAGCAGAGGGAGGTGGCCGTGGCAGATGGGATGCCCACAAGCACAGATCTTCCTTTCAGGTGTCCTGGCAGATAGGGAGAGCCCAGAGCAGCCCCTCATGGCCCTGAACAAGGAGCAGCTTTCACAGACCCATGTAAGGCTGACTGGGGTCCCCAAGAGCCCTGGTGACTAAATGGCTGATCCTGGGGAGGAGGGTGACTCCACCTGGACAGCTGGGGAGCACAAGGTCTTTGTAGTGCATGCGTATGATGTAACATTTGGGTAGTGTTTGGTGCATTAACTGGAGCCCCTCTTCTTGGACAGAAACCTAGATGTGGGGTGGTTAGACAGGGGAGGGAGGCAGCAGTGTAAAGACACCCATACAAAGAAGTCTTCCACTCAGCCTGGCTAAAAAGGGGTAGTCACCCCATGCTCACTCATCTCGGAGTCCACCAGACCCCATGACCAGCTAGCTCGGCTTCACACCTGTTGGAGTTGCAGGGCTGCCGCGGGAAGACCACGATGTCAGCTGCCGGCCCCATTGTCCAGCTGCTGGTCCCGTTCTTTCTACAGGGCACGGGGCCCAGCAGCAGCGAGCCCCCGGAGAAGGAGCGGCGGCGCCTCAAGGAGAGCTTCGAGAACTACCGCAGGTGTGGGGCGGCAGGCAGGACGGCTGGGCGGGTGGGACACCTGCGCTTACCTGCTCACACTTCGGGTCCCACAGGAAGCGGGCGCTCCGCAAGATGCAGAACAGCTGGCGGCAGGGAGAAGGGGATCGCGGGAATACGACAGGCAGCGACAACACCGACACCGAGGGCTCCTAGCGGGCTGCGCCGAGGCTGAGCATCTGTGTAATTGTGAAAGGATGCTGCATTTTTTTTTTTTTTTTTTTTTTTTACTGTACGCTACACATGCGTTGTACAAGTATTAGAAAAACGCAGCTAAATAAAATGATCACTGAGCTGAGCCTGTTGATTGGATGTGCACGTGGGGCGACACCAGGGGGCGACAGAATGCAGCGCACCGGTGGCGAACGGAAGCCGAAGAGGGCCGCTTCCGGCCGCTGCGCCCGTTTCCAAAATGGCCACTACAGCTTCAGTTGTATGGTGAGATGCAAGAAGAGGCAGACTAGGATCGTAGACGGGATGTTGCGAACAGCACTGGGCCGCATGTCGACACTACTTCGTAGTGTGTGGACCCGGGATCCCGGCCCGCGGCGGCTTTGGGATTCGGGGGCTCGCCTAGGGACCGCGGAGAAACTTCGCGGCTGGGCCTGGGGCTGGCGGAGCTCGAGCTCCACGCCGGGATCAGGGCGTGTGGCGGCGCTGGGGCGCGTGGAAGCAGACCGCTACCAGCTCGTCTACACCTGCAAGGTGGGCGCGGTCGGTAGCACCCTGCGCTGGCTGGTTTCCTGAAGGTGTAGAGTTCTGGCAGAAACGGGTGGAAGTATCCTTCGGACCGAGGAGTGGGCGGGAACTTTACAAAAGGGCTGGGAGGGAATGAAGCTATCTATGAAGGACCGGGCCTTCTAGGAGATGGGTTGGGCTATCAGAAGACCGGCGTCTAGGAATGAAGGGGGTGGGCTCTCTCCTAGATGGGATCATCTGGGAAAGGGTTGAGGCTGCCCCAGGGTGGAGTTAGTCCTTGGGAGGGACTTTCCTGTGTGCACCTTGCCTGACCACCTCTCTAACCCAGCTAGGTCTGTGGGACTCGGTCATCCAAGCGCATCTCAAAGTTGGCCTATCACCAGGGCGTGGTCATCGTGACTTGCCCTGGTTGCCAGAACCACCACATCATCGCAGACAACCTAAGCTGGTTCTCTGACCTGAAGGGGAAGAGGTGAGACCAGCTGGGACAGTAGGATTATGGCCCTGTAAGAGCCTGGGTCCATTTCTTTGTTGGGACCCCTCTCTTTACCTGGACAGCCCAGCTTCTACGTGGATCTGGAAACAGTTGAATTTGAACTTAAAATAAATCAGATAAACCATGAAGGGCCTCAAATACGGCAAACTAGTTCTATGGCTCTACCCCTGTCACTGCCTGACCTCTGGTCTCTCCAATGGCCTTGTCACTTTCTAGTGGAGGTTTTTTGCCCTCTTCCAACTCAGGGCAGATGGAAGGGTATTCGTCAGACTGTGGCCCAGCGCTGGCGTTCAGTTGGTGTTCCCACTTTTGGGAGAGCAGTGGGGAGGGCCAGGAGCCAGTTTGGAGAATGGGTCTATGGCTGTGTATGATGGCTTCTGAATGTCCTATGAGGAAGGATCAGAGGGGGGAGTAGGGCAGAGCCACAGAGGAGATAGCCTGTGATAAGTGTGCAGGCCTTGGGTCTCTAGGGTTCACCTCTTGGACCTATGCTGCGGAGAAATCTCAGCTCTGATATGTAGGAACAGGACAGAAATGCAGGGATGGCTGTTACCTGGTGAGAGGCAGGGCCAAGGCCGTTGGTGGTACACTGTACAGGAGAGATGGCTTCTGAGGTGGGACTTGTTAACAGACACATTTGGTGAAGGTGCCATTAGGTGCCTGCAAGGTACTGGTGTCACCTGGATGCTGGCACAAGTGTTTCAGGCCCAAGATGACCATGGGATGCTCTTGAGGGAGCCCAGAGAAGACTGATGCTTCCCCGTACTGCCTTGCAGGAACGTTGAAGAGATCCTAGCAGCCAGAGGAGAGGAAGTACGCCGGATGTCTGGAGACGGTGCCCTGGAACTGATTGTGGAGGCTGCTGAACCACCTGCCACCCCAGAACAGGATGAGGACCCCACCCACCCTAGCAAGCTAGAACAGAGCTGACCTGTACACTCCTGCAGCTGTGGGCTCGTCTTCCCAAGTCGCTCCCTTCACTTGTGGCCTCTCAAGATTGCTGTTCCTTGTCAGTAAACAGCCATCACCTCCAGGTGCTGGGCCCCGGCTCCTGTTTTTCTCTTCTGAAGTCAGAACAAGTCTGTGGCTGTAGGACCCCAGCCTCATGACCTCTTCAGGTCCCTGTGCCGTAGTTCTTCTAAGTAGGGCTGGATCTGGTGTTGAGTTAGACTTGTGACCTTGGGCGGAATTTGTTCCTCAGAGCACTTTACTACTTCCTCCTATATGACCTGCCATTCCCTGGCTAGCACTGGTGACTTCTGTTCTGTGAGCTAGCGTCCAGCCCAGCCCTGAGCTTGTTTTTTTTTGTAGCAGAACAAACTTCTCTGGGTGGCTGTAGACCGGCATCGCTGCTCAGAAGCTCCAGGCAGATGCAGCCCACACACATGCACACCTCATCCCCCATGAGCTGCCTACACCTCTCAATTCTTCTTCCTGTTTCGGGGCCCAAGAGGAGATGTGTGTGTGTGCTTGGTGTGGCTTCATCTCCTAACTTTGTTTGACATACCTTCAGGATATTGTGTTTAGGAAGTCAAGCAGATGCACAAACAGGCTTTTTGCAGGAGTTTCAGGGCCCTGTGACCTTCAGCGTTAATCAGCAGTCCATCTGGCAGGGAAAAACCTGGGACAGGAGGGTGGAGAAGGTAGTGACAGTGACACAATGCCTCCCTGGCTTCTGGGACCCCAGCTAGTGATTAGCAGCTCACTCTGGGCCGTGGGAGGCCGGGTGCGCTTGCAGTCTGTGCCTTCCCTCGATTACCCCCTGTCCTTCCCTTGGCAAGCACCCTGTTATTACCCCCACCCAGAGCCTCTCGTGCCATTTGTACAAACTGTCACAGTCCTAGAGGCAGAGCCAGCCTCCTCCTCCAGCCTGCTCCCTGTGGAGGACACGGAGGTCAGAGGGGCCAGTTGTGTTGCTTGCGGGCCTTCCAGTGCAGAAGGCCAGTGAAGCCTGGCTGGGCTGCCTCATCCTCCAGTGTCTGCACCAGAGCTGTAGGAGGCCTGGAGCTGCTGAGACCTGATAGTAGAGCTGGATCTAGCGTATCTCCTTGGATGGGAAGCCCATGGTTTGGACTTTTCTCCTGCATGTGCCTTCTGCATGTTGCTGCTCTAGAGCCCTCCTTCCCAGGGAGGTTCCCCTGTATGTCAGGGTTCACTTGAAGCTTCACACAGAGTCCATTCTTAGAGTCCACACCTCACCCTGTTCTGCAGACTCATCCCGGCCGCGGTTCCCAATCACGTGGCCAGGTTCCTGACAGCCTGGAATTGTTCTGACTCCAAGTTTAGTTCTCCATTCCTTCTTTCCTCAGTAGAGACTAGATAAAGCACCACCCCGACATCTAGTACTCTTGGCCAGACCAGTGCTTTCAGTATGACTCCTGTCAGGTGGCTTGGCTCTCTCGCCACATTCCCTTCCCATTGCAGCCATCTTCAGCAGCTGGTCTCCCAGCACCTCAGCAATTTCAGCTTGCCTGCAAGTGTGGCTGCCACAGTGCTCCAAACCATAGAGAATTCTCTAGGCTATTTTACTGGTCTTAACTGTGTTCTGCTTCCCTTGGCCAGGTCAGGGCACTCCCCAAAGGGCCCAGTCGGGATATATGGGGTGCTGCTCACTCCGTGAACACTTGAGACAAGTCCAGGCCTTCTCCAGGCTCCTCTGTTGCTTACGTTGGCATAATCCAGTCCCTGTAATATGAACTCTAAGACAAAGGAAGCCCTGTGGCTGGGTCCAATCCAGTCAGGACGAGGCTGCTCAGAAGGGCCAGTCCCGAGTGTTCACCAAAGCACAATGACACCCCTGGCTTCTGTTTCCTATCTCTGGAAAGTCAGGGTAATGGAGACCAGCAAAGAATGCAGCAGTCGAGGCCCTGGTCCATGCAGCAGGGACATCCTTCATGATCTCAGGTGGCTTGTGTGCTGGAAGACACTGCACTGGGCAAGCCAATACCATGTCCTGAGAAGGCTGACACAAATTCTAACAGAAGCCACACTCACTTGGCAGACTTTTATTTTTGGGTAAAACAAAACAAACGTACCTCTCGGGTTGGAAAGGACCCGTGAACAACATGGCAAACACATGTAAGCAATAAATACGCATGTACATTCAAGTATGCAGGCGGCCACCATGTCCCACCCGAGACCCTGTGCTCTGGTATCCGCTTCTGCCCTCAGAGTGATGTTGCCTCTCCCCCTCAGAAGTTGGGTCCCCAGTTTCCCTTGCCCTGGCCCCCTCCTAGGCTACAGGGTAAGAGGCCTTGGGCTAGAAGGTTGTACGGAATCCTCCAGTAGGGTTACCTATAGGACCTGTAGTCAAGAACTAGGACCATGGTCCCCAAGGGTCTGTCTCATGGATGCCTCAACTGCCTAAGTCTCTCCACCCCAACTACAGTGCCCCGTGTCCAACTCAGATATTGCAGCTAGTCCCCTCCTTGGGGAGAAAGCCAAGATACCATCTCCCTAGTAATATAAGGTAGATGCTCACTAAGAGGACTGGAGGATCTAATTGAGCAGATTCCTCACGAATGTCCACTGCCAGCCAGCACTCCTAGGACAAGACCCTATGCTTTTGGCTTTGAGGCTTGTCTCTCCCCTCTGCCAGAGGCAAGCTCCATCTTTCCTCAAAGGCCAAGTGCAAGGCTGGGAACTACCAGGTCAGGGTATCTGGACTTTGCAGCTGCCAATCTCCCACAGCAGGGTTGGGCACAGGCCAGGATAGGGCCTGTCCTGGGGAGGTGAGGCAGATCAGAGTACCTCCTTCATAGCCATCCCAGGACCAGCTGGGGGACAGAAGACGCCTTGCCACTGTAGCCCCCACCAGAAGTCTTGAAGCCCCTCTGGGGAGCGTGGGAGTGTTGGCAGAGTTTCACATTTGGCAGGGCAGGGCTTGAGGGAGAAGACTCTGGACAGCACCGGGGCTTGGGGCCAACATGCTGAAGGCCCGGCCCGGAACAGAGCGGGGCTGGGCCTGCAGGAAGCTGTGTATCTTATGGGGACAGAAGCATGTCCTCCCCCATAGAGCAGCTCTAGCCTGAGCCCACCACCTGGGGTTGGGGGGTCCTCGAGGGCTGTGTACCCACCAATCTGGCTCAGTGGGAAGGGGCTGGGGCTGAGCTGGCTCTCCATCGTGGCCTTGGGAGGATTTGGCTTATTGGGGGGTCATGGCCACTGTGGACAACTGTGAGCCTACAGAGTCCAGAGTAGGGCCTGGCTGGCTGTAGAGGTGAGGTCTTAGCTGGCGCCTGGCGGACACTGCTGCCGAGGATCAGGCAGCCCGCTGGCCTCTTGCTCTGGACTCCCAACGAGGTCCACACGTTGCTCATCCATCCGCTTAGCCTGCACCCGCTGGATAAGGCTGAAGAAATCCTCATCGGGCATGGTGGGGCCTCGGGGCAGCACGTCAGGGGGTGGGCAGCGCTGGTCATCGATCCTGGAGGACTGGGCAGACACACAGTGTAGGTTGGTGGCCTTGCATTTCTTGGGCCTTTGGAGGGCCTACTGTCCTATCCTGGCACTGGGTGGGTGATGAGCTTATTGAAAATCTGAAGACAGCAAACACTAGCTTGGGAAGAATGGTGTAGTTCAAGTGGGACCTATTTCACCTACCTCTTGCGCTTGGTTCTGAGGTAATGTTAAAAGCCCTGCCTTGACAACATATCCTGAAGACTTCACCAGAGCTGTGGCTGACTGACCAAATAGAAAGGGCTAGGTCATATATTCTGGTCGTAGAACAAGTCAGCAGCCACTGGGCCCAACTCCTGGGACTTGCTGATCCAGATACTAGACCCCTAGAACTACCCTGAAAGCTGGCACAGCCCTGGATTGCCCTTGGAGGGCCTGGGGAATCACCATCACTACACTCCAGATCCCCAACCCCACCAAGGGCCTCCTTTGGATCAATCAGCTGACACCGCAGGCTCTGCCTGTTCTGATGTGGTGGCTGGGGGGGCCTGAAGGGTGCTGGCTTCTCTTCAGGGCCTGGAGCAGATGGCAGTGGAGGCGGTGCAGCTGATGGCCCAGGTATTTGAGTGGGCAAGGCTTCTCAGGAGGGGCTGGCTTAGAGAAGGCTGTCTGGACGCTGCTGTGGTTCTGTCTCCTCTGTGAGAATGAACATTGATCTGGAAACTTAGCCTAGTGCAGAGGTGGAATGCTGACCCTGGTCATTCCCATGTCTGCTTAAGCCCCACCCTAGACATGCTCCCGCTGGAGGGCTGCTGGCTGGCAGGGGGAACCTACCACCCAGCCCCTGTGCTGCCAGACCTTGGGCAGGTACTCAGCTCACAGCACCCCACCCTCACCCAATCCCATACAGTGAAGCTCATCCATGGGTAGCCCTGCCCTGGTTCCATCTTTCCAGGCCTAGGGTCTCCATCTTACCTGCTGGCCCATGCTGTGTGGTCTTTTTTGGGGGGCCATTTCTGTTCCCATTCCTACAGCCAGCTGCTAACATCCCAGCCCTCCTCCCTCCCAACTCCAGGGTACCACTTGGCCCTCAGCTTTCTCTGCCCAGATGTCCCTGGATTTGGGGACCTGGCAACCCCAGGCACCAAAGTGTGCTGAGGCTGTTATCTCTGGAAGCCCCTTGGCAGGAGGAGAGCTTCAAGCTAGAGCATCTGGGGATGGTCCCTCACTCTGGCTGTACTTGTCACTATGCGTCTTCCTCCGTAGCCCTCAGAGCAGGCCAGAGACAGCAAGGACAGAGCTTGCTGTGGGCCTGCTAGGTGTCTCTTCTGCAGCTGGCAGAGACCACCACTAGGCTGGCCTGGATGAAACCCCACCCATTCTCTCCTGAGTGCAGGCTAACCTGGTATTTGATAAGCATGTTGAAAAACTCATCCCCTGGCTCTTGGGGGTCCCCGTCGCCTCGGAGGTGCCCCACATTGTTGAGGGTGATACGTAACCCAGGCAGGCTGCCTACGCTAGCCCTCTGGTCATCCAGCCGGCGACTCTGGGAGCTGGCAATGAGGTCAAAGAACTCCTCAGTCTGTGGTGAAGCTGTCACGGAGGGCTGAGCTGTAAGGGGCAGAAAGTGAGAGCTAGAGAGGGGGCCACTAGTGGTGCTGGTATTCACCGAGGGAATATGGCTCTAATTAACCTCCTTTGCCTGCTCCAAACCATCTTGCCCCTGCCCTGCCTCCCACCCCTGCCTCCCAGGACTTCAGGAGCTGACAGGAGAAAGCTTTGGCCTCCCACACGCTCAAAGGCTGGGATGCATAGACACTGCGTGTTCTTCAGGGTGGGGTAATTACATACTTCCCAGGATGCAGCTTCAGGGACAAGTGTGGCGGGAGCTCTGGATGACAGGGTTCCTTTGCAGCCAGCTTCTCCTGCTTGCTGGGGTCTCTCAGGCTTAGTGCTGAGTCTGGCTGGTGGACCCAACCCAGGTTCTGTACTCACCTGCTCCCTCCTCCAGGGTTGGGGCAGCTGTGGCCTCAGCAGCCCCAGCCTGGCCTTCCTCCAGGGGACAGCGCTGGTCGTCCATACGACTGCTCTGGAACTTACTCAGCAAGTCAAAGAAACACTCCTCGTCAGAAGACGTGGCCCTGGGAATACCCTGGGTGGGGAGGGAAACACCGATTCAGCCCTCTGTGCCTCAGCCTCCTAGACCTACGGCAGGACTGCCCACCCTGACCACATCTATTTCTAAGACCTAGGGTCTCAGGACCCTCCCAAGCCCTAACACGGTGCCTCCAAGCCTGACCCACCTTCTGCCTCCATTTCTGTGGCTGCTGCCCCGCACCAGACTCAGCCACTTCCCTGCCTTGCTGCTACCTTGGCCTGGGCCACCCCTCCCCTCCCCAGCTTCAAGTCTGGACTGTTCTCCAGGCTGACCCAGGTCAGAATCCATTATCTTCAGGAAGCCTTCTGTACGCCATCCCAGAGGGTCCTGTCAGTCATACAGAGCTCCATTCTGTGCCTGGCCCTGATCCTGTCACCCTCCAATGTCCAATGAGCAGGTTTCTGCAGGCATGGGGCTGGGATGGCTACTAGGTATGTGACTTCAGTAGTCAGTCAGGAAGCAATGATGGAAGGATTCATCAGTTACATCACCAAGGGCATGGAGACCCAGGTCGGGAAGTGAAGGTCTTGCCTCTTTCTGGGTTTAGGGCACACTATGGGTCCTAGACCAGTGTTAAGCTCAGAAGACAGCAGCCATGTGGGGGCCGGTGGATGAGGGAAGATACTAACACCCCTGAATCCTCTGTTAGTTGGCTTGGGGGGAGCCCAGATGACTGAAGCCTTGCCCAGGAAGTGCAAGGGCTGGACCTCCACAGGATCTGAGGGTGGGTATACAGATACCTACAGCTGAGAGTTCCTTCCTGAAGAGGAAGAACTTTCTGGAGTCTGCACTGGGTTCTTGATCCCTGGGCTGAATGAATGGCAGGATCTGTCCTTCAATATATGGTAACCAAGCAGGGGTGTAGCCTAGGTCAGGGATGACTGTCCTAAGCCTAGGCAAGTCACGGGGGTTGGGGGGGGGGGCTTGCAAACTTCCAAAAGGAGTTTGAACCCTGAGCATCAAGTGACTAGAACAAGCTGTGCCATTCTAGACTCAGTTTACTCATCCTTGGAGGGAAGGGGCATGGCTTTGGCTTACCCTGCAGGCTTGGCCTCAGAAGCCTGGTCTGGGGTCCAGGCAATGGATGAGATGGGTCCAGAACCACTTGATATGAGAAGCTGGAACCTGCCCCCAGCCTACCACAGAGCAACGAAGTAATGCCTGGGAAGGCCTGGATCCGCAAAGCTGTGGCCTTCCGAATACAGGAAGATTTCTATCACATGGCACATCCTATGCCTGGGATTTCCCTGTGCACAGAGGCACAGAGAGGTTTGACAGCCTACCTGAGGTCACACAGAGGTTAAGAACAGAGCTGGGATCCAGATACAAGCAGACCCTGTGGACAACCCCAATTTAGGACTGAGTTCAGGATTCTGAAGGCAATGGGAACCCAGTCGCGAGACAGGGTAGTCACATGGCAGAGTAGAGAGAGACCCTACTGAATCTGGTCCCCAGGTTGACCTTGCTGCCTTCAGGACCTTCGTCCCTCTGGCATAAATAAGGCTGTCAGCCCGGCACCGTCAGAGCCGGGAGAAAAAACAGAGCCAAGAGAGAAAAGAACACTGGCAGCCCAAGCCCCAGCCAGAGGACAATGAACACGGGCTGAGTGGAGCCTAGAGGCTCAGCAGGGACTAACTAGCCTGTACTCTCTGAGGCCAGTGGGGGCTGCACAGGTGTCTCTGGAGGACTGGACATCTGCTCAAAGAAAGCTGCCTGTCTGCCTGCAGGGGCCAAGCTGCACCATAGAAAGGGTCTATTTAGCAACGTACCCCCCCCGCCCCCCCCCACACTGCTCCAGACTTCCTGGCTTGACAGAAGCTCTTGAAAGGTCTGGATTTGCTCTGAGACCCCTCTTGTCCTCACCACGAGCTGTCAAGATACAGTGGAATCGTATCTGGCTGGAGCCTTGGGACTTGACTTTCTCTGTTCCCTGACCTGCCCCTCCCTCTTATACCCCCTCAGGAGCATGATTCGAGACCATAGGCCCCTGTGTAGGTCCTGTGAGGACTGTGAAGTCTCCCTGTCCCCCTTTCACCACCTAAATCTCTCCTTTGCCTCAAGTCCTGGTTCTTTCCCATGGGTCCGAGTTCCTCTTAATGTCTAACTACAATCTCTTCTATTTTAGTTAAGCCCAGCTCCTGGAGAAGTATACAGTCCTGGGCCAGCCCACCCCTACCTCAGCTGACTTAAGTCCCTGTATGCCCAAGGACCCACACTCACAAAGAATCACAGGTTCCCTCCAGCCGCAGCAATCAGGAGCTTTATGGGTGCCAGGCCACGTGCAGCCCAGGCAGGGTGCCAAGGTGCCAGGCACAGCTTCTACCACCTGCCCGAAGTGCCAAGTGCCTCCTCACTGCTGTTGCTGGGACCCACGGTCTTCAACTGATGCTTAAATAGGAGCCAGGGAGAAGGCTGGGCTCTCCCAGTACCCGCCCTCACTGCTGCAGCTCACGAGTGCTTGAATGCTCGAACGCGCGCGCGCGCACGCACACACACACACACACACACACACACACACACACACACACACACACACACCCTCCCTCACTACGTAAACACTGAGCTGGCTTCCCCCAGCTCAACAGAGCACACCCCTTGAGGCCTGTGGGCGGGCATGCTAAAGGCTGTGGAGGTGGACAGCTTATTTGAAAGCCCTTTCCCACCCAACCCCTGGGCCCCTGGGCTTCCTTCCAAAGCTAAAGCTAGGCTCCTAGAAAAGCAGTCTCTTCTGTCAGCTTTGCTCCTGAGGCCACCCCAGACGGACTCCCATTCTGGCCTGGGTAGCCCCTGACATTGGCAGGGTGGCCTCTTGGCTCTACCACAACCTTCCTCTGAGCCCAGGGATAAGAGACTATGTGTTCCCTTCCTAGCTCCCTGTGATAGGAATAAAGTGGGCTGGATTGGGACTGGAGGCAGCCGCCCTGGCAGGAAGGGTGGGCTCCAGACACTAAGAATAACCAAGGCTTATGCAGCACAGGCCACCTGAGCCTGTGGCAATGGTGGTGCTATATGCTACTTCCTAGAGCCTCAGGACCCGAGTGCCCTACACAGAGACTCTTAAGCCTAAATACAGACTCTTTCTCTGGATCCCTGGCAGGCCCCACCCTCCATCCACTGGCCACCAGACTTTTATCTAGCCATTCAGCTACCCAGCCTACTATTTCAGGAAAGCTGAGTGCTTCCAGGAAGTCTGAGCTTCCAGGCTATGCAGTGGGTCCCTGCTGGGCCACACCAACCCCCACCAGGTCTACAGTTTAGCTTTGATCAGGATGCCCAGGTACAGTAAGTAGGTGTTACCTCTCTGCCCATACCCGTCAGAACACTGGGCAGATGCTAGCTTTCTGCTGTCCTTTCAGTACTGGGTCCACAGTGTGTACTATCCACCCAGCATGCTCTCCACATGATGCTGGGGCATGTGCCCCCTCCCTCTCACTGTCCTGCTCCAGTACTGAGTACTTAGGACCTGCCCCTGTGGGCTAGCTTGGAGCTTTCCCATCCTTCTCCGGCCACTCGTCACATCCCTCAGCTCAGGGCCACCACTTTGCAACTTAGGAGACTCCCCAGGCGGCCTCTTAGACTCTGAGGCACATTGAGGGGTTGCTGGCTGTACCACTTCCTAGGCTCGAGGCAGAGGACCCCCAAACTGGTGTCCCTGCCTGGGTCCCTTGAGTTTGGGCCTGTACCCAGCCACTCTGCAACCTCGAAAGCACCTGCTGAGGTGGGGAAGATGTACCTGGAGTAAGCTGTGTAGCCCAGCTCCTTAGCTTGGGCAGCCAGGTCTCAAGGGTCCCGCTAAAGCAACAAAGGGGCCTGGGACACAGAGGTCACCTGAAGATTAGTGACAAGGGTGGAAACCGAGGCCCATGAAGAGACAAAACCTACCTGCAGGAAGGCTGACTTGGAGTTGTCTATGAGGGCTCCCTGAGGTGCACCTAACAGCTATGAGCTCTGTGCCCGCAGAGTGCATGGATGCACAGGGCCAGGTGGAAGGCCCAGCAGCTTACAGCTCTGCCTCCCTTAGTCACCAGCTCAGCCTTGCCTGGCTCCCAGGCTGACAGGCCTTCGTGGTCATGTTCACAACTCAGAAGGCACCTACCGTACGAGGCACCTGTACCCTTACATCAGCACTGTCCAGAGGAGAGTGGCTACCCTCCCAGGGTCTCCTCTCAGCGGCATCCGGACCTTCCTGGTACTTCCTGCTCCTCATGGGGAGGGGAAGCGAGTCCCTGCCTGGACCCTTCCAGTCCCCTGTGTGATGGGTCTCTCCATTCTGCTCCTGGAGAAGGAAAGGCAGGTCGGACATGGGCTATGGCAATTTAAACCCAAAGTCCCCTCTCAGCAGCTGCCCCACTGCCCCAGCTTCATGGATGCACACAGAAGGCACTCAGTCTTGGAAGCAATATGATGTACAGAGGGCACAAAACAAGGCCAGAGAGCAGACATCTGAGCTGTGCCAACTTCCTTAAACGTCAGCCTTCCGGTGCTAGGCAACACAGGTGACCACAGGTGTCCCTGACCTTGAACTCATGCTATTCTCCAAAGTCTATATACAACTAGAAGATCAGAGAGCCCAGCCTAGGGCCACATAGTACCCACACTAGTCCCCCCACCCCTACTTGGGGTTTGCCAAAACCCACCAACTACTCCAACAAAAACTATCCCTCCCCCTCCCCCCGAGTCCAGTGGCAGGGAACAAACGGGAACCCAGGACATGCCACCCAGGGGAAGGTTCCCGCTGGAGAGTAGAATCAGACCACCTCATGGTGGAACGGTGACAAATAGGTTCGTGTAGGGCCTCAGGCTAGGGGAGGAACGTTTATCTCCCAGGGGACAGGACCCAGAGAGTGTGCTGACAGCTCAGCAAATACTGCCCACTGGGCTCATTAACCAAGAGTGCACATGCTGACTATGTCTCTGCTGCCACCTGTTCCTCGGTCCCCAGCTCACCCGGTCCAGGGGGAGCCGCAGCAGGTCCCAGGTCTCAGCACTCAGCCTCTGTGTCCTTTTGGGTCTTGCTCCTGGAAGAAATCGCAGTCCATCAGCCCAGTGCTGACCCTGAGCTTTGAGGACACTAGCCAAGCAAGGAATCTGAGAGACCAAGGACACAGCAGTACTGCACCCCAGGGCCAGAGTTCATACATCCCCTCCTGTAAGGGAAAATACAGCCTCGGAGTGTCCAGAGTCACTGTGGGCACTAGATGAGCCAGGCAAGGAATGAGGACAGATCTGACCCCGAGAAAGGTGCAGTAGAGCTAGCTTTGTTGTCCGCTCCCCCAATTCTCTGCCAAGCCCTGCCCTGTGCTTCATATCAATTTAGCTGGCACAGGTCCTTCTGCCTGGAAGGCAGCCAGCGTACTCCTAGGATCCCATCCTACTTCCTGAACCCACATGAGGATGGGCAGGGAGGAACCTCTGGGTCCCTGAGACTCACTGTGGGCTACCCAGGCTAGAGTAGCAGTGACATGGCTCATGGCTCAGGTCAGTCCCACTGTAGGGAACTCTGGACACTTGAGCAACCTGGGGTGGGGCAGATGGTTTGAACTAAGCCCTGGGCTCCCACAGGAGACATGCTGTCAGCCCCCAAGTCCACAAACACAGTTGGGTGGGAAAGAGCTACTGCCTGACCCCAGGACCACAGACTGCTCAGTGCCACCACCAGCCCCAGGGTCCCTGACCTTCATTTCCAGCTGGTCTGGGAAGCGATTCTGCCCTGATGCCCAGGTCCTTTGCTAGCACAGGCAGTGACAGGAAGGAGACTAGGAAAGCGAGCCCTGCTTGGGCAGCTGCTCTGACGACCTGCAGGACCCAGGTCCTGGAAGTCAGCCAGGCAGTCTGTACACAGAGCAGAGCCAGGTCAGCCAAGCCAGAAATGGACAATTCAGGACAGACCCAAGCTGTGAAGAGACAGTAAGAAGGGACCCTTGGGAATGGATATGCTGTCCCCAGCCCCTGAGGAGGTAGGACAGGAGTGGGGAGTGGCGTGTGCCTGGCAATTTGAAGACCCAGCCTCTTCCCTGTCCCTGATGTACCGGTTCTCCAAGGCCTGCCACCGAGCAGGACCTCTTTTAACAGCTGCCACCATTCCCACCCCTTACTGGGTCTCCAGTCCCCCGATGGGTGCTGGGCGCCTACTGCTCAAGAGCACATCATACAATGGCAGGGCTTGTGAGGCAAGGAAGTGCACTGAGGAGAGAGAGCCTGGTGCTGGCAAACACTGGATCGATGCTGGCACTACCACACAGGGCACACCCCTTAGGAGTATAGGGTGAATATCAGTGGTGGACAGGCACTGGCCAGCACATCACACCTACAATGCCCACCATGCTCGGTGGGAATGGTCCAATAACCCTGGCCTATTCATTGTTGCCTTACGGGACAAACTGGCCAGCACTGCACTCATGAGAGCAGCAAATTCAAGGTCGGCCCCAGCTACATAGTGAGTTTGAAGCTATATTCCCAAAAAAATAAAAATAACAAAGAGGAATGAATGGATTAGTGCCAGGCAAGCCCAGCCTCCAGCAGGGTCCCACAGGCCTTTGGCCTGACGGCTCTAGACCAGAGCATAAAATACCCAGTGAGACAAGACAAGCCATCAGAAGGGCATATGTGACTCCATCCCCTGTCCAAGCTGGTACTCTGAGGTAAACAGACTTGTGTCCTGCTCTCGAGTGGTTCAGAAATAAAACATCCCAGGGGGGAAAGCCACCCAGAGGGGTGTAAGGGCTGTATCCAGGGACTACGGAGGGACTCAACAGGGAGGCCACAAACCAGTCTCGACACACACAGGTATGGCTCTGAGTACCCAGGAGGACCCTGCCTGCTGTCTCTCCTGCCCTCAGTACAGGCTCCCCATAGCCACAGTCAGCCCCAGGGGCAGATGCAGCAGCCATGGGCCGAAGGCCATGCTATGTCCACTCAACGGCCCGGGTTAGAAGCTCTAAGGAAGAAGTAATGAAGACACACAGAGCATGGAGCCATCTTCCGCGTCCCCGACATGTACTAACAGAAGTGTCCTAACATGTACTCCCTCCTCTGGAGAACAGGGAGGCTCCAAGCAGTCTTTCTGAACCACAGCCTACAAGCTGGCTCAGGGAGGGCACCTCCTTGTGCACAGACAGGGCGGGAAGCCCGCCCAGCCCAGCTAAATGAATCAATCCTCTGTCTAGAGTCAAAAGAGTCAGGTCAGGCCAGCATAAACGCCCATGCCTCCTAGGCTGAGCCACCGTCACTGAGGCCTCAGACCCTGACCCCTCCTTCAGCTTCCTGCCCATCCTGCCTACAGTATGAGGTCTAGAAACCTCTCCGGTATGCCTATCCACCCAAGGTGGCCGGTCACTCTCTTGTGAAGGCTCCTGTCCTTTATGTCTGAGGGGGGATCATCCAAACCCATGAGTGCTCCTTGTCTAGTCCTCCCTCCAATGCATCCACAGTCCATGGTGGCCCTTACTGGTAGTTTTAACTACACAGATCTAGACACTGACCCTTTTCTTCCTGTGTCCTTCACCTGTCCTTTTAGTCCCTTCTCCACAGCGAGACCCTGGTGAGGCCTATGGAATCTCCTCTACTGGGTCTGCAGGTCCATGAGGTCCTCCACACAGCACAGACACAGGCACAGCAGGCTCAGCACTCAGGTCGTTTGCCTGCCTGTCATCCTCAGCATTACTAGTCCCTCCCAGATGGCACGGGGGCAACGGCAGACAGGGCCAGGGCTAGAACCCACAGCCTATGCTTCCCCTCAGACTCCACACCAAGCATATCCCTGACCCAGAGAGGAAGAAAGGCTTCTAGGGCACAAGACTGCAGTGAGCTGCCCTAGGCTAATACCACAACACTGGGTCCAAAGGATTAGAGGGACTACAGACCATCAAGAGCAGAGGGCTTATACTTTGTCACTGGGAGGGGAATGTTAGCCCAGGCCCATTAAGTTTGGAAGGGATAACCAGGGCCAGTATCCCTTCTCCCCTGCACACCCATCCGAAGGGCAAACAGAAACTGCCTGCAGGCTCCCTATACTGCTACATTCTATGTCCGGCATAGCCAAGGATGCTCTAAATAAGGATCTCAGACAGCTACACAACCAGAGGGACTGGGCAGGGGAGGCAGAGGGCAGCATCGTACCTCACTGACTAGAATGGTCTGCTGCTGCTTTGCTGGCTGAGAATGTACTACCAAGGAGAGGTAAGGCCTTAGGAGTCAGGGTCTACCTTCCTGCACAAGAGTCCCTTGTTTATACCAACCAAATCAGGAAAACAAACAAACAAACCAAAAACAACATACAAAACAAAACCGAGCCTCTGTCCTGCTTAAGCCCGCTGGCTACCATCACAGCTACAATGCCCACCATGCTCCAAATACACACCACGCAGCCTCACTGCCTGACGACGCCCACATGCATGGCTCTCCCCACTGTCCACTCAAACCACTCCCACTCGTTCAAGCCATCAATGAGTGTCTTGTCCTGCAGTCCCACGGGCCACTTGTAAATATCAGACTGAGCCCAACAACGGAATGCCTCACTCGCCCGCCCGCTGTGACTTCCTTCCAGCAGAGTGAATTCCCTAGCCCCAGGAGGCCATCCATCCCCAACCCTCTGTGTCTGTGCCCTTTGGGGTGCCCACCTAGCCCCCTGTAGCAGAACCACTCTGACTGATTCTGGGTATGCACAGCCTAACTCCTGGACAGTTCTCAGGCCCAGCCAATCTCAACTGCCTCACAGTTCTCTCCTGGCCTCCTGATCCTGCCCATTCCTGGCTCACCTGAGTAGGGGTCTCCCTCAGGACCACTCAGACTCTCATAGTGCCGGCCTGCCTTCAGCAGCTGCATCCCAGAGCTTCAGGGCACCAGAGCCCTCTCCCTGATATTCTCCTTGGAGGATAGACTATTCTCCAGTGTCCAGGGCCCAGTCGTTGGCTGCAAGAAGCCCTGCAGGGAGGTGGCTTCCGGGGGCCCCAGCTGGGAAGGGTCTGGCATGCAGGGCAGAGCAGAGGAGCCAATGTGGGGAGGACAGGGCTGCCTTGTCCCTGGCCATTCACTTGTGACCCCCCCTCCCCGCTTAGTTTGGAGGAAGAGTTAGGATGCAGAGCTGACCGCCTCTATGGGAATCTCTCCAGAAGCCGGCCAGCCCTCTCACGGTACATGGGCAGAGGGTTATGCTAGGAGCTTTGTACGGAGCCATCTACCCTGGGAAGCCGCCAGCCAGAAGCTTACACTGTACAACCCCACCCCACCCATAAGCCACCGTGTCTCCTGCCACATGGAGTGGCTGAGGGTCCTAGAAGTCTTTGCTCCTGTCCTCTGTCCCCAGCCTCATTTTCCAGGCCAGGTCATACTGAGAAATTCCGGGCTTGAGGAGCCAGGGGTTCTCATGGTAGTAAGTACTCCTTCTGAATGGCCTGAGAGGCTGGAGTCAGTGGGTGCTCCTGGAAAAACACTCATGAGGAGCTGGAGCTCCGTTCCTGGCAAACTCGATAAGCAGGGGGCAGCTGGCTCCCTGATGAAGCTTGCTTCCCTCTTAAGGCCTTAAGGGCCCCAAAAAGTCAACTCAGCATGACACCCTGCATCCACCCAGTCCCTCCTTTGTACGTATTAATGTATTTGTTCTGTGGGGGAACATTCTGTCCTCTTATTTACTACGTGTCTGACCTGCACGGGGAGAGTCAGCAGTCTGAATGAGGTCACTCAAGGGCCTTTGCCTGATTAGTACTCCAGGCAGGCACTGACCGGCTCCCTCCAGCCTTTCAGCAGCCCTGTCCACAGACTATGCTGGTGGGTACTCTGGCTGCTGGGGGGCTTAGTAAAGAGCCATTTCCTGTCTTCTTGCCATTAGCCCTGTGATACTAGGATCATGGGAGGGAGGGGCTCTAGATCATCACAGGTCCTCACTCTCTCAGGGACAGTGCATAACTGGTCACTAGCCCTATTGGTGTTCCTGGCTACTACCTATCATTCTGCCCCACCTTTCAGTTTGTGGTTTGAACAAGAATGGCCCTCATAGACATGTATTCCAGATAGTGGAATTGTTTAGGAAGGATTAAGAGGAGTGGCCTTGCTGGAGGAAGTGTGGCCTTGCTGGAGGAGGTGTGGCCTTGTTGGAGGTATGGCCTTGTTGGAGGAGGTGTGGCACTGAGAGTGGACTTCTGAGGTTTCAAAAGCCCATGCTAAGCCCATTTTTTCCCTCTCTTCCTGTAACTTTTGGATCAGATGTGCACTCTTAGGTGCTTCCCCAGTACCATGCCTGCGTGCCTGTCACCACACTCCCCACCATGAAGATAATGGACCAAGCCATTGAAACTGTTAAGTAAGCTTCCAATTAAATGCTATTTTTTCATAAGAGTTGCCTTGGTCATGGTGCCTCTTCACAGCAATAGAATAGTGACTAAAATACCCCTGATCCCTGATTTGCTCCAGTGGGATCCATCTGTGCCCCAGAACTCTGGACACCCTGTCCTTCCCCACATCACACTGCAATGCAGTTCTGTATCCACCTGTCTCTCTACTCCCACTATGAGCTTTCCTGGGCAGTGAGTGGTGTGGTCTCTCCTGGGCCCAGAACAAAGAAGAGTAGGTGCCCAGATTGGGTATAGCCTCTTCTCTTACTGAGTAGCTGTTAGTGGCTCCCTTTCTGGGAGACTCACCCTGTGCCCTGAACCAAGGGCCAGTCCTGTTGATATACCCTGCCTTCCCCCTGAGTTTCTCCCCTGCCATATCCCCACTCAGAAGCTTCCCTGACTGTACCTCATGCTGAGACTAGAGACATGAGGAAGCATATCCCAGCCCCCGGAACTACAACTCACCTTGTGCCTCATAGCCAGCCAGATCTGGCTTCTCTGCTGCTGCTGGGCTGGTCAGCCGGCCCAGTGCCAGCTGCAGGTGAGCAATATTCATGCGGGCTGTGAGCTCTCCATTTCGGTCTCCAATCTGAAGCAAGCAGGGGTGGGTAGACGGGCGGGTTAGGCTTGGGGCTGTGCTCTCTGAGTGTTGGTGTGACAGGGCTCCACCACGCCATCCTTGGGGCCGGACAGCCTGGGCTGACCTCAGACCCTTGGATTTCTGAGAGAGCCAGTTCTTTACTACAAGAACTTGACTCTGAGGGTCTATTCCTCGATGTTCTGGACAGCCTCTAGTCCATCCCAGAAGCGCTCAGGGTCTTGGGAAACCTCCTGTGAATGGTCAGCCTGGCCTTGTCTTGGATTAAGCCTGTCTCAACCATAGGGGCCTGTCTTTTCCTAGGCCCCACCAGCCTCAAGTTCCCAGTACTGAGGTTCCATCAGTGAGACCCTCTTGAGTACAAACCCAATATGAGGAACACAAGAAACCATGAAGCTCAGAAGTCTTCCAAGACCTCTGTTTGCACTCATGGGTATATGGGGCTAGCTAGTCCCCTATGGAGCGATCTTCAGACAGGGTCTCGTCTGCACTGGACCATTCTGTTCTCATACATGAACCTGAGTGTCTGAGAAGCTCTTTTTCATGCTGTAGGGGCTTGAGGTCCACCCTTAGGGAGGCCAGGTTTCTCTGGGATGTCCCTGCACCGTCCATAGTAGGAGGGGACTGAGCATAGGGGAGGGACCACTTGGCTTCCTAGAGAGATGTCCCAGGGTATCCCTGGGCCACCTCCAAGAGGTTACTCCCAGCATCCCTGATACCCAACACGGCCCAGTTCCATAGTGGTTGGAGAATGGAATCCACACAGGGGACACCAGCATTCTAAGTGGAAAACAGATCCGTGCTCCCCCCATTGACCCACTGATCCTGGTACACACAAGTGGGAATTGTCCTCTTAGGGATCCAGTGTTCAGAAAGACCAGTGGGAACATGCACAGAAAGAAGACAATGGGCTGTGAGTCACCAGCAGAGACCGCGGAGAGTGGGCCCGGCTCACCTCCTGGGAGATCTGCAGATGTTTCTTGGCAAAGGTCAAGGCCTGTGCAGGGCTCCCCATGGACACATAGGCATTCCCCAGGCTCCAGCACGCTCGGCCTTCTCCCACCCTGTGGAAGGTTAGACAATCACACCTGCCTCCCAGGACTGCCTGTTGCCCCAAGTCCCTGACCCTCTCCTAACCCTGGTACACAATGTACCAACAGCACAGTGTTCCTCAGCCAAAAGAGCCCGTTGGCCCTGGCCACGCTGCTCACTGGTCCACCCCCCTAAGGGAGACATGCCAGCCAACTGCACTTTAGTGCTTTCTTGTTGAAAGAATTAACCTGATAAACCTAAGCATGTTCTGAGCTTACCCTGGGGCCAGTTGGGCCCTCAGAGCCCAGCACTTGTGTACTGTTTGTTGCTTATGGCCTGGTTCGCCCCCTAGTGGCCAGCTCGTGCCTCCCTGCAGCTTGCTCCATGCTTCGTCACCCAGGTCCAAAGTGAACCAAGCATTCAGGGAATTTAGCTGTTCCTGTTGCCATTCCCACTATCTCTACCCAGTTCCAGGACACCTCTATTATCTGCCCTTCCCACAGACACCCTGGGGACAGGGCAGCTCTTCAAGGATACCTCTCATTATAGTTGCCCCCAGACCTGAAACCCTGCGACATACAGATCTGCATAGAAGGCTATGCCAGGGTTGGAGGCCATAGGCCCCTTCAAGCCTTGGACCTACCTATTTGCTTAAATTGTTTCCTACTGAGGGATTGGTAGGTGGGAGGCTGCTCTGACCATGCATGCTGTGGTACGCCGGGGAGCAGGTACTCATACCCAGGCTGTCACCGTAAGCCAGTCCCAGTCAAGGCCTTGTTCTCACACACCTATCAGCCAGCTCCTGGGCAATGACAAGGTGCCGCAGGTGGTACTCCGCAGCACGCTCGTAGTCCTGTAGCAGTGTGTAAGTGTTGCCCAGGCTATAGCAAGCCTGCGCTTCCACTGCCTGGTCCCGGAGCTGCCGAGACAGCTGCAGCGTCTTCCTGTGCAGAATGGGAGAGTCAGTCCCTGAGGGGGTGGCAATGTCTCTTCTTCCTCAGGAACACTTATCTTCTGATGGCCACTGCACTTATGCACCAGATGCATGTGGGTGCAGGGGTTCCCATTGGCTAAGGAGCTAGCTAACTGTGACATTGGCCAATATCACTAACCGCTCTGAGCAGATGATACTTTGCGGGGACCCAAGACTTAGTGTTCACATCTCAGAACTGCGAGATGAGCATGTAGACCCCACAACAGGCCCGGTCCTGAAGTGCTCCATCTAGTTGCCACCCCTTTACCCAGGAAGCAGCTGACTAAGAACCATGACAGGTCAGGGACACCCACGATGCATCGGCCCTTTTCAGGGCCGCCAGGGTCCCCACTTGGCTCCTGGAAATGCACCATGGGAACAGCATCTCTGTCACCTGCTGCTCAGTACACCCCAGGGCTGTCTTCCCTGCTCACTTGTAATGTTCAGCAGCCACATCAAAGCGCCCCAAGAAGATGTGCGCATTGCCCAAGTTGCTGTAGGCCCTCCTCTCAGCTGCCTTGTCTCCAAACTCCTTGGCGATGGCCAGGCGCTGCAGACAGATCCAAACCCTGAGATTATCACACAGCCCTGCAACCCTAGGAACAGAGTCAGGGATGCCTCCCCACCCGAGGGCTAGCTTGATGTCTGGGTGTCCAGGGGAGTAGACAGGCACCATAGGATTAAACACAACAGGAGCAGGGGGCTCAGTGGCTCTCCAGGAGCCATGCTGTTGAGGATTGTGAAGGGTGACAGCTCCTATCCCAGCACCCAGGCCCAGCTCACCTCTTTGTGGAAGGTTGTGGCCTCCATGAAGTTTCCCAGCAGGTAGTGGGTGTTACCCAGGTTGCCATAGGCCCTGCCCTGGGCCGCCCGATCGCCTAGTTCCTTCACCAAGGACAGGTTCCTCCTAGGGGGGCAAGTCTTTCAGAGCTGTGTCCTTCCTAGCACCAGGAAGTGGTTACATAGCTTCCTCCTAAGGCTGGAAAGTACTGAGTGGCTCTCCCAGGAGCATTCGAGGACACAGGGTAGCTTGGAATGGGTTCCTTGGCTCAACGACATCGGAGCCTCAGGGCTGGAAGTTTGGTCAAAGCCTACCACCCATGACAAATTGTGTGTGAGGGCAAGAGTGTTCATAGAGAGTAGGGCTATCTACGTGTGAGGGTGATTTGTGCCTGGGGATCCTGCCTAGTCCTTCACCAAGCACACGCTGGCTCAAGAAGTGATTACAGAATGCAGGAGCATTCAGACAAGCCCGGCCCCGTCAGCCCTCGCCCCGTGGTGCCAGCCTATCCCAGTCACTCACTCATAGAACTCGGAGGCCCTGTGCAGTGTCTCACGGACATCAGGTGGCAGGTGCCCAGGGTCCTGTGCAGCATTCCAGGATAGCTGTTTGCCTTTGGCGTGGTACACATTTCCAATGTTGTAGAGTGCTCTCGCCTCCCCAACCTGTGGGCAGCAGTGAGGTATAGAGGCCTGCTCTACAGCTCCCCAGGGAACTCACCCCAAGGTGCACTTGCAGGAGCTGTGTTCTAGTCCCCGGGCCTGCTGAGTCCCCAGGAAGGACAAATCCAGTTCTACCCTCTACCTCCTCTATCCTGTCAGTTGGGTGGCAGAGGTGGCTAGGCCTACTGCTTTGTCTGATAATATTTGAGGATAAGAGCTCCAGCAGGGATGGAAAGGGTAGAGGATCCAAGGGTCTGACCACCCACCTTGTCCCCCTGCTCCTGGGCAATGTCCAAGTGTCGCTGGCAGCAGACGATTGCCTCATCGAATCGGCCTAGGACCTTGAGTGTGTTGCCCAGGTTCCCGCTGGCCTTGGCCTCCCCCATGCGGTCACCAATGGTCCTGGAGGGCAGGAAGGAGTGAGGAGCCAGTTGGGTCTAGCTGGGACCCGAGCTGAGCAAGAGCCAAAGAAGCCTCAGAGGAGAAAGACCGGCAGTCAAAAGTTAGCTCTACACAGGCATCTGTGAGCCACCAGCATCAGATCTCTACTGTGTGCTGAGGACAGGGAGGCGGGGAGGATGGCTGGTGGGTGGGGTCACCAGCATGGGCAGGGCTGGGAGAATTCTATCTAGGCAGTCAGGGTGGCTCTGAGGCCTCCATAAGAAGCTGGGTTGAATGTGGAGTGAGAGGGAGGCTCTGCAGGACACAATAGCAACCAAGAGTCAAAGGCTAGGACTGGAGACATCAAGATAGAAACTCAGAAATGGTAGGAAATGTGCAGAAGGGAGGCCATAAACCTCCAAGGGGTCAGAGTTCACAGGGAGAGCAGGGGCCCCCAGAGTAAGAGCATAACTTGCAGGGAAGATGGCAAGAGTAACTCAAACCCAAGACCACAGAAAAGGAACAGTTATGGGTGGTAGAGACAATCTCAGGGAGAAAGAGTCACACTGAGCCAGAGAGAACACATACACAGACAGACAGACAGACAGACAGACACACACACTCCCAGGCCAGGCCCTCCTGCTGGGTTCTACAGGATCAGAGACACCTGCCCCTCCCAACCTCCCCCAAGGGCAGGGGACTCCACACACAGGGGACCAGGCCAATGCCGTCAGGTCACAGTCCACCGGGACTTACCGTGCCAGCAGCAAGTCATGTTTGTGGAACTGCAGGGCCCGGGCATACTCCTTCAGGTAGAAGTAGGCATTGCCCAGCTGGCTGTAGATGGCACTCAGCGTCTTCAGGTCCTCGGTGCCCACCTGCACAGCAGCCTCGAAGAAGGCCACACCTGCCTTGAAGTCCCCCGCCTTGCAGAGCCGCTCGCCTTCCAGTGCCAGCTCCAGACAGGAGGCCTCCATCCTGGGCAGAGAAGGAATATCATGGTCCACACCCCTTGGCACATTCTGTGGTCGAAAGAGAGACAGTGTCCCTCAGGAGCTGTGTCCCATCACAGCTTTGTCCACAGATACGGCAGCTGGGAGTTCATGCCTCAGAGCAGATACTGGGCCCAACAGTGCCCCAGCTGTGCGTTTCGCCTTTGCCCCTACCTTTTGCTTTTGTTTTTTCTGAACAGGGTTTCTCTGTGTAGCCCTGGCTGCCCTCGAACTCTATCTGTAGACCAGGCTAGCCTCAAACGCAGAGGTTCCACTCGCCTCTGCTTCCTAAGTACTGAGATTAAAGGCATGAGCCATCAGTGCCCAGCAATCCCTACCTTAGCATCTTATCCCATATCATCAGGAACCAAGAACAGCCTGGGTCTGAAGGCTTCATATGTAGGGTTATAAGCTCCTCGGGCTGTGTTGACAAGTGGAGATATCTTTGTGGGAAGCTGTGCCAGAGAAGTCCCATCCTCAGACCCTGAACAGCCCCGCCCCCATCCCCAAAGTCCCCATCCTATACTGCTCCCTATCCTATCCTGCACCCCTGGCCTGGGGTCTTGAGGACCCAAGTGTTTGCTTCAGTTTCAGACCAACCTGTCTTTTTTCTCTTCACTGCTTGAGTCAGGGTCTCTATGTTGCTGGCCCAAGCAATTCTCCTGCCTTGGCCTTCCCACAAACTAGAATAACAGACATGTAGCATTGGGCCCAGCACTGACTGACTGAATAATTTTAAAGTCAGCATCAAGTGCCTAGTTGTCCAAGATGCTGGCCCAGCCTCTGTGTCATGAGGACAGTCAACAATCCAGAGTGATTCAGGGAAGGGGTAAAAAAATCAAGGACAGAGATGCTAAGCATTTTAACCAAAGGGTTTTTTTTTGTTTTTGGTTTTTTGGGTTTTTTTTTGACACAAACTGCAAAGCCACATCCTCTGTATTCTGTGTTATCAATGGAGCATTTTGAACTTTCCCAAGATAAAAGTGCCACGTGAACAGATGGTGGAGTCAACGGACCCCTGAGAAACTGGCCCACGTGTCTGCACCCTTGGGCTCAGAGCACTGTGCTGGGGAAAGTGCCACCCTCCTTGTGCCCAGGTGCCCACACAGCCTTGGAACCAGGCCATGGCGTCCAATCCCCTGGGTATCTCCAAGCCCACAGCATCTACAACTTCTTTTCTGCACAAGAACTGCCATCCAAAAGGTCCCTGGTTTTCCAGAAGCCCACCACTGGCTGCCCCACCTTCCTCTTCGGACACCATAAGATCAGGTGCCAAGAAGCCGTGATGCCTGCCTTCCATCTCCCCAGAGAATGGAACATGAATTCTCAGGATGGGTGGGCAGGAGCTTGTCTCCTGCCTCTCAGGCTTCTGATACCTGCAGTCATGCTGCAATCTGGGCTTGTCTTGCTAGGGCATCTCTGGCTATCACCAGGTCAGCTCACTTCCCTGCCTCCCATGCTATGTCTGTCTGGGACCCTGCTTCAGTGTGGGTGTCAACTCTCTGGGTCTGTCTGGTCTGTCTGCCAAAGGGAGGCTGTGAAGGCTTGCTCCTTCTAGGCATTCCTAACCAGAGCTGAGACCCCAGGCATGGCATTTGAAGGAGCCTTGAGCAGATGTTGAAAAAACAGAACATAATCGCTGGAAAGGGTGTTCAGGACATTAGAAACACACTTAGCATCAGGGAGAATGAATGGTCTTCTTGCTGGACTCGGGCTCAGGGATTCCCTCCACTTCTCTGTTTCTTCCAGAGGACCAGCAGAGCCACGTGGTCTCTCAAGGGTCAGAGCAAGGCATGTGACCTTGAGACTAGGAAGCCAGGCCCTGGACTGTGTCCACTTACTCTGCCATGCCAGGAACTCCCATCCCATACCTGCTGGAGTCCTGGACAGCCACCTTACCAAGCCCTCTGGGAAAGGCCATCAGATGCCACGTTGGCCACAAGGGCCATGGTTACTGTAGCAACCAGCCACAGACATCTCTCCTGTGACCAATGCCAAGTTCTGGCTTTTTAATTAAGGCCTATCTGTCCCTGCCCCATGGTTGCTGAGCAGCCAGATACGGCTCAGCTTTGTCGTCTTTCTAGATGACTGCACAGGAGTGTCTGTTACATGGGAGATACTACGATTAGGGGGAACTGCCTTCCCACCCTGTCATCCTCCTAGACCAGAGATTTGACACCCACAGAGCAAAGGTTTGGGAGAGGAGTGGGGAAGAAGAGAATATTCTAGAAGAGACATCGATGTAATGGCTACTCTGTACCAGATGGGGAGCTGACCGAGGCCATGACACAGAGAGCCCTTCCCCACAAGACACCCCTGAATCACGCCAGGCATCCATCTCTGTCACCTGTTCAACCCCTTTCTCTGCCGGTTCCCGTCCCTCCCCAACTCCAAGACACTCCCAATTTGTGCCTGTACCCACCCAGGCATCCATCCTTGAAGCCCGATACCTGCCTGGTCCCCACCTCTTTCTCTGAAGGTTACGCATCTTCTGCACATACAGCCACAGCTCCAGGCCCACAGGCAGCAGCAATGGGCGGGGGCGAGGGGCACCATATACCACCTTGCACACAGCCTTCTCTGCCAAGCTCAGAGCCAGAGGCTGGCCC
>CM052701.1:138272954-138312954 GCA_028551405.1 Uromys caudimaculatus
AGGGTATAATGTGGATCAAGGGATCAAGGGCAGCCCAGGCTGGATGGATGAACACTAACGGCGGGGGGGGGGGGGGGGCTAAGGTAATCCTCTGCTGCCCTTCTGTCCTTCTTGGGGGCTGGGCAGGGAGCACGGAACCAATCCCTTAGCAAACTTTTATACAGCTCAGACCCAGGACCCAGGGACTTTGGGACCGGATGTACCAGGCGCTGGCCACATCAATGGCGAAACAAAGATGGGGATGAGACCCTCCCTGGCCAGCTCTGATCCCCACCTGCTGAGAAGCCAGTCTCCCACCTGGAAGGCCAGCTGGGAGAGCCTGTCCTATGGCTGGGCAAAGTTAGGATTCTGGACAACACTGGTACTTGGCCTCTTCACTCTCTCCAGCCTCTGCCTTTTGGTCTGCCCTGGATCCTAGCACAGACAAGTCAACTGACCTGGAACAGAGTCCTCCTCACCTTGCAGGACTCTCGCCCGCAGCCACACACACCCAGCTCTTCAAGGTAAGCTCCGGATTCCAGGTCTAACCAGCGTGCAGAGCCACACATGGTCTGTGGAGGCTGATCCCAGCACAGCTGGGCTCTTCCTCTAACTTCTAAGGTCCCAACCATCTTTGCAGCCCTTCCAGGGCTACCAATGTCCACTGATGGACAGAGGACCACAGAGTCAGGGCCTGATCCAGTGTGTGAGGGCAGTGCACTGGTGGCTTCTCAGGAGCCTTCCCCTAGGCCACTGCCCCATTTTGGCCTCATCCCCCTGATAACAGGATCCCCTGGAAGCCCCCCTGCAAGGCTATATGTCTTTGGGCTATGGGACCCAGAGATGAGGACAGGGTAGGTACGGCTGCAGCCACAGGAGCTGGACAGCAGGGGTAGGTGCTGAGACTTCTTGGGGCTCTTAGCAGAGATAGAAACTCCAGGGTGAGTGGAGGAGACTTCTAGGCCCTAGATAACTTACTTCTGTTCTGAAGATTTGTGGGCACTGGGGTTCCACTTCTGGAACACCTTGGTCAAGAATATCAGTACAGCCTGGAATCCCCAGGGTGCTCTTTTGAGCCTGCCTGCCTCCCCATCAACATGCCTACTTTGCTTTCCACCCTCTCCTGCCCTCTGGGGGCAGCCAGCCTGATGTGGCTGAGCAGAGAAGTTTCCACCTCTACAGGCCTAGAAGGTGCTGTCCACCTGTCACCTGTCAAGGTGTCCATATGCTCAAGGGTGCAGCCATTTGAACAAAAAGATGCTGGGTTATATCAGGCCTCTGAAAGACCTGTTTATTATGAGGGTTACTCTCGAGGCTCAAGATCAAAGTTTTCTGGTGTCTCCCATTAACCACACCACTCCAATTCTGGGACTGAGTAACTCTCGCCTGGATTTGTCATCTGGCCAGACAGACCTACTGCTGAACAGGTAAGCAGTGATCCTTCACCTCCCCAAAGAGGAGGGCACTGCCCACCCAGATGACCCACCTCCACACTGAGGTCCTGACCCCGAATCACGTCACCTATAGAACTACTTTAAAAGGATCACAGACAGCTCTGTGCCACTCCCCTTAAAGATGCCAAGAACACAAGAACCAGGACCCAGCCACTGTCTGCCACATCCCAGTCACCAAAGCAGTAGCTGATTCCCAAGTGTCCAGCCACATTGTACTCATGGCCTCCTGATCTCATCTGTGTGTCCCCTTAAGACTCCTGGTGTCCTCTGTTACCCACAACGAGCTGGCTCCTTAGTGCTCTGTGTCTAGCTACCTGAATCTCTGCCTGCCTCCTTCTCTGCAGAGCAATCACCTGGCACTGGGCCCTGGCCAAAGGCTTGAGAGACCCTTGCTCACAGCTGTCCCAGCTCCTCTCTGTCCAGCATCTTGTAGAAGGTAGTTACACTGACATTCCCTCAGCAGCCAGGGAAAGGGGGACACAGAAAGAGTAGGAGGGGTGAGAGGGAGTTATGGGCAGTAGAAGCTGCTGAAAGGGAGGGGATACCTCAGCTTCAGCAAAGTACCTAAAGGTCAGGTGTGCAGGGATACCTGGGGAATTGGTCCTATCTGGGACAGGAGAGGGCACAGAAAGATAGTAAGTAGGGGACCAGCATTGTTTGGCCATGTGGCCACAGAGGCCTTGCCATGCCTGGGCACCAGTGGCCCCTATTCCAGCTTCACCTTTTGGAAGGCCGCTCTATGTGGGCTCCCCTGCTAACCCTCCCTCCCTAGCTTCACTCAGGACTTGGCCTCTTCCTCGAGGGCTGAGAGGCCAGAAGAGGTCATGTATGGACTTCCTGGCTACTTGTTCATCTCCGGGACCTATCCTAAGCCCCTGTTCTGGTTCCAGTGCCAGTGGACCAGGGATTCTCCACAGAGACCCTCTCCACTCTAGCCCATCTTTCCCAGTGTTCCTGCCTCCCTGAGCCAGCCTCTCTCTACACTCTATGACAAGTTGGTAGTTGAGGGACACATCTGTGGCTCTTCTCAACTCTTCGGCCCCATTTTATAAGTATCAACCCCTCTCAGTCAGATGCCAGTAAGAAGCGGAATGCTCGCAGGATGGTGGATGATGCAGTGAACACCTCCCACGAAGACATCCTGTACCAGCCCAGAAAAGCCACAGGCAATCAGGTGGATCCAGTTCACCTCGGGACCCATGTACCCTGGCAGCCACAATTCTCCCATGCCAGCAGGCAAGGTTCCATGAACACATTGGAGTTCACAAGGGAACAGGACACGCTTGGATTTCTTCCTTTTAGTTCCAGTGGCCACAGGTTGCTGGGCTTGATGGTAGAGACTTTTCATCTCTGAACCCTAATACCTGCTTCGAAATGCTTCTGGTACTTCCAGCCTATCAAAGCCAGGGTCTAGCTGTCCAGGCCTGGCTGTGACCAGATAGGTGGAGACCAAATAGCTCATGGGCCTCCTAGAAGGCCCTGTGGGAAAGCTCTTGGCTGCTCAACTTAAATCTGGTCCCAGCTCAACCCTCTGAGCTTAGCTTGGGTTTCAGCTTGGAGGGATGCCAGGCTGAGCATAGAGCCTCAGTCAGTATCCTGAATACTGTCCCTAACCAGCGAGAGCTACCCAAGGGCCGGAGTTGTGTCTAGTGAGTCACCTCAAGGGGGAATTGGGAGCAACAGACACAGCTTGGAGACCTGTCCTCTGAATGTTCACCTCCCTCTCTTACACACACACACATACACATACACACACACACACACACACATGCTGCAATCTGCCTAGTAGACACCTCCTTCTCACAAGCGGCTGGTCCTGAGGTAAATGTGACCCCACACAGCCTCTGTTCCCAGGGGTCTGCAGGAAGAAGTTGCTGGCAAACCTCTTACCCCTGCACCAGAACTGGGAGGCAGAGTGTGGGGCTCAGGCGTGATCTTCAGCATCACACAATAGGGACACTGTCTCTGAACTGCATAGAGTAGAACAGGAGGGCAAGATCTCTGTTCACCAGGCACCAAGCCCTCATTTTGCTCTTTGGGGGTACTAGGCACAGCTTGGCTAGCTGATGAACCACCTCACTTGGGGTAGATTTCTTCAGGGTGGACCCCTAACAGGGAGACCCCAGATTTGGGGAAGGGTTAGATGAGGTGGGAGTCAGAAGCTCACTGAAGGATGCTGGGCCTTCCTTTAGGGCTGAAGACAGCCCCTGCCCAGCTCAGGCCAGAGTTAACTGACAGCACTGGTCTACTTCTGGGACCAGCATCTCACTGGGGAACACCCTCATCAGGCGGGAGTCACCAGGGAGGCACGGAGCCAGGGGCAGGGCTATCCTGTCAGTCCCAGAGGGCGTGGGCACGCGGCACAGACCGCTGGATCACCTGTGAACCTGCCTGGAAGGCAAATGCCTTTGTAAGGAGGCACACACCCACTTGCCTGGCTCAGGCCCAGCTCCTTCTGGCCTAGGGCTGGGGATAGCTAGGGAAGGCAGGGCCCCATCATGACAGCCTGGGTCGTGGCCACGCTACACCAGTACCGGGTCATGGCAGTATCAGGCTTGAGAAAAGAACTCCAGATAACGAAAACTGACATCTATGCTACTCAGGGTCCCGCAGAGCCGGGTGGTGGACTGCCCGCCCCGTAAGCCCTTCTGGCACCGGGATGGGGTTGCAGGCAAAACCCAGTCCCAGCCCCTCCGCCGCGGGGCCGATCTTTGGGCCCCGCGCCCCCACTGCTCCCTACGCAGATCCAGGGAGGCGCGTCCCCGGCCACGTTGCGCGTCGCCGCTGCAGCCTTTGTTCTGGGCCGGCAGCCTCCCGCCCGCGTCCGCCGCTCAGGTCCCCGTCCCCATCCCGGTCCTTGAACTACCTGGAGTAGAGGCGCCTGGCGGCCGGGCCCGGGAGCTCCTCGGCCACGGGCGGGGCCGGGCTCGCCATGAGTCGGGGACGCGCCGAGCAGGAGCACCGCCCCGCGCTGCGGCCGTCCGCCTGCCGATCTGCCCGCCTGTCCGCGCGTCCGTCCGCCTGTCCGCGCGTCCGCGCGAGACGCCGAGGAAGTGATGTGCTGGGGTGCCGCCGCCCCTCCCGCCAGAGCTGTGATGTCACCGCCGCCAGGCGGAGGGAGGGTGGGGAGGGGCAGGCGCCCACCGGCCACCACTGCGGCGGTCCCGCCTACCGCGGGGTGGGCGGGGCTCTGTCTTTGAGGTCTAGTGCAAGCAACAAGGAGAGTCCAGCTCTAGTCTGGACAATGATGTGTTTCCTTTTCTTTGGGGGAAGACCTGCTAAGCCCCTGGAGTTTAGTGCCGTTGTGCTGCCCCCCCCACACACACACAAACACACACACACACACACACACACACACACACACACACACACATACACACACACACACACACACACGAGACCCTGCACTCTGGTTCGGCCGTTGAAACCTCTTTTGACTTTGCTGTCAGGCACACATCCTGTTCCTTTCCTGTCACCTCTTGTGGGGCACAGGCCATGCAGATGCACCAGAGGCTAAGGAGAATCCAGGTCTTCCTGGATGGGGTTAGGGTGAGAGGATGCTGTCCAGCCCTGGACAAGTCCCTACCTTCCTATGGCTTTCACCACCAGACTTCATGTTGTCACGACCTGTGAAATGCAAGCGTTGGGAAAACGTACTGGAAGAACACCAGGGGCCCACGTGGGAGACTGGCGGTGCTCATTCATCTGTCTACCCTCCTCTGAATTCTCCGAGGACCCTGAGGATCTGAACCTCTGAGTGATCTCTCTTCATCCACACTTGAGTTGCCTTGGAGCCTTCACCCCAGCCAACCCCCAGCCAGCCACAGGGCACCATCTGCACAGCCAGCCCAACTGGGACTCACCTAGGTCTCTGCTCTCTTCTCTGGCCCAGTCCAAATCTTGAAAAAGTAGCTGTGACCCTCAATGGAACAGGAACAAGTCAGGGTGCAGAAAAATAGCAATGTCCTTGGCAGTTTTTCTGCACCCCTGGCCCCTGGCCTGAAGACGAACACCATGCCAAGGTCACCCCAGACAGACCCTGCAGACGCAGCCCACAGTACAGCGGCTTCAGGCGAAGAGAAATGGCAACAAAAACAAACACAAGATAAAACTGGGCTGTTGGCCCTGAGCTAGTTTGTTTTCCTAGGAAAAAGCAGGAGCGAGCAATGAGAACCATCTGTGCCTGGGGCGAGGCGCAGGCTTGCTGCTGTCCCCACGCCTCCCCATAAGACCACAGGAGCCATGTCTTGCTCTTACTTGGCTAAGGCAGAGTGTGTGTTGTGGCTGGCCAGGCACCGCCCACATTTGCTGAAGTCTCAGGCCTGGTCCCTAGCAGACCCTGGCTCTGGAATGCAGGCACTTCCTGGTTGCCCTCAAAGGACACAACATGCATGTAGAGGCTGCTGTGACCCACTTGGTGTCAGACTGAGCTTAGATTCCCAGTCCCTTGCTTTAGGAGGCCCTTAGAGACATACTGCAGCAATATAAACCCCTGTGGGCCCCCAGCTTTGCCAAGGAGCAAAACAATGAGCCCCATATGTGGTGTTACAGGGTTCTGTATTTAGGGGATGTGTGGCCCACAACATTCTCACTAGGGACGAATTTGCTTCTTCCTTGAGTCACGAAGAGGGGCACAGGTTGTGAGAGTCAGTTTGTAGGGCTGCTCTGAAGCAAGCTGGCTGAGGATTCAGGTTCTCTGTTAGAAAGACCTGAACTTGAAAACCCTCTCTGTCCCTACTGACCAGGGATAAGCTGCTTTCTCCAAGCTTCCGGCCTGTCATCGGCAAAGGGTCTGTGAGGATGGGGCCTGTGCAGTGCTTATGGTCCCTGGCATACGATGAGCACCTCTGACATCAGAGGACTATTACAATTGTACTTGACCCTGGGGAACCCTACCGTCACTCCTGGCACACACTCCACCACACAGGCAGGGCAGCTTCTCCCATCAAGGCCCTCTTCAGGTAGAATGTAGTGAGAGTAGGCACAGGCACACTTATGGGAAGGGGCAAGATGGGCCAGGAGGAAGAGAGACCCTTCGGATATCAACCCACATCTCTGTGGGCCTTTTGCTAGCTCTGAACACACACACACACACACACACACACACACACACACACACACACACACACACACACGGAGGGAGGGAGGGAGAAGGAGGAGAGACTCTGTTGAACGTGAAAAGGTGCTCCTTCCTCTCACCCCTTCTCCGCTGCAGCTTCCCTGCCTATGTACAGCTAGGAGCCTGGTTATCCTCCACCTATCAAGTCTCTGCAGCAGCTGAATGGTTGTATTTTCTCCCTACGGAACATTCGAGAGAAGATTATTTGCCATGTGGGAATAACCACTAGCTATGTTACTGGTGCTGGGGAAGGATGGGTTACAGGTGGCTTCACCACCACCCCATGTCAGGTGAGTGCCAAGGGGTTCATGTCAGCTCAGTCATCTGCACACCACATCACCAGATGACTTCCTCCAGTCACCTACATGTGCCTGCTGTGGTCACTTGATAGTCTTTGGCATGCACAAGGTGGCAGTAGTGACTCGCTCCAGGTCATCTGCTTGGGCCGTGGGAACACAAAGCAAAGCATAGGTTTCTCAGGCCTAAACTTGACCTTGTCCTGGGCCTGTCACCCTGGGTCAGGAGTGGATTAGAATACCCCTGGGATGGGTGTCTAGACCCTACCTGATGCCTCCGAGGGCCCTTCTACCAGCAGAGCTGATTCTGCAAGGCTTTGGGAGGAGGGGCTATAAACATCCTAGAGACCATTGGCTGTGGTATCAAGTTCACACCTAACTGAGGACCAGGGCAAGTAGCTAGCCTGGGCCAAGAATTCCAAACGGTTGTGAGAGAGAGACAGGAAGACAGAGGGGGAGGAGAAACAAGACTTTGGGAAGAGGAGGGGATAGAGTCAGATATACCTGTAAGAAACTGCACTCGGTTTTACCCTGCCCTACAAATAAGTTCGCTGGTCTGAGGAAAGACTTGTTTCTTAAATGTAGGTGTGAGTTCCTCTCTGCTGTCCTGATTGAACACACCCTCCTGTGACAGAACATCCACTGCTGTTCCCTTGGGAGCTTCAAAACATTGGTGAATATAGTAGCAAGTAGATAGATGGATCTATGTCACATTCCCATAGGAGCCAAGACAGAAACAGTCTGTCCCACCCACGAGAGCCTCAGGAAGATGACATACACACACAGACACACACAAGAAAATAGCTCTAAGTCCATGTGAGGTGGAATGCACTGTCAGCATGAGACACCCAGCCACGCAGCATTCCTGAAGCACACTCACTGGCTGTTGCAGGCTTTGTCACCCAGGTTGTCCCTGGGGCCTTCAGGAGCAGGTGGACCACGCAGGAAGTAGTCACACACTTCCTTCTGGTTTGTGAGTCTTGTCTTTGTCCTGCTTCCCGCCCATCTGTGCCCTAATAGGTGGTGTCACAGGCAAGTGACCAGAGAGTGCCAGGGAGTAGTAACACACAGAGGGGTGTGTCACCAGGACCTATAGACCACCGGCTCATGTATGTTGCTTCAGATAAGAGTGTGTGGTGGGAAAGACTTGAAAGGTGCCTAAACCCAGCAGAGTTAGGAAGATGCCCCGCTCTTCCAGGACAGTCCCTCCATAGCAGCAGAGCCCAGTGGCTTCTTCCCTTCTCCAGGCTCCAAATCCCTCAGGCTAGGAGTGGGATGGCGGAGTGTGGACTGGAGAGGAATTGAGAGGAATTGTGTAATGGGTCTTCTTACTCCTGCTGGGCCAGCTCTTATGTGTGGTCACGAATGTGCCACCCAGCTCTTATTCTGACCTCCCAGAACCGTGAGATGGAGCGTACTAGGATGGGTTTGTAATGGATGGTAAGTACTCATTAAATGTGACCAGCGAGAGGCCTGTGCTTCATATGGTTGCCCCAGTGCTGGTACCATCACAAGCCGGGTGACTTAAAACAGACAGATCTCCACAACGCTAGGGCTAGATGCCCCAGGTCTAGATGCCATCAGGACCCACTCCACACAGAGTGTACTTGCCCAGGGCATGTTCACTCCAGAGACTCAGAGCAGAAGTTGTCTTTATTAGAAAGAGTTTAGAGCCCTGCAGACATTCCTACGTTTGTGACCACCTCCCTCCGTGTGGCCTTCTCTCCTCCCCTTGTCTTACAATGACACACGTCTTTGCCTTCAGGGCCATCCTAATCCAGGCCGATCTCTGGAGATCCTTCCTTGCATCTTCAAACACTTTTCTCCAAATAGAGCACACTCTCGGATGCAGGGGGTGACTGAGGCAGAGCCACTCAGCCACTGCACCCTCTGTCCAGGCCCCTTACCCATGCTCGCTATTATAGAACCTGGGCCATGGATTGCTTGCTAGTATGTATCACCCGCCCTCACTGTTTCACTTACACTAACTGTGATTGTTATCCACATTGGTACCAAATTAGCACAACCTGATTTGATAGTAGTAAGGGGTGGAACTGGAGAGGTGGCTCAGCGCTTAAGAGGACTAACTGGCTGTTCCTTCAGAGGACCTGAGCTCAATTCTTAGCATCCACATGGCTGCTCATAACCACCTATAACTTCAGTCCCAGGGTATCCAATGCCTCCTTTTGGCCTGCATGATCAGTGCACATACATGATGCACATACATACACGCAGACAAAACACCCAAACACATAAAAATAAAGGAAGCGATGCCAGGCGGTGGTGGTGCATGACTGTGATGCCAGCAATTGGGAGGCAGAAGCAGGCATATCTCTGAGTTAGGGGCCAGCCTTGTCTACAGAGTGAGTTCTAGGATAGCCAGGGATACACAGAGAAACCCTGTCTCAAAAAACCAAAAGTAAATAAATAGATAAATAAAGTAAAAATAAAATAAAATGGAGGAAGAAGTGGGCTTATAGGATAGATTTAAATCAGGAGGGACCCCTCCCCATTGATAGGATTGAGCCACACCACCAAAGTATTCAGAGGAGCCAGCTGTCATTTGTCCTTTGCCCTCTGGCCTTCACCAAGAAAGCGTCATGTTGGGAGCAGAGAGCAGCTCTCGCCAGACACCAGATGTGCAGGCATCTTAAACTCAGACTTCCCAGCCTCTAGAACAGTAAGGAAATCCATGTTGTTTGTAGATGGTACAGCCTGAAGCATTTTGTTATAACAACTGAAATGGAAAAAGACTCATCAATCTGAACAAACATAATAGGGCAGTCTTCTGCACTTCCTGTGGGCGCCTGCTGTGGCTGCCCAGCCAGGCAAGCTCTGAGGGTGGATCTGAGGCTGGCTCCACTTGATTCTGTGGAGGCAGAACTGTGCATTCCAGCCTACAGCAGCTCCCACCCTAAGGCTGACATGCAAACACTGGCTGAGTCCAGAGCCAGCCTCTTTCTGTTTGGACAGTGTCCTATATGGAATGTAGAAAAATTGTTTCTGCTGTCCCTAAGCTGTGGGGAACCAAATTCCTGAATTTAGCATCAGTACCACAACTGGGATCACTTTTCAACTGTGGCATGAGAATGACCCAGGCATTCTGCACCCCCCCCCCCTTTTGAAGTTTTGGCCAGAATGTCAGAAAGCCTAGGTTGTGTCACTGTGAAAACAGGCTGGGAATCTTCAGGATAGGTGGTACATGAAAGAAAGTAGGCCACACTAACGTAATCTGTCTGCCAGAGAAAGGGACAGATCGGGGTGTTGGTCCAAACCCACCTCACCCTGAAGCCCCACCCATAGACCCCATCTGTGGGTTCAGGGGTTACTTCCCCCTCTGGGATAGCTGCTCCATTTGATGGAAAAACCACAGGGAACCTGGCCACCTCTGGAGCTACCAGGCAAGAGTCTTTTGGCCAGGATCCTGGAAAAATCCTGGCTACAGAAGGAAGCCATCTGGCCCTTGGTCCTCCCACAACTGCCCATTGAATCTCATCCAGGTTCTAGCCCCAGCTGTTTGGGAACAAGGGCCACTTTGCCACAGGACGGGATCTAGGGATGGGTGTAGAACAAGGTTCCATGCTCAGGTTGGTGGGGACCTGTGGGGGACATTTGAAGGACTCTGGGCAGGACAGATAGATGCGCTGCAGAGAGGTAGGGACCTGGGATGCAGGAGCTGAGGAGACAAGGTTCTCAGGACGTAGCTCCTTTTATCCCCCTGACGCTCCAAAACTCAAGCTTCCACGTGCTACTGGCTGAGGACCCTCTCTCCTAGTCACTGGAGACAGAACATTTCTCAGGGATTGCACATGCTTTGTGAAGTCCCTGTGCAATGTCTGTCTGTCTGACTAGCTGACCTCAGGAAAAAGGACCTGTACTCTACCTCACCTCCAGAGGTCTCTTTCCTCAATCTCTGCTCCCCCACCCCTAGGCCTGGTGACCAGCTTCTGGCTGTCCTTGTCACAGCAGCCCCCTGTCTGCTCTCTTTCAGCCTGCTCTCGAAGGACAAGTTAAAGCTGACCAACTGGCTTAATCTTCAGGTTTTCCTCACTATGCTAGTCTGAATGAGAATGGCCTGGTCTCACAGGCTCATGTGTTTGAGTGGTTGATACCTAGTTGGTGAAACTGTTTGGGAAAGATTAAGAGGTGTGGTCTTGTTGGAGGAGGTGTGTCACTGGGGGTGGGGTGGGGATTTCAAAAGACTCGTGCCATTCCCAGTGTCCTGTTGGCATCCTGGTTTAGATAAAGATGTGAGCTCTCAGCTGTAGCTGCTACCCTGCCTTTGCTCTAACTCTCTGCCATCATGGACTCTGAACCAAACAAACAAATCCAGCAAGCACTTCCTTTGATAGGTCGCCTTGGTCATGATGTTTTATCGCAGTGTTAAAAAAGTAATTGAAATGTTCTTCTGGCAGGACCATGTTGCCGTGAGTTTAGCTAACCCACTCTGTGCTCCTGACAGGTTGGTTGTAAGCATGCATCCGCCCAGACTAGCTCAAAGGCTGGTCAGTTCTAATCCTTCCTGCTGCTAGCGAACACTCCCCTGCAGTACTTCTGAGTTAACATCTTTTAAAATCTATATTTCATCTCTGCTGCCCCAAACACAGGTGGAGAAGTGGCCCGTGTGACCACTTTTCCTGAGTCTCACGTGTCGGCGGGCCTTTAGGTCTGGTCTTCCTTCTTCCCTGTCATGGTGATCTCTCCTTCCTCTCCTCAGTTCCTAGCCTGTGCAAATTTAAAAGTCCCGCCTCAGTCTACCTGCCCAGCCATTGGCAGTTGGCTCTTTATTGATTGATCAAAAACCAGTTGGGGACAAGGACCTTCAGCATTTGGACATACAGATTCCCAATTTTGGGAGCTGGATTAATTTAAAGCATTAGAACTAATCCCCAAAAGGACCAAGGTTCCAAAGTTTAAGAGTGGGATTCTGTAACTGGGGAAATCTGCCTGTTCTTACCACAGGTGAAGACACCCCAGGGCCTAGAGCCAATTAGATTGTGGATCCAAGTGGAGATATGTGAGGCTGAGGACCCCTTGACTGCTTATTAATCTTTTTTATAAAGATTTATTTGTTTATTATATATACAGCATTTTGCCTGCATGTATGCCTGCATGCCAGAACAGGGCACGGGATCCCATTACAGATGGTTGTGGTTGCTGGGAATTGAACTCAGGACCTCTGGAAGAGCAGACAGTGTTCTTAACCTCTGAGCCATCTCTCCAGTTCCCCTACTTAGCAATCTTTACTTCCTTTCTGGGAGGCCAGATTGTATGGAAGTATTGACCCCATGGGAATATCATTAAAATAAAAGTAAATTGTTGGTTTTTGTTTTTAAATTAAATTCATTCTTTCATTCATTTATATATTTATTTATTCCTTACACGTGCATGCATGGTGCATGTAAGTCTGAGTGTGTGTGTGTGTGTTGTGTGTGTGTGTGTGTGTGTGTGTGTGTGTGTGTGTGTGTGTGTGTTCCACAGCATGCATGTCTAGGTCAGCAGGCAACTTTTGGGAACAGTTTCTCCCCTTCTGCCATGCGGATTCCGAGTACTGAACTCAGGATATCAGGCTCAGCAGCAAGCACCTTCTCCCACCACACCACCTACCAGCACAGGTTTTGTTTTTGAGACAGGGTCTCTGTAGCACAAGGTAGTCTTGAACTTATGTCCCACAAGCTGTCCAGTTTGCCTTTAAAATTATATACTTACAAAGACCAAAGAGAATGGGAAAGGGGACAAGATGACCTCCTCCTGTAAGTAGGAAAGCTGAAATAGCTCCCAAGCTGAACCATCTCTCCAGGCCCCTGGTATCTATCTCTTTTTATAAGGGCCCTGGCCCTGGCAGACTTGGATCTTACCCTTAGGAACTTATCTAATTTTTAAAAAAAGATTTATTAATTTTTTATGTGCTTTTATGGTTTGCCTTCCTGTATGTCTGAAGGTTCCAGATCTCCTGGACTTGGAGTTATAGACAGGTGTAAGCTGTCATGTAGGGGCTGGGAATTGAACCCAGGTCCTCTGGAAGAGCAGCCAGTGCTCTTAACCACTGAGTCATGTCTTCCGCCCCATCCTTATGTAATTTTTTAATGGCTTTCTTGCAGCATCAATTTGGGGGATACATTCAGACCATCACAGTATACGAGCATTCACTGCTCATGTGGGCCCTGGGTCTGGATTATGATTCTCTGTCTGTGGCTAGACAAAGCACATACACACTACATGCATCTGTCCATATGCCATTTCATATAGAAAGAAGTCTGGACTGCTATGAGTCTTCCTGTGCCATGTCATCCTCAAAGCTTTAAGTCTCTGTCACCCTGCAAATCATCAGAGCATATGGACTATGCTGCCTCTGTAGCCTGAGCAGGTCACCAGATTCCAATCTCCTCTGTCACCATGGCAGGTGGCTTCTACTGGGAAGGGGATATCCAGCAAGACTTCTGACCATTGGCTCTGGAATTGTTAAGGACAGGGCCTCAAGATCACAGCTAAGCAAGTGTCAATGAATCTGTCACCTGATGCCACCACCCTCTTGGTGTGTGTATTTCACTGAGGCTTCTTTGCTCAACTGGTCCAGCAGCATTGCTCACTCAGGAAGCCAATGGATGTGACTTAGAAGAATGCCTAATGGGTAGGGCAGGAGAACAAAGCTTAGTTCTGGGCAGGGCCATTTGCACCACAGCTGCATGCAGTGGCATGTTTTGAATGCAGTGTGCTAGGTGGACCAAGCTGGAGGGTGCCTTGGAGCCATGTCAACCTGAGCAGTGTAGCGGCATAGCCTGATCCGAGTGCTGGGCAGCATTCTGTCCCTCTCCAGCCTGCCCTGCTCCATCAGGGGCAGGACTGGTGATGAGAGATGAAGGTGATCAAAGGTGAAGGGAGGTAATGTCCTCCGGTCCTCGAGGGTGGAGATAGTCTCCACCATCCCAGCCCAACAACACAGATTGGTTGTGTTTCAGTATTTTGGCTGGGTAGTTGTCTTAGTTACGGTCTCTAGTGCTGTAAAGAGACTCCATGATAGTGGTAACTCTTATAAAGGGAAACATTGAATTGGGGCTGGCTTACAGTTTCAGAGGTGTAGTCCATTATCATCATGGTGGGAGGCATGGCAGCGTGCAGGCAGACATGGCACCGGAGGATCTGAGAGCCCTACATCCAGATCAGAAGGCAAAAGGAAGAGAATGCCACAGTGGGTGTGGCTTGAGCATCTGAGACCTCAAAGCTAGCACCCAGTGACAAACTTACTCCAACAAGGCCACACCTCCTAATAGTACCACTCCCTATGGGCTTATGAGGGCCATTTTTATTTAAACCACCACAGTGGGATTTGCCTCTATAGGCTCCCTCTAAGCCCTCTCTGCAGTCATGCCATGATTCCTACCCGAAAGAGCAACTATGAGTACCTACACTATGAGTAAGCCAACTGCCAAGGATGCCCAGGGAAGAATTAGCCATCTCCATGACTTCATGGGTTAGACCTTTTGGCCCCTGCCCTTAAGTATGACCTCTGCAACATGGCTTTTGGAAGAAAAGTATCTCCTCTGTTATGTTAGGGTCCTCTCTATCATTGTATGTGCACTACTTTTTAGAAATGCTAATGTCCTGACTATTACCATCTATACAACCTGTATAAATTTTACACAGGCTTTCCCCAACATTTTTTTTGAGACAGGGTCTTACATTGTAGGCTAGAACATGCTATGTAGATCAGGCTGGCCTGGAGCTTACAGCAATCTTCTTGCTTTGTCTCCTAAGTGCTGGGATTATAAGTGTGTACCACCAAGTCCAGCTTTCTATATACGATTTAGACTTCTCAAAAAACACCCTAGGTGCTGGAAGACCACATGAAATGCCTTCACATCTCAGAATTCTATACCTAGCCAAACTAACTTCTCTAATGCTCACATGGAGAGTGGGTCAAAGGCCTCAGAAGAGTTTCTGTTCTCATGAAGCCACTAGCAGAATGTGTCCCACTATACCTAAAGAGGCCTACTAGAAAGAAGAGAAGGCAAAAAAGGAGGTAGCAGGCTCTTTCTGGGAAGTATGGGGACCTCTTGGACAAGTAGGACAATAAGATCTGGAGGTGCTATGTCTGGGGTAGAGGGCTACAATTCTGTGTGGAGCAAATCAGAAGATTCTGTACTATTAGAAGCCCTGTAAGTGTAACACCCTGGGGACTTTGGAACCTGTTCCTTCTGGCCATAGAGCAGGTGAGTGTAGGGATGGGAGAGCAATAGCAGTCTTAGGGAAGACAGTTATGGACAAACGTTATGGAGCTGGGTAGCTGGGTGGGTGCTGTGGTATGGCTGTCTCCTTGGGGCCTAATGACCATCATCACTATAAAACAGCAGTGCTGTGACCCGTAGGAGACTTTGACCAGTCACAGAAATGAAACAAACAGAACAGTAGAGTTAGTTAGCAGGTCTATGATGATCAGGCTGCTAATATTCCGTCATGGAAGGACAGACAAGGGCCACGAGGCCTTCACCTGAGACTCAGGCTACCACTCCCTCCGAGACTGCATGTGGTCTTGTAGGTTAGGATAACTCAAGATGGGGGTACATCCTTGGAGGTACATCAGCTCACAAGTCACTCACACTTCTAAAATTAAGCCAAATAAATTCATTTGTTTTCCAAACCGGACTTTCTGGGATCTTTGTTCTGTTGAAGCCTTAAAGTCAAATAAGCATGGGAAGTGCCCTGGAAGCTAGTCTTTGGACGCTGCATCGCATCAGAGAAGACGCCTGGAACCTCTTGACTCTTTCTGCTTAGAGAAGGTATTGACTGTTGTGTAGAGAATCAGGTCACACCTGCTCCAGCCTGACTTCTTGTTCCCCAGAGGGGCAGCCATGTCCCTGCAGCTACAGATCAGGACAAAGCAGCAGAGACAGGTGGCTAGGCCAAGAAGAAACAGACAGGAACCAGAGGAGAGTCTGGCTGGAGTCTCCAGTGCCATAAGATGGGGAGTTCTTTTAAAGCTTAGGAGACCAAGTAGTTTGGGTGTATTACCTGTCAATGAAAAGAAATAACTTTTGTGGGGCTGGACAGATGGCTCAGTGGTTAAGAACACTGTTGCTCTAGCAGAGGACCTGGGTTCTATTCCCAACACTCACGTAATGGCTCACATTCATTCATTCATGACTCCAGTTTTAAGGGATCCAACAGGCATGCATGTGGTTCACATACATGTACAGATATAAAAATTTCATACACATAAACAAAAAATAAATCTTTTTAAAAATCCTCTTGTTTTTCTTTTGAACTTGAAGCCCTCTGACTTTGGCAAAGATCTGTATGGTCTCACTCCTTATCTGTACAGTGCCTGTGACATAGACACACCCATTGGACAGCTCCAGCATTGCTCTCAAGTATTCAATGGCTCAACTGCAAAGCTGGCATGTTGTGTAACAGTTTCCTCTTATATTGAAACACTCCATCCTGTAGGAAGCACCTTAAACAGGAAGGTAAACAACTCAAAATAGCTTCAGGAAGTCCCTGAAACTAACCAGATGCACAAGGCCCTCTTCCTGCTAGAGAAAGCAACAAAAGCTAAGAATCCTTCTCAGACGACCCGATTGTAAAGACTTGAGGCCTGTGCAGCTGCTTGGAAGCGGTTTAAACTGACTGAGTCACTTTCCAATCTGTTGAGCTGCCTGCACAGTTGCCCTGTTTCCCAGCTTTATGAATGGTCACCAATAATGGGGTGGGCTCGGCAATACAGCTGTCTTTGAGTCATTTTTGCTCCTATAAATAACCCCTCATATAAGTAACCCCAATAAAACTCATTGGTTCACGAAAGCTGGATGGTGGTATCCATACTTAAGTCTGACATGGGATCCCTACTTGGGGTGAATAATCACGTGTGTTTCATCTTTCCACTTCAGGGAAAGTTTTGTCACTCATATGGTGTAAAGGCCATCACTTTCTGGAAGTGAGGCAGGGGTTAAGCTGGCACTGCAGATGAGCCTCAATGAACGCAGACAACCCCTTGAGAGGCACCTCCATCTTGTTTTGCTGACTTGGGACTTTACCAGGGTGAGGGTGTTGCTGCTAGGTGGGGTGTGACCCAGGATCTCCCTCAGGAATTTGGTTCCTTACAGATTGACTTCTGTCTTAGTTGGGGCTTTTATTGCTGTGATGAGACACTATGACCAAAAGCAACTTGGGGAGAAAAGGGTTTATTTGGCTCACATATCCTGAATCACAGTCCTTTGAGGGAAGCCAAGGCAGGAACTCAAACTGGGTGGGAACCAGGAGGCAGGAGCTGATGCAGAGGCCATGGAGGGGGATGTTCCTTACTGGCTTGCTTCCCCTGGCTTGCTCAGCTTGCTTTCTTATAGAGCCCAAGACTACCAGCCTACAGATGGTACCACTCACAAGGGGCCCTCCCCCCTTGATCACTAATTGAGAAAATGCCTTACCGCTGGGTCTCATGGAGGCATTTTCTCAACTGAAGCTCCTTTCTCTGTGATAACTCCAGCTTGTGTCAAGTTGACATACAAAACTAGCCAGTACACCACCCTTCCAGGATTGCCTGCCTAGGACAGGAGCCACCTTGAGTGTTGTCTTGCTTTAAATGGAGGGGCTATGCCTAGGACAGAATTGAGTTCCCTACCCAAGGGCCCAGGGACAACCCTACCGGCCTCACTGCCATGGTCCTTCTAGGGGACAAGGAGCAAGGCCATCTTCCAATCTTTGCCTCAAACCATATTTTCTTGAATGCCTAAAGGAATTTCTTTCTTTTTTTCTTAGTTTCTTTCTTCCATTCCTTTGTTTTGTTTTTTTGAGACAGGGTTTCTCTGTGTAGCCCTAGCTGGAACTTGCTCTGTAGACCAGGCTGGCCTTGAATTCAGAGATCCACCTGCCTTTGTCTCCCAAGTGCTGGGATTAAAAGCATATGCTGCTAGCCCCCGCCCCCGGCTGAGGGATTTCTTGATAATTTTTTTTTCTGGAGTGTTTTTTGTGTGGGAGGGGTGCTCTGTGTCCTTTGGTGGCATCTCCAATAGGGCAACTCCACAAACAGCTTGGGGAGAGGGCACCATCTGCTGGCATCACCAGAAGTTGCAGCTGGAGAGGACCTTCACCAGACTGCTGAAAGGAAATCAGGCTGAAAGCTTTGTCTTACACATTAGCAGCCCAGAAGAAAGTTCAAATGTCACAGCCCTGAAGAAAATGTAGGTTCTTTACTTCAAAGACCCAGCAGGTGTGACTTAAAGTGGCAGAGTTTGGGCAGGGCCTGAGCCCAGCAACCTGCTATCCCAACAGCCCAGTCACTGTCCCAAGGATGTCCACTCCAGCTATAAAAGTGGCTTTGCAGGCTTTGAGTTTGGTATTACCAGAGTGACCTTGGGCCATGTCTATCTGTCTACCCACATGAAAAGTTCCTGGCTTCTCTCCAGGGCTTGGTTCTTTTGCCCAGTCTGTCTGAATCCGTGTTTCAGAAGCTGCATGTTGGCATTCTGGGATTCTGCAGGCTTTCAAGTGTCTGGGCTGCTGCTACCAGAGGCAGGAGCTAGGGGTATGTCCGCAGCAGGCAGCGTGGAGTAGCCATGAGCTGAGACAGCATCAGGACCTGGGAGAGCTCTGGACCAGGCTGAAGATAAATCACCACAACTTTGGGGTGGGGAGCAGAGAGGGTGGAGGTGCCTCAGGTGTGTGCACAACCCCACCCCTTCCTTGCTCAATTCAATCTCTCAGTCTTTCCCCACCTCCAGGGGCCAGGTATATACCCTGCTGTACTCTGCCTACAAGCCGACATAGGGCAGCTGCACAGATAAGGCCCCTGGCGCTGAGCCTCCCAGGTGCCAAGCAGGGATTGGGGGGAGGAGCCAGGGTTTCTCTGGCAACCCGCATACAAGTCCGCCTCTCTCCCAGACTCCAGCCCTAGGTTCTTAGATACCCACCCTCCCTCCTGCTCCTAGGCTCTTGCCCTTCCCAGCTGCCCTTCCTGTGAGTGAGTACCTGGGAGAGGGTCCTACCAGATCCTTGCCCAGTCTTCTGCAAGTCTCTAGGGGGAGGGGCAAGATCCAGCAGCAGAGCACGGGAGAGGTTGGCATGGGAGAGGGTGGCACTGCAGAGGTAGACAGGAGAAGAGTTAGGCTTCTTAGCTTCTTGGAGTTGGAGCCATCTTGCCCTCCACCCTTCAGGTTGCCCTCCACTGGGCTCAGGCCCCACTGTTGGGAGTTCCCTGCACTAGATTCTAGTAGGCACTGCCACTTGGCTGAAAGTCCTGCTGGAATGCCCCTTACCCTTGGAGGGAGGTGTCTGTCAGGGGCTAAGGGAGCTGTGGAAACCCAGAGCTGGTGCTTCTCAGATCCCTGTTCTGAACCCTTCAGGGAGGGGGTGCCCACGGTTCCTTTCGGATGGATGTTTCCTGGCCAGGAGCTGGCATATTGCAAACTCCTAGGAGCAGAGCTCTGAGGACTTCGGGTTCCAGGAGGTTGTATGGAGGTGGATCTCTGCTTTTCCTTTTATGACTGAGGTGACAGTGCTTCCCTCATGGCTTCCAGCAAGGAGCCAGGGCTTGGTGATATACTGGCATGGGTGTGAATACCCCAGGAGGTGGCCTACTGAAGAACGATTGTCCACAGTAACAGGACTACCAGAGCCTATTCAGCAGGGACTGCTGTTGGCTATGGAAGGTGGGGCCGAGAGACAATAGAAAGGGCTGGCAGGCCTTTCCCTCCTGTTGGGGCTTACACTAGTAGTGGGTTGGGGGTTTCTTCTTGTTGCCTTCTCTCTGGCAGCATGGGTCCCCGGTCATGCTGGGGACCTTAGTGGGGCAGGGACAGTGTCTCCCAAGGTTTACTGGGCTGTTGCGTCACACATCTTGGTTGCTTAGCAGATGGAGGAGCTTTGCACGAGCTGAGCTGTAGGGGTGGGCTGGAGGGGCTCTCCTTGCCTCTGTGCCTTCATTTCCTGCCCCCTCCTCTGAGAAGAAGACAGCCATTTGTCCGCTCTACTTCTCTGCTTCATCTCCAGCCTTTCGGCACTTGCATCTGCCTCCCTGCACGGTACCATCCTTCCCAAATCACTTCTATTGTGTTGGGCGTTTGCTCGCTTGCATCTGCTACCTCTGTGTGGCCTTTGTTCCCTGGGGCTCAGATCAGCCTGAGGCATCAGTTGGCTTCCCTGGAGAGCAGACAGTTGGAATAGGCTGTGGGGATAGAAAGATAGGCTCACCAGATTTAGAAGTGCACCCAAATCAAAACCCCTAGCCTCAGAGCTGGCTGGCTCTGCGATGCAGGCGTGTGTGTATGTGTTTCTGCGTGCTGTGTGTATGATGTGTATGTTGTGTGTCATGGAAGAGATTTGTGCTTTACACCCAGGGTGTCCCTGCCATCTGCAGATTATTCCCAGCTGTGACCTGCTTTGGCCGGTTGAAGACCAGGATGCTTTTGTTAGAAGCCAGAGACTTTGCTCCTTTTCCTGGCCATCAGTATTATCAGGGTAGGACTGTGGCAGCTGGAGATGCTGATCAGGCTGCAGTCTGGGCAGTCTTGTTGGCGGTTGGGTGCCATGCCAACGTGAGGACGCCAGACCTGAATCACTGTTGCTGTGGAGTGCACTGAGGTATCAAACTCTAGGGCCCTCCACGGTGGTGGGTGTGGTGCCCTGCTCCACTTCACGGTTCACTGACTGCCCCAGCCTGCTCTGGGGTTTGCTTTTCCAGAGAGGAGGTGGTGAGAAATAAACAATGGGGCTAATCAGAGTCATTGCAGGCTTCCAGAAGAAAGCCCCTCCCCACGCGCTGCCACCTGCCCACCCAGACTGTAGCCTAAACATAGCATATGCTGTTGGCTGAAGCCTGCAGGGGGTTGAGGGGAGGTGCTTCTTGGGTACAGTGTCCAGTAACTGTCACTCATAGCTGTATCGAGGTGGTCCATGGAGGAACTGGACAGTGGTCTGAGCTCTGGCATGTATAGACAAACAAACAGACAGACAGACAGACAGATGGATGACAGAGACAGATAAAAATTCTAAGCTCAGCCAGGTGAGCACCTTGTAATCTATTCACTTCGGACCTCCCAGGAGCCCTGCAAAGTCTGCCCACTCTACTAAGGAGCAGACTTAGGCCTTGGGCTCTGAATGAACTTGCCTGAGGTCACTGACCAGAGTCCTCTTTTTTTCTGGACAGATAGAATGTGACTATCCTGCTGGATTTTCCTCCTATCCCTTTCCTGACAACAAACTGCCCCTTAGGTGAAATTCTACATGGTCTCAAGGACCCCAAGGTGGCTGCTGCTGCTGCTGCTGCTGGCTGCGGGGTATGGTGAATTGTAGAGAGGATTTGCTATTCTAGGTATGACCCTGCCAGGACCTTAGACATGTGACTTGGTCCCCTGGTCAGTGGGCTTTATAGAGCTGTCAAGGCATGACACAAGGTCAAAGCCATCAGTGGCTAACATGGTCCCCAGCCTTTCAGGGGTCTCTGTGAATGCTATGAAAGGGACATGGCCAGTGCTAGCTGCTAACAAGGCTGTGCACATCCCTGAGGGGACCCTGCCCTTTGAGGAAGGCAGAAGGATAATCTGGCAGGTACCACCAATGTGGGAGCAGTGTGGGTACCCCAGTCACACAGTAAGATGATAGGGGACTGCCCTCCCAAAAGAGATGAAGGAGGAGGCGGGGCTAATGGGGGCCTCTGAAGCTAAGCTGGTGCTTTATACCTGAGGAGACAAAGAGGATGGTAGGTTGGTAAGTGTCAGGAGCCCAAGAGCAGGGTCCTGAGGGGCTCAGACCTCCAGAGCTTTGCAGTGAGTTCCCAGGTTGACTGAGATGCTGCTGGCTGTAAGTGCAGGCCTGGCCTGTATGGAGCATGTGTGCTTTTTTTCCTGGGCTATGGTCTGCCCAGAGGCCATGAAGCCTTGCTCCTAGCTACCCTGTGGCAGACACAGTACAGAGTTCTGTCGTGCCAACTGCTGTGGCAGTCCTAGGGCAAGGTGGGCAGCCTGTAGATTTTATCCTGTCGTGGACTGGGTATCAGCAGAGATTAGCCTGTGGTCCAATTTGGGCTGCAGTTGAGGCCTCTGGTGAGCCTGGACTGTGAGAAAGGACATGGCAACTGTCTTCACTGAGCTGTTGTATGCCAAAGCTGAAGGAGACAAGGAAAGGCAGAGTGCCAAGCCTGTGGGGTGGCATGGGAGACACAGAAGGATAGGAACTCCCAGCTGAAGGATGGTGTGGGAGCCAATCTGCAGGGTGCTACTGCTGCTTTGTGTGCTGAGTATTATTTTTCTGCTCATCAGGCATTGGTTTTAATAACTGAGTTCAAAGCAACAGCCACGTACTGGCTCTGGCTAATCTGTTGTGTTTATGGTGCGGCGCTTTTTTTCCAGACAAGTCAAGCGCCAGTTGGTGGAGACATCTCGGCCCCTAAACAGCTTCCTGTGGGTGGGAAGCAGGGCTGCTAGCCAGTGAGGAAATACTGTCTTGCCTTCTCAGAACCACCCTGCTCCTCCGCCACTAGGAGAACATTAACAGGACCTCATTAGCTCCTTCGTGCCAACGGTAACCATTATATTTATGATTGTTGTGTGACAAAACCTTTCTTAGGGAGATAAAACACACTAGTCTATCCACTCCAGATGAGGAACTCATGACAAACAAAAGTAGGGATACCACCCAAATCCAACTTGGTGAATCAGTGAGTTTTATTGAGGTCGGTTACAGGAATATGGGTGAGGGGTTACTTACAGGAGCAGAAATGACCCAAAGACAGCTGCATGACAAAGGCCTACCCCAGCACCGGTGACAGTTCACAGAGATGGGAATCTGGAGCAACTGCAGTCTGCAGGCAGCTCAACAGGTTGGAGAGTGTCCTCTGGTCTTCTGTTCAAATGGTTTCTGCTTCTCCCAGAAAGTTGGTCTGGTTTCAGTCTGCTTTGCTTCTCTGAGAGTGACTCTCAGCACTTTATTGCCTCCTGGGCCACTGAGTAAATCTGGTCAATTTCAGGGACTTCCTGAAGCTATTCTGAGTTGTTCATCTCCTGGTTTTTAGTTTGGAATGTTTCAGTCTTGGATAAAACTGTTCCACAACAAAGGTCCAAGCCCTGGGAAATTGGGTAGCCCTGGCACCCCAGGGCTGACCCCTATCTTGCAGACAGCAGGGTAAGAGACAGGCTAGCCAAGGCCACCAAGGATGTTCTGGGGATGCTCTCTGGAGCAGAGAAGTCTAAGGCAGAGCTCTCTTAAGACCCCAGGGTGGGGTGACCCAGCTTCCTCATGTCTTGACTTGGGCTAGATGCAGCAGTCTGGTATAATCCTAGTTGACTGTCTTGTCCTAGGTACATGCCATCCTTTGGAGTATGTCTGGGTGTCTAGAAGGCCTATGTGTTTTCTAGACAACTAAGTATACTTGATGCTGCCCTGCAGTCACTTACAGACCACTGACACCGTTGGGGACCATATGGGTGGGGTCTGCTCCAGGACCATGGGAGCAGATGAGCCCCAGCAGGGTTGGTCTAGGCCAGGGCAGTCAAGACAGAACCATACAGAGCTCACCTCCCACATCCTCCTGCCTCAGCCCCACAGCAAAGTCAGATCACCATCATGGGCATGCTGCCCATTTCCCTAAGGGCAGCTCTGCAGACCTGCCCCAGGCACAGCCAATTGGAAGGCCTCTTTTCCCTCAGTCTTGGGGAAAGTGGTAGATAGAAAAGCTGGCATTAGATGTGTCCAAGATCCTGGAACTTGACTCTGGATCCTACCTATTTTGTAGCAGAATGTCCTGGCTATGGGGGAAAGCCTAGGAGCTGGAGGCATAAAAGTAGTCTCCTCTCACACTCAGGAAATCTGTCCTCGGATTATTGTCTCCGGGGATTTGTGTCCCCTTCCCTAGATCAGACCCTTTAGAAACAGTCTCAAGAATGAAGGCTAGCTCAGTAATCTCACCTAACATATTCAAGCCCTGTGAACCATCTCCAGTGCCGTAAGGAAAAGAAAAATCAAATCTTGGGTTTCCTCCATGCTGCCTAGTCTTCTGTTCTCTGGGAATGCTTGGGAAGAAGAGCCTCAGCTAGGTAGAGTTCTAATCCTGTCCACACCTTCGCTTCTAAGACAACAGCAGAGGGCTCCTGAGGTTCTCACAGTCTTCAGGGTGGGGTGTGGTCTCTAGTGTCCAAGGATATCTTGCTTAGAGCTGGTTTTGTCCTTGGAACTGTGCTGACCACAGGGCTTACTGATCAGAAAATCCCTGTTCTTCCCATCATATTGACTTCCTGAGGTCTCTGTTGGATGTGTGCTCCCTAGAGTGTCAGGGCCAGCTGGCTGCTAGCTAGAGTTATGAGTAGGAGTTGAAGCCACAGGCTATCACTCAGTGACACGGGGTTATTATGCTGTCATGGGCCACCTGGAATTCTCTCCCACCCCATGACAAGGAGCTCACCAGGAAATCCCACAGCCATTGTCTACTCAAGACTAGTACTCATTGTCCCTACCCTCCTTCAGTGACTGTCCTGAGGGTCAGAGGACCCACACTGGACAATACCCAGAGCAAGGCAGTGGCCAGTCCATGATGGGTGCTGTGTGGTAGACTACCATGTCATTGTACTGTTAGACCCAGGGCCTCAGGTGATGTGGCTTGCTGTCCCTACTCTCCTATCTTGGCTGCAATGACAACCTCGCTCATGGGTGTGCCACCCACCTCCCTAAGGGGAACCTTGCAGAACTGTTCCAGGGGCAACCAGCATGAAGACCTCTACTCCCCCAAGGCCATGGGGAGAATGGCTGGTCAGAAGGACAGCACCAAGCCCAGGTAGTGTTTGTGTGGACAGGGTAAGAGCACCAGCAGTGTTAGTAGTCGTGTGGTCACCTTTCCCCAGGGGCAGCTTGTTCGTGGAGGTTGGCGAATACAGAGGTCAAGTGTGTGGGTCCCTGGCTAAAACTTGCTGGTGCCTTTGGTTTTGGCCTGGCTACTCTAGCCTCGGTTTTCTCATGCATAGATTGAACTGATCATGGCACCTACCTTAAAAGGTTGTGGTTAGTGTCTGAGGGAAGATGTTAAGGGATGTCCATATGGTGGAGGCATTTTCTAGTCCCTCTTGTCTTAGGCTATGAGGTAGAAGCAGGGAGAAAGGGGTCTTGGGGATTATAGTACTCCATCCATCTGAGATATTGAGCTCTGACTGACTGTGTTGTCCCTCTCTCCAAGGGATGAAGTGTTCCATCCACACACAGTCAAGGACAACCTTCTGGCCACAACGCTGAGGTGGCCTCCCCTCTCCCAGCAGCTGAGTCCACCTCAAACAGTTCCTTATGTGCCCTGGTCTGATCATACCAAGGAGCCAGGCCCCTACACGAAGACCTGCAGCCTGCCCATGCGGTCTCCATCCTTAGACACCAGGGATGTGGACAGCTCGGTGTCATCTGGCAGAATGTCTTGCTCCTCAGGGGGGCATGAATCATGCACACTTTTCCATGGGCCCTGGAAGGAAAGGCCACCCCTGGTATTGGGGCCCCAGCGCCAGCCCAGGAAGAGTAACCCTCGTCTGGAGCAGTTGAGGGACAAGATCCGAGCCCAGACACAGTGGCAGGCTAGCTGTGCCTCCCTGGGCAACTCTGCCCCGTCTAGTGCCCCGTGCCTCTACAAGACCTCCTCAACAATGCTACGGCGGAAGAACCACAAGGTGACAGTGCCTGCTTTCCCAGGTCAGTGGCTGCTTTGCTCAGCTGGTGTGGACCACAGCTATGGGGAAAGTGGGGGGCAAGTAGTAAGTTTATATTCATAAGGCCCCCTAAAGGGTTTGAGGACTGGAAGAGCAGTGTAACTTGGGGTGGGGCTTCTGAGCTGAGTTTAGGGTGAAGATTCATCATGGTGTCAATGAGATGAGAGGGATGGAGCCTTGGAACACAGAGGCCCAGAGAACCTGTGGGAGTTGTAGAAGGGACTTATTGTTTGTCCCTGAGGCCTTAGGGACTTTCAAACATGCCTGGACACTGTCAGGTGCAACCGGCAAAGCCGGTGTGAAATTTAGAGGGCCTAAACAACTTGAAGGCTTCCAGGGACTCTAAACTAGAACTCCCTTCTGGAGATTATTTCACTATGCGTTCGTCTCTTCTTTTGGTTCGTCTCCAGGATCAGGCATTCTTCGTACAGCTGAGCATAGAGGCAAAGACAAGACATCTCTCAGCTTGAGACGGGAACTCTCAAAGGCTCCCCAGCATCATACTTCAGGTGAGTGGCTCTGGGTTGGACCCAACACTAATAAGGACACTTAGGGTCAAAAAGGACCCTGGCTAGGAAGGGGCCATGCAGGGATTTCCTAGGAGCCTGGGTTCTCATGCTCTGCCTCTCAAGAGAAGGAATCAAAGTAGGAATGTAAAACAGGGCCGTCTCCTAGCAGAGACATCTTCTGTGTAGAGGGCCAGGCGCAGGCCTTTCCTATATCCTTGTATGCCAGTCCCAGTCTGAACCCACATCTCTAGATTCCTGCCAGATCTGAGGCTCATTATTCCACAGTGTAGATGGAAGGCAGGACTCAAGATACCCTTGGCTGGCCTCGGGGATGCTGGATGATAGGTGGAGAGTCAGAAGACTTAGATCTTGACAGCTATGGTTTTGCTCACTCTTCTGGTCAACAATAAAGGGGCATGGAGAGATGGCAGAAGCCTCATCCTGTAAGGACGTTGGGCTCTCGTGTTGCCGTTTAGACTGCATGTTAGAGTCTCAGGTTGTGCAGACGCTTAGGAGGCTTTGGAGATGCAAGGGAGGGGAGGAGAAGCATAGGAGAACAGGTGCTTTGGGACTTCCCAGATCATGGAGATCCTGGACAATTTGGGAATAGGAAGATTTCTCATGGAAGGAGGAAGTGGTAAGAGGCAGGTCCCTAGCAAGGTGTGAGGCTGGTCAGTCCTCCAGTTGGCATCTATTGGACTGTAGACAACAGGGGCATTCCCTGCCTTGTGATCATGAGCCAATGGCAGGTGTAGGCAAGGTCCCAAGCTGGCTGATGGACAGGCTTAGGCAGAACCTTCTTGAGCTTAGTCCTTTCTTCTCTTCTGACTTCCATAAGACCCTGTCCACTCAGCTTGTCTGGTAAGCCATCATCCCTTCTCTACCACAAGTGTGGCTACTGGGCCACAGGTCAAGTTCAGAATGCAGAAGCCACAGCCCAGGCCTATTGGTCTCTAGCTCTTGGCTGGCACCCTCTCTTCTCCACTTCTCTGGGAGCAGGATAGGAGAAGCAAGAAAGCCTTGTACCCACTCTTCTACTTCCTGTCTCTGTGGATCTGATGATGCTGGGAATGTCACATGACTGAGTCTCATAGAACATGTCTTCCCCCCCCCCCCCCGATTCTCCACCACTTTTCTTCTTCCTCTTCTCCTCTTCCTCGTTCCTTTTTAGACAGGACCTCACTACACAGCTAAGATTGGCCTTGAACTCTAGATCTTCCTGCTCCAGCCTCCCAAACCCTAGTTGGCCACTGAACTTGCTGTGGGATATTGAAGGGTCTCCCCCATCAGAGTGATATCATCATTCTTGTTAATCAGACACTGGACCCTTTACTTCCAGCTTCCAGCTTCCTTCCCTGGTGGGAGCTATGTCCAGGGCAAAGATGTTATACTTGGATTCCCTTGGGGCTTGGCTCATTTAGTCATTTATTTGCTCAGCAAATACAAACCCAGGTTCTAGTGTCAAGGTGAGTATATTGCCTACTTGCAAAATGTTGTTTGATTAAGGTTCCCTCCCTTCTTCTCTCTCCATTTCTTCTCTCAGTTCCAAGGACAAACTTCAGAAAGGTAAAAAATGCTTCTTGCAAAAGAGATTTCTCAAAGTCATGGATCCTTCGCAGAACTGCCAAAGGCAGAGGTGAGGTTTGCTACTTCAGACCCCAGAGTCTGTGATTCTAGCTGGTGAGGGTGACACTTTGCTCTTGATTTGTGCTGGGTGCATTGGCTGCCAAGGGACGCCTGCTTTGCCAGATACAAGGAGCTTTGGACCCTGGGATCTGAAGGTTCCTTGCCATGGAGTGGAAGTCTGCAACTTCCTGAGTGATGTGAGTTGTCCTTACGCCCCTGCAGATTGGAATGGCCATCTGGCCACACTCCTGATGTTCTCAGCCCATTGCTCGGCAGAACAGTGGCATGCTAGGAAGACTGAGTAAAGTGGTCCCCCTGCCTTTCTTGTCTGAGGTTCGTTGCTGCTTTGCTGCCCTCCAGGGTGTGCCTATGGTTAAGAGCGTGTGCCTTCCTGATTTGGGACCCAGGACTATATGTGGAAGCATGCTTGCTGGTACCTATATCTCTGTGGCATGGTGAGCTGCCTACGAGTGCTCTGCCCTGACCTATGTGGCTGTCAGTTTTATGGCAAGTCTTCAGGCAATCTAGTTAGTGACTCTGGGGGTGGTAAGCTTTGATCTAGGGTACCCCTAAGCTTGGATCCTTATAGAATCCCAGACTTCGAGTCCTTATATAGACTGCTGCTTCTACAGCTTGTGGGGGCAAACCAAAGGGGTCCTCCATCTAGCTGGGTCCCAAAGAAAGGCCAGGTGTGAGTATTTTGAGATTATTGGGAGAGAGTCAAGCAGAGTCTAAAATGTTTTCGGTTGGTTTCCATTCTGTAGATGTAGAAACTGAGGCCCAGGGAAACTTGGCAGCCTACTTAGGACCATAAAGGCAAAGACCTGAGCTGGGCCTGACCTACCTGACTCTAGACCTGTGCTCCTTACTAGAGCACCAGGTGTATTCTGAGACCATGCCTGAGCCCTTGTTGAGGCTTCCTGCTCCAGCCTGGCCTCAGCAATACCATTAAGACTTCCCAGGTGGGGAGATCACTACCCAGTGGGGTTGTGGTCAGTTTGGCGGGACTTAGCATAAAGGCCATACAGGGTCTGGGAGTACTTTTAAGCTGCCTTTTGGAATCTCTCTGCCTCAGTTTCCCTACCCCGTGAGGTCACCATTCCAGACCCATTAGCATGGGCAGCATGTGCACAACCTCACCTCCATCTCTGTTCAGCGCCCTGCCTCCCTTGCTCCCAAGCACTCTCTGTCTCCTAGAGCAATGAGTCTTTGCCTAGCATACACTATGCTCAGCAGAGGGCGCACATGAGCCTTCCAGCTGGCTAGAGGTGACACAGGTCGGGAAGGACAAACACCTCTGGAATCCAAGACTGAGAGACAGCAAAACTACAAGAAGATTCTGGAAGGCCCCCTGAACATGCATAAAATATAGCCATCATCTCCTTCCCACAGCTTTTCGTTGTTTTGTCTTAATGGCTTGCTTGAAAAATGACCTGCCGTCTGCCTGACACAGGGTCAGAGGGCACGCCACCATCTGCATTCATCATCGCAGTCACCGTGTCACCCTGATGGTAGTGACCATTAGTTTCTGTCAGTGATGAAGCCACAGCTGGGCTAAGGAGAGATGAGTTTGGGTTCAGGGGTCAGAGCTACAGGACTTGGGAATTGGATGAATTAGAAATTTGCTGTAGTTAACAAAAAATTAAATCACAATAGTTATAAAATATTCATCCATCCAGGCCAAAGGAAAATGAAGCCCGATATTTAATTTCAGATTATATCGCCTCGCTTTGCATTTTTTATCATAGATTAGGTCGGCCTGGATCTTTGACAGGGCACTTGGGGACTCCATCCATTTCCACAGATTAAAAATCCTCCCATAAAAAAATTAATTGCCATTAAACTGTTCGGCAGAAGAAAAAATGTGCCCATCAGGACCCATTTATCGACCGGGACTCCTCTGGTGGGCTAATGGGGAGGCTGGATGGCTGTGAGGGAGGCCAGTGGGCCATCGTCCTACATGGTGCCTCTGGCCCAGCGCCTGGCAGAGAGAGCATGACCAACTCAGTGCATCATCGAAGGGCGGGGCTGAGATGCTCGGGAAGCCCACCTCATCCCTACTGTGACCTGGGTGTGGCCAACACCGCCAAGCAACCTCACCAGACTGCAGGATTGGGCTTGTGCTCCCACCTGCCTGTGAAGGCACGAGCTGTCTTTGGCGGTGTCAGGAGGCACGGGTAGGTACATGCCCCTCTCTTATGGATGGGAAAGTCCAGGCACTAGCCCTACAGCTGTATCTGATGAACAGCACTGGGCTTAGCCTCGGGTCCAGAACTGTGAGGCTCCAGTGTGACCGTTCTTGGCCTAGGGTCCTGTTCTGGGGAATGTCTTAAACTGTCTCCCTTCAGTGACGCAACCATCCTCTAAAACAACACATTTGCATATGAATGGATGCATATTTATTTGCATATTTTGAAAAAAGGATTGAATTTTTCCTGGATATTTGATACTGTAGGGTGCAAAAGCATTCTCAAGTTGTTTTGGTTTTTTTTCAGAGTCGATTGATGTGTCAGGAGTGTGTTTAGGGCTATTTCAGAAATTGTTGGAAATTCTATCCTAATCCCTAGCCAAAGTCCACTTCACAGTTTTTTAAGGTTTATTTTACATGTGAGTGTTTTACCTGCATGTATGCAGATGCACCATACATGTGCCTGATGCCTATGAAGCTAGAAGAGGGTGGGTAACTCCTAGACTGGCACTGCAGGTCACATGTGAGTCCTATGTGTGATTGCTAAAAACTGACCTGAGTCCTCTGGAAGAGCAGCTAATGCTCTTAATCACTGAGCACCTCGCCAGCCCCTTAAGAATCCTTTTAAGTGAAAGTGAAGTCATCAGCTCAAAGAGCAGTTTTAAAAATCAAACACTTGCCGGGCAGTGGTGGCGCACGCCTTTAATCCCAGCACTCGGGAGGCAGAGGCAGGTGGATTTCTGAGTTCGAGGCCAGCCTGGTCTACAGAGTGAGTTCCAGGACAGCCAGGGCTACACAGAGAAACCCTGTCTCGAAAGAAGAAAAAAAAAAAAAAATCAAACATTCAAGCTCAATATAGTCCAAGTGGACTGATTTGAGACTTACGTACTGAGGCATGATCAGGCATGACAGGAAAATAGGAATGTTTTAGATATCAAAACCAGTACATCTCTATAAAAGCAGGAAACTTTTTGTGTTTAGTAAAATCATGGCGACATGCACTGATCTGGAGTCTAGCCGAGGTGTTTGAGGCTGCATGTGTTGGAGTTGTGTGGTGTGACGACGTGTCTGCTGTGTATTCAGAACTGAGGCGGCTGTGAGAAGCTTCACGATGTAGTGTGGGTGAGCACTGACCGACATCTTCACGAAGCATTTGAGTTTGTATTGATTCCGGCTTGCTGTCTGCTTAGAAACTCTTACTATTGCCTTTTTTTTTCTTTCTGCCCCTACATTCAGTTACACAGCCCATGGGGCTCAAGCCGGGCAGTGGTGGTGCACACCTTTGATCCCAGCACTTGGGAGGCAGAGGCAGGCTGATCTCTGTGAGTTTGAGGCCAGAGTGGTCTACAGAGTGAGTTCCAGGACAGCCAGGACTACAGAGAAATCCTGTCTAAAAACAACAACAACAACCAAACAAACAAATAGAAGAAGCATCTGGGGTCTAGAGAAAGCCCAGCCTGTCCCCAAAGAGGGTACCTGGGTGCTGCTCATCTTCCTCCCAGCAAAGGTAGTTAGGCATGGAGCATTGGGTGACTTGGAGCAGCTCACCCCAGCAGAGTTTCTTTAGAGTATGCAACAGAGGGCTTTGTTTTTTTTTTTTCCCTTTGGCCTGGATAGGTGAATATTTTACAACTATCATGAATTAACTATTTTTCAAAAATGGTTTTTTTTCCCTTAGAGACAGGGTTTCTCTGTGTAGCCCTGGCTGTCCTGGAACTCACTGTGTAGACCAGGCTGGCCTCAAACTCAGAAATCCGCCTGCCTCTACCTCCCGAGTGCTGGGATTAAAGGCGTGTGCCACTACACCAGGTCATTGGCTGCCCTTTTACACAGGTTTCTGTAGAGCATGGGACCTGTGTGAGCCTGTGAGCTTCTGTGAGTCAGTGTGGAACTGAGCATTTTAGCTTGTGAATGTATAAGAATGAGCCTCGTGAGCACGTGGGAATGAGAATGTGAGTGAGGGTGTAAAACCTGCCTCCTGTCTGCGGGGCTTTGTGACTGGGGTTGTCACGATGGCCAGTCGGTGTTGGCACTGGATGCAATTTGAGATTATGGAGTAAAACCTTGAGCAATCATGTTCACCATGTGACAGTGTGTGTTAAGGGAAGCCTGGCTGTGCTGGTCATTTTCTTCTGTACCATTAGGTGGTCCAAACTTGTCTCCGATCCTGATCCCACTGCTGTGACTCTAACCAGCTTCAGAGCACATTAATCTCTCTGCTAAGGTGTGTGGTCATGACATTGCTGGCTGTTGTGGCCCTGGTGTGAGCCTGTGGCTGAGCGGCCAGCTGCAGGTGTCATCTGGGGCTGTGGCCTTGTCATTGTTCCTGGTCAAGTGTAGGCTGTATGCCTGGGCTGGTGTTGAGTGGCCTACAGGTAGACCTGTTAGGGGCGTGGTTTTATAATATCCACTGGGCAGGATCCTGGGGGTTCATCATCACACTGAGATGCACCTCAGCCATGCTGGCTAGGGACTAAACAATTGGCTTTGTTCCCACAGGGATTTGGATATGAGGGGTCCCCCTGTGAGCCCTTGCAGGGTATGCCAAGCTGCCTCCAGAATTGGTATGACCCCTTGCCAGTGGTCTGAGAGCCATGGGTCCTGCTGTGTGTTTTCTATTTAAGATTCGGAATTGTCTGGTGTGTACGCCTGGCGAAAAGGGCAAGCCCTCGTGAGGCGGCTGCTGGGGCCCCCTCCTACCCTCTCCGGGCTCCAGAGCAAGGCCCCTGCCACGGAATTAGGTACCTCATGCCTCAGCCTTGGCCTGGTCTGTTTTGCTGTGGCATTAGTGGGTAGGCACAAGGAGATGTCTTTGCTGCCTGGCAGGGTGGTAGCAGGGTAGCCTCTCTTGAGATTTCCCTCGGAGATGGAAATTTGGGAAAAATTATCTTTAGAAACTTCCCACTTTAGGAGCAGGTGTACTACTTGATCTTTTGTGAGGAGAACAGATGGGAATGGTCACTCCTGTGGTGGACACCTGTCACCCCTCCATGTGCACCCCGTTAAGACACGTGGAGCAGGTGGCTCACTCAAAAGCAGCCCCTGTTTTCCTTTGTGTGCTGATCATGAGAGCTGAGGCCAAGGCCTCCCGAGTCACCCCATGATGTCCCCTGGATGGAGGCTCAGGTCTGTTCTTTCCTCCAGCCCACAGACCCCCAACGCTCTTTTGTTGCCTGTCTTTGCAGGCTCTGACAGGAAAGCAGCAGCTGTTGAAGCCTCCTCTGCCCATACCTGGTTGTGTAAACCCACGTCTGCCCACAGTGACCAGCCAGTGTCCAAGCACACACCCAGCCTAGCTGTCCATGATCAGTCAGCAAGTATCAAGGGGGCCATGGAGACCCTACAAGACCTGCGCCAGCAAATCCAAGCCGGTCTGGAGCTTGCCAGGAGCCCCAGAGTGGCCAGGAAGCTCTCACCATCAAAGCCAAAGCTACAGAACCTGGCAGGGAAGACGGATCAGGGACCCCAAAGCACCCAGGAGCTGCAGAGCTCCTTCTCAAAGACTGCTTGGACTGTGACAGAAGGGAAGAGCTCTTCCTTGGGGAGAGCTGGGAACTTGCACAGTCAGTCACACTGGAAGAAAGCCTTGGCTGAGCAAGAGTCTTGTCCACAGAGGACCTGGACAGGACAGGGGCAAGACACCTCTTTCCTCAGGCCTGGGAGCACCCCAGAAAAAACAAGTTCCTTCTCACAGCGGCCCTGGAGTGCCCAGGCTTGGCAGACTTATCCACCGAGGGCCTGGGAAGCTCAGGGCCAGGACACCTCTGTCCAGAGGTCTGGGAACCCCTTTAAAAAGCCAAGCCCCTTCTCACAGCGGCCCTTAAGTGCCCTGGCTGGCCAGTCTTATTCAGCTTGTGAAGACTGGGAGGTTTTTGAGCCCAGAAAACAGAACTCTCTGAGCAGGCCACACTCTGCTCTCCAGGGTTCCTGGAGCGGTTCTTCTGTGCAGTGGTCCAGTCCCTATAGCGAGAGCAAAAGCGCTGTCCCTCTGCCTTCAAAAATCAAATCAGCTTGGCCAGAGCCTGCCCAAGGCTTCCTGCAAAGCAAACCAGCAAAGGAACAGGACACACCCTGTCCAAGGCCATGGTGGTCTCTGGGCCAGCCACATAGCTCTGAGTCCTTACGTGACTTCATTCGTCAGAAGGCGCAGGCCCGACGGCAGCAGGCCATGGAGCAGAAGGCCTTGTCTGCACACATGCTGGAGCTTCGGAACCAGAGGCTGCAGGAGGTATACTGGAAGCAACAAGAGGCCATCCTTGGCAAGGCCATCCCTGTGGTCTCCCAGAGGCGCCCAGGCATCGTCACCTTTGTTCCCATGCAGTCTGGGGTATGTGCTGGGTGGGTGACAAGAAGGGGATCAGCCAACCTTTGAGCCTGAGGCTCTGTGCTACCCCTGGCTGCCTACCACCCACCCACAGGTGGGGGCTGGGTGCAACTGGGCCCAAGGGTAGACATGGCATTGGTTCTGGGCAGCTTGCAGGCATTAACCTGAGATAGAGACCATGCTAGGGCAAAGATGATAGTCCTTGGGGTGGTGACAATGCTGGGGAATGTTTCTCCATGAACTTTGTTCCTCTTCGGCTCTGGGGGAGTCCCTGCACACTGTCTGCACGGGTAGACAGGGCCAGAGGGACCATTTACCTCTTCACTCCTAATTCTTCGAAATGCTCTGAGAGTCTAGCTTGAAGCCCTTGGTGGGGGCTGGAGTCCAGCTCTGAACTGAAATGTGGCTGTGGGTCTTATGTGTCCTCTCTGCTTTAGGGCATGGAAGCCCCTGGGAGCCTAGGATCACCATTGCGGAAGTGGAGCAAAGTGACATCTGGCATGGTGCTTGGGGACCAAGAGGCTCCAGACAGGTGGGTGTGGAGACAGGGATGCTCTTCCTGGCCAAAATACAGGAGCTCAGAGTGGAGGGGAGCAAAATGAACTTGAGGTTCTCAGACATTGCCCATGACAGTGTGGCTCCGTGGGGTCATTCTTTTCCACTGGTCATGGCACCTCAGTGCTTACAGAAAGGAGGCACTGCTGTGTTTTGCTGACATAGGAACGTCACTGCGTACGGGTCGACCTTGGTTATTTGAGACAGGGTGTCTCATTGGGGACTTCGGCTTGCTGATTTGGGTAGACATGGGATACTGTCCTGTTCTTGGCCCATGATTTGAAGTTTACAGTCATGGTGGGAGGCTGCTCTCTTTCTGCGAGGGCCTCACTTCTTGGGGACCCTCTGAGGGTCTCTGAGGATGGCATACTGGTCTTTGGAGACCCCCTTGCAGGCGTGAATATGTCCCCAGGTTTCTAGGCATTCTTCCTTCAGTTTGCAGGAGCCGAGGCTGTGTAGAGAGCAGGTGGGTCCCAAGCACAGAGCACGGCTTGCCACCCTCTCACGCAGGCCTTTGTGCTGGGAACGGAAGTTTTTAGAACTTCAGCTTTCAGAATCAGGATTTTAGACTTTGAGGAATTTACTCTTTGGGGATTTCAACATTTGGCATTGTGATTGGCCCTGAGTATCTGAGAGAGGACTTGATCTAGGTGTCTAGCTCCTAATCCGTTGCTTCCATCACAGCAGGCCCAGCAAGGGGAACACAGAGCCCCACTTCAAGGAGATGTGTGGTGTTTGTGTGCACTGTTTCTCTATGGAGTTCTCTGAAGGATTTGCAGGCTGTTTGCCATGGTGGCTTCATCGCCTTCTGCCCCTGCCAGCAACGTGTGGGGGCTGATTCCTCCGCATGGCCTTCTTTCCTTCCTCCCTCCTTCCCTCTCGGCCCCTTCCCTCACCACCAGAACAGGACAACTCTTCCCCTGCCCCACCTCTAGGTCTTGCCAGCCACTCCCTGGCCTGGCTTCATTCGGGCCCCCTGCGAAGGTACTCATGGCCAGTACAGAAAGGAGGCGACACAAAGCTGGCATTGCGGCTCCTGTCAAGAGGTTTCTTCCAGAGATGCACTGCCTCAGGCTCACTGGGGACATTCCTGAATATGTTTTTGGCATTGGCCTTGGGAGGAACTTGAGCTGACCTCCTTGACGCCTGTGCTTACCCCTCTCTCTGTACCATTAACTCTAGATGAGATGGATGAGTCTACGCCTCCCTCCTCCCTCCTTGCTCCTCCTTCTTCCTGACTCCCTCCTCCAACTCTCTTCCTTCCTCTGCCTAGTTGGTCTCTGACTGTAACCTGAGATTTCATTTCAAGTCTGAAGGCAGCCTAGGTTCCTGTATCTGTGACTTCTAAAAGAGTTTCTAGCTCCAAACAGAGGAGGTCTCAGGTCCAACCAGTTACCACATCCACGGGTAGCCTTGGCTCTTCTAGCTCCCTACCGTGTTAGAGAGGGTATCCCCATTACTGTGGAAAACTGTAGACCTGTCTCCCTTCACTGAATCCTGACCCTTTTTTTTATTCTCACGTTTTAAAACTATGCTAAAATACACATAACATTTACAACGATAACCATTTTTAAATCCTCAATCCATCTGGATTTTGTTTTAAGTTTTTGCTGAACATAAAAACATAAAAATTGTACATATGGATAGCTGGGGTACATGTGGTGTTTTGATACATGCACACATTGCATGATATTTAAATTAGTTTAAATGCATCCATCTCCAAACATTGATCATTTCTGTACGATAAAACATATTCAACACCCTTTCTTTAGAAGTTGTGGTGTTTTACAGTGTGCTTTATTAAGGGTGGAAGATTAACGCCAGCTAGAGCCCAGTCAATCAGCCTCTTCCACTGGTGTCCTGTACACTCTCCTCTTGTCTTCTGTGTTGGGTTTGAACCCAGCCAGAGCTTCATGTACGTTAGGTAAGCCCTCTACCATTGACCCACATCCCTAGTTTTTGTTTTTATAACATGTATCTTTTATTTATGACAGGATATTACTATGCCCTGACTGGTTTCAGACTCCCAAGATCTGCCTGCCTGTGTCTCTAGAGTGCTAGTATTAAAGGTGTTTACCTGTTTCGTAGCCTTAAAAACAAAACAAAACAAACAAAACCCAGCCTTTTATTTTGAGACAGGGCCTCACTTAATTGCCCAGGTAGACATTAAACTTGTGATCTTCCTGCCTCGGCCTCCTAAGAAGCTGGTCTTATCAAGGCTTATGCCACCACCTAGCTTCCTTTTTGTTGGTTTGAATAGGTTTTTATTGTTATTTGTTTGGAGACAAGATCTCACTGTGTAGCTCTGGCTGGCCTAGAACTCACAGAGATACACACCTGCCTCTGCTTCCCAAATGCTAGGTGGGACTTATGTCATGCAACAGCACAGCAGGTATTTGCTCTGTTTTTAATGCGAGCGTCGCACTGTGTAGTTTTAATTGAAGTGCTCTGACTTTAGCTTCCTGGGTGCTGAGATTGCAAACATACACCCCGATGCCTGGCCTAATGCACACCCATGGCGTAGATCCGAGCACAGTGCCGTCATCCCCACCATCCTCCCCCAGAACCTTCTCCTCTTCCTAAATGGATCCTCTGTCCCCCTTAACACCAACCCGGAAGCCCCTGTCAGTCCCTGCACTGTCTGTCTGTCTGTCTGGATCGGATGGCTCAGGTCAACTCAGAGATGTGGAAAGCTGTTACACGTGTCCTTGTCACTGGATGTCTCTGAGGTTTACCCCTGGTGTAGCAGGTACCATTCTCGCTGTGCTTACATATGAGAAACATCCCACTGTGCGCATGGGCATTGTGTTGCTGCTCCATCCTCTCTGTTCATGGGCACTCCGTTTGTTATTTTGCCTTGTTGTCACTGTGAGGGTGCTGTGCAGACATCTGTTCACATCTGATACTTTTACCCGTGCTAGAGCATGTGGTAATTTGGCGTTCGATATTTGAGGACTTGCCGGACTGCTGCCCAGGGACTGCAGCTTCTGCCACTTCTGCTAGTGTTCCTCTGTGCCACACCTACACATGATCCTTGTTCTACTGAGCTGTGTGTGGTCTGCTATGTGGTGTCCTAGCCCTGACTTCTGGCCTGCGGTCAACCCTGATTCTGTCACAGATGTCCTCATTGTCTCTCCTTGCTTCTCAGGTGTATTTTGCGCACACTGCTCAACACCATGCTGCTGGGGCTGGGTGCCTGATCATTCTTCTCTCCCTGCAGCTTCTGTCTGTGTTTGAACAAACCATGGAACCGCACTGAGACTCAGGACACTGGACGCCCCCTGGAAGGCGTGAGTGGTGCCCCTCTGCTACCATCTACTGCTTCCTTCCCTGACCCCATGAAGCACCAGGTCCTGCCCAGGGTGGGGGTGGGGCTGTGCATCTACCTGGACCCCCAGGACACTGAGCATCTGGGCCCATGGGGCCTCCTGTACTTCCAGTACAAGCAAGCCCGGCTGCAGGCACTGGAGACCATGGCTGAGGTCCTCAAGAAGCGGGTTGACATCCTAACCACCAAGCTGCACAAGCCGGCGGTGCCTGACACAGATGGTGACCTGGCCATGGGTGTGCTACCCTTGTGCCCCAAGATAACACCTGCCACCCCCATAGTCGCTCCTCTCTCTTACCTCAGAACCTCAATGTCTAAAGGGGGCAGAGAAACTCCCCAGGATGCGGTGGATGTGCAGGCCGAGCCCCTTCTCAGCACCCCCTTCCAGGATGGTGAGATGCTACCATGGAGCCCCAGCTGGGAGCTGCAGAACTCAAACCTGGGGACCCACATTGAAAGCCAGTCCCAAGGTAGGGCTGGGCAGTGGGTGTCATGCCTGTTGGATGACCCTTGGGCTAGGAGCAACAGGACCCCATTCAGTTTCTTGTCTGGAGAGCAGGGTGGTTGTTGCCCAGACAATGAGGGTGATGACAATAGCTGATGCTCTTTGAGGGACATACAGCACAGGCCATAGCTGTCTCATCCTGTGTGGGGGGAGGGGAGGCTCTTCCTGAAGCCTGCTGCCCACCTGCCCTACTTCCCCAAGGGGTAAGAATGCCAGCAAGGCCTCTATGCTCTGCAGGTCCTGTTTGTAGCACTCCTGACTCAGTATCTCAGGTCGCCCCTCACACTCAGCCTTGCCCTGCTGCCTCATCAAGTTGTGGGGCCCTTTCCAAAGATGCCATAGAGGGGCTGGAGAAGAAGCTGCAGAGAGAAATGGCTACCCTCCAGGCCCTCGGTGCCTGCATGAGGAGGTGAGTCCTGTGCTATGGCCATTCGGTCTGCCTCTCGCGTCCTCTGTGGACGGTCTTAGTGTTAGCCTAGAGGTCACAGCCAGGAGTCTAGGTGCATCGGGTGGGGTGGAGAGGGACACAGCTCCCCAGATGTGCTGGCTGCTGACACTGGCCCATTTCACACGTCTAGTTTGCCTCTGACCTGAACCCCTCACTGGGCAGGGAGACACTCCTTTGTGCTGGCCCATAGGCCTTGGGAGATCTGTGTGCCTTAGTGTTTCCTCACTGGTTGGTAGCAGGCTGAGTTATCTAAGGACTTTGACATGGGGTCCACTGTCCCATGTATAGTTCACAGGACTTATGACCTGCATGCCTTCTTCTAGCCTCTGTCCCTAACGCTGGCCTTGGCCTTTTCTGGTGCAGTCCACACGTGCTGTGATTGTCCCCTCTGTAGTTCTTATGACCCTCATTGTGCCCTCATGCCCATCTCACCGTGTTTCCTTCTTGCTCTTAGACAGAGCCCATCCTGCCCCGCTGTGTCCAACTTTTTAAAAAAAGATTTATTTATTTTATTTATATGAGTACACTGCGGCTGTCTTCGGACACACCAGAAGAGGGCATCAGAACCCATTACAAATGATTGTGAGTCACCATGTGGTGGCTGGGATTTGAACTCAGGACCTCTGGAAGAGCAGTCAGTGCTCTTAACCACTGAGCCATCTCTCCAGTCTGCCACATCTAACTTTTAGTAGCCCCACTGAATCCCCGGTTGGGTAGGGTCTGGGAGGCTTTTGTGCTGTAGAAACTTAGCAGTCATCCGCCAGAAATCTAAGGTTTCCTCTATCTGCAGCTGTGGTTCCTGTCCTCTCCAGGACTGACAGTTTTTGCTGCCTCCCAAAACATCTCCCTTCCCCTGCCTGCTGCTGTCTCACTTAGGCCCTGTCTAAGACATCCTCCAACATTAGAAGCTCTGTGGTCCCCAACTGCTACCCCCACCCTAGTCTCCTTCTTGTGATCCTTTGTACTTCCGCTCAGAGGGACCACTCCGTCTGTCTCACTTTGTT
>CM052701.1:138317954-138374636 GCA_028551405.1 Uromys caudimaculatus
GGTATGTGCCATTAGACCCAGTTTATGGGTACTGGAGATCGAACTCAAGGCAAGCACCAATGAGCTATACTCCTAACCCAGACCCCCTCTGCCTTATAGTAACTCCATTCCTGACTTTAGTGGCCTAATCACCCTTTAGAAGCCTTACCTCCTAACCCTGTTACCATGGCTACTAACTGTCTACATAAATTTGAGAAGGAACCTTTAAACCAAAGCAAAGCCCTATGTCTCCCCTGAAAGTGTAGTCTACAGATTTCCAGAATCTGCCCACCACTGGCTGGGTTTATACATGCTCCTCCTCCAGACTGTCTAGACAGGGTCTGATGTTGTGTGAGACTCAAGAGCAATTTCTGATCACAACAGGAAGGCCATCTCCCTCAAGGGTGTGGCCCTCTCCTTACACTGGGGATGGAGGTGGGGGAAGGGGTACCCTGTCTTTATCCCTCAGCCTCATTTGCCATTCTCTGAGCAGAACGTGCTGGTGGATCATAGGGACAGCAATGAGAGAGGGGCCTTCAAGTCCAGCGGTCAGTGCTATAAGCAGCCACATCCCGTGGAGCTCTCAGGACTTCAACACTAGGCACCCTGCTCAGTAGGATGTGTGTTGGTGAAGGATATTGTGGTAGCTGTCAGACATGTGTGGCTGCCAAGACCTGGAACTGTAGCCAGTGTGATGGGGTGGAGTAGATTGTGTGTGTGTGTGTGTGTGTGTGTGTGTGTGTGTGTACATGTATGTATATACATGAAAATGCATATATATATATATATATATATATATATATATATATATAGTGTGTGTGTGTGTGTGTATGTGTATATAGTGTATATATACATGTGACAGAGAGAGAGAGAGAGAGAGAGAGAGAGAGAGAGAGAGAGAGAGAGAGAGAGAGAGAGCATGCCCCTGTGTGAGCATTCATATGTAAGAGGCCAGAAAATAACCTTGGGTAACATTCCTCAGACACCCTGCCCTGTTTTCTGAGACTCTCACTGGCTGCAGCTCACCACCTAGGCTAGACTGGCTGTCTTTTGAGCCCAGGTTTTGCTTTTCTTCATCTCTGAAACATTGAATTACATGTGCATCCCACTACGCCCAGCTTTTTTTTTTTTTTTTTTTTTTTTTTTTTAATATGAGGATTTTGGAGTCCAACTTAGGTCCCCAGTGTTTTCCTCTAAATGTACAGAGATGAGCACTAACTGTGCCTTGTGCTGCTCTTCTGAAAGCAGAGCTCAACTCCCACACTCAGCAGGTCTCCCTTGGGGGCGGAGGCACTATGGCCTGAGACTGAGCACTCTTGCCATGGTCATCGTCCTCCCTACGGTCTGCTGCTGGGCCTTCATGAGGCCATCTCACTGGGTCTCCACAGTACTGGCTTTAGGTGGTGCTGAATTCTTGGGCTTCCTCCCTAATTGCCTTTTGAGAGGAATCAGGGATTAAGGTGGGGTCATTCTCTGCTGATCTAGTTTTCTTCTGGGTCACAGATCAGTGCTCAGGGACCTGTTGGGGTGCTGACATAGCCAAGAAGACCAAGAGCTACCCCCACCCCAGATGCAAGGCTTAGAGGCTTTGGGCTTCAATCTTTGGGGGTGGAAGGATGACATAGTTTGGGCACCTGCTCTGGCCTCAGTTTCTCTCAAGTGCCCAGTCACAACAGTGAAGCCTCTTCTCGTGCAAAGGAACTGAAGCTCAGCCAATCCAAGAGTTCTGCCCAGCTCTATGGGGGAGGGAGCGTGGAGAGTACCTGAGTGTTCAGTGTATGTCCTGCTACCCCCGCCATACCCTGCTGCTCACCTGCTCTTTGTCCGCCATTGGCAATGCCCAGGGACTGTGTGGCCATTGCTCACAGCTTGTCATCTGTGCCTACTCCAAGAAGCTGGGCTTCTCTGTCAGTGGTGACATGCAGTCTGCTGGGGAATATGGTTCTCCCTGGGCAGAGGACTGGGATTCTGCCCATGGCCCTCCCTACATCATGACTGCCCAGTGACTGAAGGTCACCAAGGGCCGTCAGGAAGGCCCTCTTGTCCAAGCCAGGCATCCTCTGAGCCCTCCCTTAACAGCTAACTCTGAAGAAAAGAGGCTTAGGGTGAGGAATACACACTGTGCCTTGCCTTGTCCTTGGGCTGGAGGGGGCCATCAGAAAGATGAGAAGCCCCCTTTGATACCCTTGGGGGCTTTGTAACTTACAAGGGACATAGTCTGAAATACCCCAGAATTCCAAGTCCACCCTGGACGCCCCTCTGTAGCACGTACCTACCTGAGCACCATCGGCAACAACCATGGCTTCTGCTCGTCAGGCCTTGTAAGGCTATTGTGGGAGTCTCACACAGGGAAGCTGTGTTACCTCAGACACCGGGTTGGCTAGTGAATTGTTCCGGGTCTCTTAGAAAGTTCAGGACAGAGCTGAGACTGGGACCTGGGTCTTTGTGGTAGCTCCTGTCACCTATGCTAACTCAATTCTTGCTTCTAGAATGAAAGGTGGCCAGAGTGAGGTGAGGGTGAGGGAGGGACTCCAGCCACATGGCAGCCATGGTCTCCTAAGGCTGCAAGGAAAGGACTCTTTTGGAAGTGCTGGATACCAGCGCAGTCCTTGCGTCGTGGGCTTTCCCTTCTGGCCTCTGGCCTCAGTTTCCTTGCAGGCCAAGAAGCGCTGAGGCTCAACCAGGAGAGAGGCTCAAAGCATACCTGCCACTCAGGTGCCCTCCTCCGTGGTCTGCAGGTCAGCAGGAGCCCGAGAGGCCACATTCTGGAGGCCTGCATGGTGGGCACCTGACCAATTTCCAGCTGAACTCTTTGAACTTTCTCAAGTCACTGAAGGTATGTCCTACCCATGCATATCCCAGGCCAGGAGATTAGCTGTGAGCAGCCTCTGCCCCAAGGCTGAAGAGAAGGCTTCATAACATAGAACTGAGGGTTTAAAAGCAGCCCCCACCCCCTTCTGCTCAGCTGGATAGAGAAGCCACAGAGAGCAAGAGTAGACGGTTCCTAGGAGAGACGGGGCCTGACCAGGCATGGGATCTGTTAAGGTGATCCTCAGAGCCCATGGCCAGCAAGGCATAGGTGAACTCTGAGGTATGGGTTCTCATGACAGCTGGACCAGCAGAAGCAGGAGCAAACAATGGCCCTTCTACAGCAGCGAGCCAAGCAGGAGGTGTGGGAGACGCAGATGGTTCTGGATGACCTTCTCTTCAAACACCAGCTGAAGGTCAGCAGACTGCCCCTCCTAAGCCTTAACTGGTGTGCTAGCCCTGCTCAGTGTCCCTTCTACCCCACCTGTGTCCCTTCCTACCTCTGGGATGCTCAGCTGATATGGGTCCATGAGGGCAAACTGAGCAGAGACTACAGATGGGCTTGGGGGCTGAGGGAGCGCGGAGGTAGGAGAGTGTTTGGAAGCCCTGTGAAGTACCGAAGATACTGGGACCAGCTCAGGGAAACATTAATTTTACTTGGGGTGATTCAAGGGTTATATAGTTTTGGGGGACTCAGGGAGGGGGTAGGACTATCCAGGATGGGCAAAGATCATTGGCTGAAGGCTTAAGTTGTCGAGATGCCTCATTAGTATGGAGAGAGGCATTCCAGAAAGCTCAGGTGCTAGCTGAACGGGTTCTTATAGGCAGAAAGGAAGTTGAACCTGTAATCTAACTGTGGCTATGTGACATTCTGCAGGTAGAGGCGTGGGGGGGGGTTTATGGTCAGAGAAGGGGAAGCCCTGCTAGTAAAGGGAGTCCTCCATTTTGTGCGGAGCCCAGAAGGCTATCCAGGGAATAGTAGACTTCAACCTTTAATTGGTTTTCCCAATTTCTCCCTGATTTATTTTATAATGATGGGGTATCATCATACTCCTCAGCCTCTGTGCTGGAGATGGTTTAGTACTGAACCAGAACCTGATTAGCAGTGATTTTTGCAATGCAACTTATCTGCCGTTTTAAAAATTGAATGGAGCAGGGTATAAGCATCAAAATAAAACACTACGTAATGTTGTAATGGGGTAATGAGGGGTGGAAGCCAAGGAGACAATGGATTGTTGAACCAATTTAATTGCTCAATGGATTGAAATCTCGACAGCAAGGCTGAACAGTATTTTTGAGGGTGTAAACATTGGTCTGGTGACCACGAAGCCTAAGGTCCTTCTAAAACTGGTCCCGCCAGTGGATACAGAGAGCCATCAACAGTCTAGAGGGAGTACAGAGCCACATGCGCTGGGGACATGGATTGTCTGACGAGACTGGATGCTTTGGCCACTTGTGTCCCAGGAACATCCACACTAGGGTGCCCATGGCTGGTTCCAGAGCTGGGTCACAGGTAGACATCTTTGTCTCCCACTTGTCCCAGTTGAGGACCTATTAGACACTGAGCAGTAGGGTCTCTGTTGGACCCAGAGCTTACGCCCTGTGGTATGTGTGACATACAAACTCCTGTATGTCTCTCTTGCCTGATCCTGGGATCCAGCCCGGCCTGCCTAGCTACAGAACCTTGTCTCTCATTCCACAAAACCAGACTTTCTTTCCTCACAGAGGCAGATGGAGAAACCCTCAGCCCAGCAAGGGCCAGAAGAGACTTCAAAATGGAGACAGCAGCAGATGTATGGTGGCCCAGAGCCAAGCACATTCTCTCTCCACACAAAGACAACCAGATCCAAGTGAGGCCATGGCTGAGGCCAGATGCCACCCCCGACCCCAGGGTAGGGGAATGTGGGGTGACCCCTAACTTCAGGTTTCGGGTGCTGGTAATGACAAAGACCTCTGGTGGTTTTCTGACTCTTCAGATCCCCGCTCTCCCCACATAGAGACAACACCGAGACCTGGAAGCATCTTGAGGAAGCAGAGGTAGTTTCTGCAGGTGAGTGTCCTGTGTGACCTATGCTGGTAGGTCAGGGGTAGAAGGGGTGTGTGTGTAAGGATGGTGGAAAACCTCTCAGATGAGCTTTTGTTCTCAAAAGGTTAGTCACACCAGCTACAGCTTCACCCCCAGACTGATACGGCCACTTCCCGGGGAAGCTTGGCCCCTCTGTCCAATTCTGGTGGCCATAAAGTTCATTTGTAAACTTTTGATCGTCTGCACACTTAGGCTTTGGCGAGGATATGCCATATGCTCTGATCTACAGCTGTTGGGTGGAGCATTCTGCAATCCCGGTTAGACCAGTTGGAACATAGAATTGCTCAAACCTACTGTATGCTTGGAGAATCTTCTGCCTCAGATCGATTGGGGTGGGAAGGGGAGGACACACTACTGAGATGTCAAGTTGTGGGCTTGTCCACCAGCACATAAACATTTGGGATTCTAAGCTAGGTGGTGGTGGCACAGCTCTTTAATCCCAGCACTCAAGGGGGTAGAGGCAGGTGGATCTCCAGGAGTTCAAGGCTAGCCTTTTCTGTTCTACAGAGTTCCAGGACAGCCAAGGCTAGACAGAGGAAACCCTGTCTTGGAAAAAAGAAACCTTACAAAAGACAGAAACCAACAAAAAACCAACAAAACCATTTAAGATTCTAATGAGCTCTTGGTGCACTGACACTTTTGATAGGGGCAGCTCTGCAGTGTGTTTGCTCTAGAGTCCACTTTGTATGTAAGTTTTTTTTTGTTTTGTTTTGTTTTTTTTTTTCCTATGCTACCATCTAAAGGTCTCCTAGGCTGGCCTGGAATTCACCATGTAATTGAAGATGACTTTAAATTTCTGAGCCTCCTGCCTCTGCCTCCCAAGTGCTGGGATTACAAATGTACATGTGTTGTGCTGGGCATTGAGTTCGGGCTTCCTGCATGCCTGCCATAAACATTATCATCTGAACCACATACCCTGTTTTCCAAAGCCTGCTTTAACATCTGTAGACTATGCCAGCTTTCCTGTGACTAAGAAGAAGGCATCTGTCTCCTACTTTGTATCTGAAGTGTGTTTCTTGTGGGCAGTATAAAGTTGGGTTTTGCCGTCTCTTTTTTAATCCAGTCTCTGACTTCTAACTGAGAATCTTATCCTATTTACATGGATTGGGGTTAGCCTCAGAGTTAGGTTCAGGTTATTCACCTTGACGTTCGTTGTTTTTTTTTGTTTTTTTGTTTTTTGTTTTTTGTTGTTGTTCGTTTGTTTGTTTCTTCTATCTTTTTTTCCCACTTTATCTGCCTCCTTTAGGGTTAATTTTTTATTTGGTTTGTTGATACAGGGTCTCACTCTGCAACCCAGCCTGACCTGAAACTATGTGGCCCGGGCTGACTTCTAACTCCTAACAGCCTTTCTACTTCACCTCTGGGATGCTGAGGTTGTATGTGTACACCCATCCCTCAACCTGGAACACTGAGGTTACATGAGTGTACCCCGTTCCTCAGCCTAGATTAGTTTTTAATGATCTTCATTGTTGAATTATGATGAATTATAACTCCACATTACAGTGGGTGTCTTAGGGTCGATAGTATGAGGCTACAGGTGATTTCTACTTCACCTACAGCACCATTATAGAATTTTATACTAATATAGTACTATATTTATGCTAGTGTATTAAAATATGTTTCAATGGTGGGGGTGCTGAAGAAATAGCTCCATGATGAAGAGCACTTGCTATTCTTGCAGAGGAAGGAGGTTCAGTTCCCAGCACACATGGCAGCTGCTCCAGGAATCTGATACCCTCTTCTGGATCTGTGGGTGCTAGGTACATACACACATGCAAACATACATGCATACACATATGCATACATACACGCATGCATGCATGCATGTATACATACATACATATACATGTGCATGCATACATACACACACATGCATACATACACACATGCATGCATACATACACACATGCATGCATACATACACACATGCATGCATACATGCATACATACACACATGCATGCATACATGCATACATACACACATGCATGCATACATGCATACATACACACATGCATGCATACATGCATACATACACACATGCCTACACACACACACACATGCATACATACACACATGCATGCATACATGCACACATAGATACATATACACATGCATGCATGCATACACATGCATACATACATACATGCATGCATACATGCACACATAGATACATATACACATGCACACATGCATACATATGCATACATATACACATGCATGCATGCATACACACACATGCATACACAAACATGCATGCATACACACACACACACACACACACACACACACACACACACACACACACACAGGCAAACACTCATGCACATAAAATAAAAAATAAACAAGGGGCTAAAGAGAAGGCTCAGTGGTTTAGAGTACGTATTGCTCTTCCAGAGGGCAAGAATTCAATTCCCAGCACCTACACTGAGTGACTCACAACCACCTATAGCCAGTTCTGGACGACTGGACCCCTCTGGCCTCTAAGGAGCCCCTGCACACCTGTGTACATACCCACACAACATGCATCCGCATCCACATAATTCAAAAGAATAAAAATAAATTTAAAAGTAAATCTTAAAAATGTTTTAAGCCCATCCTTCACTGACATATTTTTTTTGACAAACAAATGATTCTCTTTTACTAGTTTCAAATTATACACAGGCCTAGAGTGAGGACATAACCAGTTCTCAGGCCTAGAGTGGGGACATAACCAGTTCTCAGGCCTAGAGTGGGGACGTAGCCAGTTCTCAGGCCTACAGTGGGGACGTAACCAGTTCTCAGGCCTACAGTGGGGACGTAACCAGTTCTCAGGCCTACAGTGGGGACGTAACCAGTTCTCAGCCACTGCTTTTGACACTCCTCATTTCTCTGGGGAGATCCGTATTTCTGGTTGACATCACTTCCATGCCCCTCACCTGATTTCTGACATGCACATCTACCAGTAATAACAAAATAAAACCACTTATATGTCCAAGAACATCTCCATTCTACTTTTTGTCCCTTAAAGACTCTTTACTGGACATAGTACTTGGGTAGACTTATTTATTTATTCATTTTTGAAATAGGGTCTTAGCTCTGACTGACCTAGAACTCACTATGCAGATCAAGCTGATCTTCAGCTCACAGACATCTGCCTGCTTCTGCCTCCTGAGTGCCAGGATTAAAAGCATGGCTGCTATGCTTGGGCCTAGGTAGACATTTTTTTTATAATTTAGTGTGTGTGTGTGTGTGTGTGTGTGTGTGTGTATGTGTGTGTGTATGTATGGTGTGGTGTGTGTGTGGTATGTGTGTCTCTGTGGTGTTTGTGTATCTGTGTGGTGTGTGTGTGTGTGTGTCTGGTATGGTGTGTGTGTGTGTGTGTCTGGTATGGTGTGTGTGTGTGTGTGTGTGTGTGTCTGGTATGGTGTGTGTGTGTGTGTGTGTGTGTGTGTGTGTAGTGTGTCTGTCTCTGTGTGGTGTGTGTGTGTGTGTCTCTGTGTGGTGTGTGTGTATGTGTGGTGTGGTGTGTGTGTGGTATGTGTATCTCTGTGGTGTTTGTGTATCTGTGTGGTGTGTGTGTGTGTGTGTGTGTGTGTCTGTGTCTGTGTGGTGTGTGTGTGTGGTATGTGTCGGTGTGTGTGTGTGGTATGTGTCTGTGTGGTGTCTGTGTGGTGTGTGTGTTATGTGTGTGTGTGTGTGTGTGTGTGTGTGTGTGTGTGTGGTGTGTGTGTGGGGGGGGTATGTGTCTGTGTGGTGTCTGTGTGGTGTGTGTGTTATGTGTGTGTGGTGTGTGTGTGTGTGTGGTGTGTGTGTGTGTGTGTGTGTGTGTGTGTGTGGTATGTGTGTGTGTGTGTGTGGGGGGGGTGTATGTGGTATGTGTGTGTTATGTGTGTGTGTGCGCGTGGTGTGTATGTGTTGCAGTGCTAGGGTTGAACCCCAGGCTTCCTACATCCTTGACTGCTGCTGAGCTGCAGCCCCATCCCCAGGAGGCACAGCCCCACCCCTAATGTCTTCTTGCTTACTTTGCTCTGTGTGCAAGGAACCCATTCATTCGGCCGTTCCTTTGTTCATTTGCAGGCACTGTGTCCATTTGCTTGGCTGCTTTTCTGTTTCTCAAGCAAGTTTGTAGCAACACTCTCTAGCTCCACCCACGTTTGCTGGGGTTTAAGGTTCTTTGATCTGTGGGTTATCACTTTCTTCAGTTTTGGAAGACTTACAGATCTTACTTTTACACTTGATGCTGTGAGTCCTTTCTTTAGCAATGTCTAATCTGTCCTTCATCAGTGTGGTCTTCATTTGAAGTGTTTTAAACGTTCAGTTCTGAGAATTCTATTGAGATCTTATGTCTTTCGTAGCTGTACTGACCTTTGTTGTCTTATTTTATGTATATGGGTGCTTTGCCTACGGATGTTCTGGGAATCTAACGCAAGTCTTCTAGAAGAGCAGGTGGTGTTCCTAACCATGGAGCCATCTCCCCAGCAAAGAGGACTTACCCTTTTAAACATGAATACAGCTGTAAAGACTTCTTTTCTGTTTGAAGATTCTACATGTATTTATCTACCGAGGGGCTGCATGACAAGGCGTGTGCATGGAGGTCAGATGACAGCCAGCAGGAACTGGTTTTCTCTCTCCAGGATGCGGGTCCCGGGGATTAAACTCGGACCGTCAGGCTTGGTAGCAAGCTTCTCTGTCTGTGGCCCCATTTTGCCAGTTATAACATACTTGTAGCATCCATCTCTGGTCTGATTTTAGCTGATGACCCCCTGTTGCTCTGCTTGCTGCTGGTTGTGAACTTTACCTCAGAATGAGATATTTTTGTTTCTATTCACATGATTGTTTAGAAATGGTTTTTTATTATTTCTTTGAGAATTTCAAACTGTACTTAGGATCATATTCAAACCCCTAAGTCACTCAGATGCACCCCCACCCTAACCACCCAGCTTTACCCTCACATTCTCCGTGCTCCTTCTTTCTTCCTCCCACTCCCCCCTCTCTCTAAACCTCCTGGGTGTGGAGCCTGCCCTGGAGCTTTGAGGGTCACACCCTTAAAGAAAACCAGTTCTTTCCTTCCCAGGAGTTATCAGATGCCCTTGGCTCCTGAGCCAATGATCAGACTTCCTGACCCCCCCACCCCTGTCCACACTAGGATTTGGTCTAGCCTCAGTTTGCACAGATCTTGTGCATGCTAGCTCAATTGTTGTGAGTTCATTTGTGCAGATGCCTTGTATCCAGGAAACACTGACTGCTGTGGTTATGAACCACCTCTGGCTCTTAGAAGAGCTCTGCTCCTTCTTTCCTAAAGATCTCTGAGCCATGAGGGGAGGCCTAAGATACAGCTGATCCATTTAGAGCCAAGGTCTCACAGTCTCTATATACTTGGGGGGGGGGGGGAGCTGTTTGTTTCTCTGTGTAGCCCTGGCTGCCCTGGAGCTCACTCTATAGATCAGGCTGGCCTCAAACTCAGGAAAAAGGCATTCACCACCACACCCAGGGCTCTATACGCATTCTTAAACTTTGTCTCAGCTATAGTTACTGGACTTAATCTGATCCTTTCAAGTTTACTTCTGTAACTGGCCAGTTGGATCCAGATCATTACTAAGGCTGGGGCTGATGAAACTTCACAAGCAGACAGGATGGTCTGTCTGTGTGCTGCCCAGTGATCTATGGGTCACAAGGCACATAACCCACAGCCTCTTTTTGGATGCACTTTATCTGCATGGATCCACTCAGTTCTCCCCTGAACTCTAAGAGTCATTAGAAGCATAGAGTCTTGGGGTTCTCTTCATAACTCCTTCTCTAATTCACCATTCCAGGGACCCTAGCTGCCTGCGTCCCCAGACTCGGCTCTGTCTGCTCTACTGGGGGTCTGCCAGGCTCTATCTCAGTTTTCTGTCCCTGTATTGTAGCTCTCTTGGGATATTGTCATTGTTTCTGTCTGTGAGCACTGTACTGGGCTGTTGATATTAAGTGTCTCAAAAATGTTCTTTCATATGTGTGAGAATGTTATGTAAATATGTCTGTATAAAACACATTTTCAGATACGATGTTGAGTCTACTTCCTCTTGCCCTTTCTTGATGAGGTGTCAAAAACTATCCTTTAATTACTTTTAATTAAAAAGCCTTCTCCATGAAACCCACCAAAGCAGGGTGGATTACAGGGGTCAGCAGCAAGGGAACTGCGTGAACAGGGAGTCTGGGCTCAGCAGTGCCCTTCCCCTGCTTGGTACCAGACTCAGGACATTCTTCCCCTCTGGCCTCAGTGTCTCTTGTGAGAGCAAGGGTTGTCACTCTGAGTGCCTTATGTTTGGTCTGGTCCTGTGTACAACTGTGTGTTCCATTTCAGAGCCTCAGCCTAGGAGGCCACCAGTGGCCTCCAGCATTGCCTCAAGATCCGGTGTCACAGGTCGACTGTGAGCATTTCCTGCCGGCCCCATACTCTGTGTGTCTAGACCTCCTGTAGGAAAGGCCCCTGAGCACATGCCACAGTTTCCCTCAGGGCCTAACCAAGGTCTTCTTTCTCTCTCAGAGCCAGTGCAGCAGGACACAACTCCCTCCCTGCTGGTTCTAGCAGAGTTCAACCCTTCAGACAGTCCTACCTACCAGGTACAAAGAATGGGAAACAGTTTTGAGGCTGCATGATACTGGTGACGGGCAGTGGGTCCCCACTGGCCCTGGTCTCGGGAGGGTCACCCTGCCTTCTCATCAGCCATCTTTGCAGCTGGTAGCCACCGCAGTTGTTCTTCCCACACTGGGTAACTGCTGAGGGCCTGCGTGACCACGGGGTGCTTTGAGCAGCATTATGCATAGCCCAGACTGCCTCTGCAGAGTATACACAATTGTCTTGCCTACTTGGGGTGGGCATGTGGCCAGAATGATGAGGACCCTGCCTGTCCTCTGGGAGCTTACAGTCAGGAAGGGGTGCCTTGCCAAGAAGGGAGCACAGTCAGGGGAATAAGCCGGACTGCATTCAGGAGGACTTCTTGGAGTCAGTGGCATCTTCCTGAGAGCTGGGACCTGTTCCCAACCCTTGAGAGGTTCCAGCAGTGACAAGACTGGGTTGACCTTTCTGCAGCAAAACATATTGAGACCAGAGTCAGAAACAGAAGAGTCCAGAGCCTTCCACCACTTCACTATTGCAATGCTGGAGCAGAATCTGAAAGACGAAGAGCTGCGTGCACGGTACCAGACTGCAGTGCTGCGACTTCGGGAGCTGGCCCTAGAGGAGAAGGCCCAAGCGGAGCTGGCCTGCCTAGAGCATCAGATAGGGTGAGCTCATGCTTGTAGCTGGCTCTGCTCCCCCGTCGGTGTGTTCCCTGCCTCCACCCACCCACCACACCTCAAGACAGCTGTAGTGATTCAGCCATGATAGGCATTTTCAGAAGTTTGGGTAAGATAGTAAATTGTCCCAAATAAAACTAAAATGAAAACCAGTCATCACCCCCCCCCATGTGGTATTGTGCCCCTCTATGTGCTGTTTGTAGCGTTTCCAGGGTTTCTCATAGTTGATGGGCGCTTAGGCCTCACGTCACCACATAGTGCTCAACACATGGGCCATGCGTTCCCTTGGCCTATCCTCAGTTACACCTTCAGCATGCACCCAACCTTTCACCATTATGAACATTGAGGGCCTATTTCCTTAGGAGAATTTCTTAGACGCAGTATTTCCTATATGTGAGAGGCATCCAAAAGCCTCTTGGCCTTGTTGGGGCTAGCCTCCGAGGGCTCCTCCATTCACAGTCCAGTACCACCTGTCCATGACATGCTGAGGGTGGCATAGGCCTTGGTGTCAGGGGAGAACCCTTGCCTGCATGTGGTCTCCACATGGGATGCTCTGTCATCTTAGGCCTTAATCCCCCAGACCATGAGACAGTCATTAACATGGTGGGAGAGCTGGGGTCCTGGAGCCCCTGGGCCCCCAGACTTTGGTGTCTGCTCTATGGAGGAATGTTAAGATGGGACCTGGCTCCCGGGGTTGTCCTGGTCCTGGTTAATGGCTCTCCTTCTGTATCTGAAGAGGCCCTCACAGCTGCCTGTGGCTTTTTTCCTCCCCTAGGTGCCTGGGTAATGTGGGGCATGAAGCAGCACAGGCCATTCTGTGTGAAAAGAAGCAACAAATCTTCAGCAGACTTGAGAAGGAATGGGTAGGCATGGGCAAGGAGTGTCACACAGAAGTGACCCTTCAGCCCTCCCAGGGGAGGGCCCAGAATAACCCTGTGCCACAGAGCATCCGTGATCTCTTGCTCCTCCAGTACTGCTTAGAATCAACCATATGTGCCAGGAATAGGCCATGGTCAGAGAACTTCAAAGCTAGGCTGGCACCTGGCCCTATACGTTCTAACCAGTCTAAACCAGGCTTAGACTCCTGCTAGCTGAGTCCTGCAATAAGTAGCCTGGCTTCTGGGGCCTCCAAGTCGCCACTGAACGGCAGCAGTGTCTGTTTCCTAGGTCTTGGGAGGTTTTAGAATAAAGGGGGGTGTTAGAGAGGCAGGGCAGTGGCCAATACGTGGAGTGTGGGAGGGGATGAGCTGGGCCCCCGCTCCGTGTGGGAGGCATTTGGTGCATAAATACCCCAGTGCCCCTCCTGCCTCCAGCTGGGACCTCCTGACCAGAAGCAAAGGAAGGCAATAGCTAAGAGGCTGAGCAGGAAGAGCCAGGCAAAAGGCCTGGAGGGGCGAAAGAGCCGGGCTATACAAGAGGCAGAGGTCAGATACCCCCTCCCTGCCCTTGTGTCCTAACTGGGATTTTTTTCCTCTGGAACTTCAGAGGGAAATCCAGTACCTGAAGAAGATGTACTTGTCCCTGCACCGTGGTAGGAAGCAGCTCCTGCAACATCAGCAGTCTGTCCTCAATGTGCAGAGGTCTATGACCCACTTGCAGCAGGAGCTCCAGGTTCCAGCCCGGCAGCTGAAGGTGGGCACTCCCAGTCTCTTTACCTGGCTCCTCTATGTCATGTTTGTCATTCTTGGTGGCAAGGATCTGGGTCTGGGTGATTGAGCAGAGGGAGAAAATGACCTGCTGGGGCCCCTGCAGAGGTACTCTGGGAGAAGAGTCAGACTTCCAAGGTATGGTTATTAACAGACCAAGGGTGGAAGAAAGACCCTGTGGGAGGTGGCGAGCCTAATAGGAAAGGGAGAGATAGAGCCTAGCTGGAGGAGGCCCAGGGTATCACTCAGAAGGGCCGGCACTAAGGGAGTGGCAGTGGGGACCTCTGTGTCCCTAGCAGGCCTGGAGAGGTGGGCTACTCAGACAAGACACCGAGAAGCAGAGGGAGGCACTCTCTGAGTTCAAGTCTAGCCTTGTCTATAGAGCGAGTTCCAGGACAAGCCGAGGCTACACAGAGAAACTCTGTCTTGAAAAAACAAAAATCAAACCCCAAAACTCCACTGTGTCAGTGGACCAGAATCCCTTGCAACTCTCACAAAGCTGAGAGCATGAAAGTGTGTATGGGTGAGGGCAGGGTCAACTGCAGCTGCTCTGTGCTCCCCCTAATTCTGTAAGCAAAGGACAGTGGTTTCACATTAAGAGTAGGGACAAAAATTGGGTGAACTGCTCTCTGAGGCACATGCTGTAGGTCAGCCTTCAGGAGAGGGGACTCTGGGCTGCCTGACTAGAGTTCTGCATGCCTCTGGGCAACTTAGGGCAGAAATGACAGCCCTGTCTTTTGTCTGCACCTTTCAGTAGGCCTAATAAAGGCAGGGCAGCCTATTCCAGCTGCTGTCCACTCCCATAGGAGCGTGCCATCCACAGTGCTGAGGCTGTCTTGAGTTGGCTACTGCCGTGTGTACCTGCCTTCTGCTTTTCTGAAGAGGGAACGAGCTTTTTTGAAGCGGGACAAGGGGCCACACCAGGCTTACCCTGTGCTGTTTTTACTAGAGTTGCAGGCCCAGCATCAAGACCGCCTGGGAGGAGGTCTCCGAGCCAAGTCAGAAAATGGAGGAGCTCAGGTCTGGATGCCCCCAAAGCCACCACCCCCAGGAAATCTCTGAGAGCTCAGAAAGTGCTCAGTGAGTGGGTCAGGGTTGGAGTGAGGGAGTTGGCCCTGGCACTTGCCTCGACAAGCCTTTCATGTATTTGCCTTCTGCCTTTGGATTCTATTACACTCAGCTTCTCCCAGGAAGGGCAGGGGAGGAGCAGAGCTGTCCTGAGCTCCAGGGAAGAACAGACAGCAGTCACACATGCTGGTTCTGTGGTTGGCAGGGGTGTGGGCATATGGGCTTCCTAGAGCGCTCCTGTGGGTGTGCCGTGCCAGAGCACTCACCAGCTGGCTTGGGGTAGCAGGCAGCATGTCTATGACCACACCAGTCTCTGGGACTACTGTAGGGGTTTTCTATGGTCAGCAGCAGCTGAACTCTTTGCGGAAAAAGACAGTGAGGTTACTGTCTGTGCTTGGAGGGGTGTGAAGAGTGTCCCTTGACCATAGGGGCCCTCCTGGCTTCCCCAAGCAGGAAACACGGATCTAGCCTGCCAAGCAGCGTTGTCCTGGTGGCATGATCTGGAGATGGTTCTCACCCTGGCGTCCCGGTCCCCTTGCCTCAGGCAACCACTGCCTGCCCTGGGAAGGCTGTACCACCCAAGTCCTAGCCATTAGTTCCTGGGCACCCCTCTCCCCCTTGAGGATGGGGTTGGGGACTGAATGAGCCACCTCTATGAAGCACCTGTCTTAGGTTGGCCTGTAAGAGATGGGATCTTCTAGAGCTTTCTTTGGTGCCTCTCACCAGCCTTGGCAAGAACAGACCCTCTGTGCCCTCCTCTCTGTGCCTGTCAGCAAGGCGCAGGCTAGGCCCAGATAGCATACCTGTTCCTGGCCATAAACTGATCTATAGCACTTGCTGTTGGGAAACTCCTAGGAGTCTGAAGCTGTCTCCAGCCAGAGGTCCTCCTTTTGAACCTCTAGAGTTTTCCCAGGGTACTAGGAGGCAGGCTGGCTGCTACTCACATGATGGTGGGCCTGGACAGCAAGTTGAAGGATCAGAAGCTCCTAGGCCCCCACCCATGCTCCCATGGCAACTACTCCATCTGAGGCACAGGCCCTGCTTGAGAAGCTGCTGAGTGAAGAGGGACCAAGACCCTGTCCTCTGCTTAACTACTGGCCACAGCCGCCCATGAATGTAGCTCAAGGTGGCTCTGGGTACAAGGGCTGAGTGTGTACTCATATCTATTCTACCGTGTCTCTCCCTGCAGCCTTTCCTCTGAGAAGAAGGAAGTAACATCTCCCCAGACAGCTTCAGTCGCAGATGAGTGCCTGCAGCCTCTCAGGCTGAAGCAAACAGATCTCACATCTGGGACCAGAAACCCATCAATGGAGAGAGGACATGATAGCCAAGGTAGTTCAGGAAAGTGACAGTGAGCAGCCAAGAACAGACAATCCCTCAGTCAGTTGACCCAGCCTTCTGTGGGGGCAGCATTAAACTTGGGGTGAGACAGTCCTACATACTAGGCCACCAGCCAGTGTGTGACCTGGGCTACCCAGGCCTCCCTGTGTACTTTAAGTTGAATCAGAGTGTTCATTAGGCTGGTCTACAGGAGGCCTGCCCCTTGCAATACCTGGGTGCCACAGGGAGCTGCCCAGACAGGCTCCCCTGCTGCAGAGGGCTCCTGTCAGGTGGAGCTGCTCAGAGCTAATCTGGCCTGCCAGTCAGTGCAGGCCTGAGGCTGTCCACAGGCAGGTCAGAACACAAACCTGTCAGAGCGGCAAGGCCTGGCCATGTCCCACTGCTGCCAGATGCTAGGATTAGGACTGAACACTCCCTGGGATGAAGGAAGCCTATTTTCCTGGTTCAAGGCAGAAGTCCTAGGCAGGAACTTTAGTGGGAAGCAGTCTACCGTGATTCCTGGCCGTCCCTGTCTCACCGTGGCCTGGTAGGTTTGCTTACTGTCCCACCAGGAAGGAAGTATCCCTCCCACACTTCTTGTCCCCATCAGCCCATGGGCAGCTGGTGTGACCACTCAGCCTGTGCCCCCTTCAGCCCCCACCGTATTCCTCCCCTCCCTGACCTCAGTCTTTCCCTGTGATGAGATCAATGTCATATTCATTTTTGGCACCTGCCACAATAGAGTTCTGCAAACAAATAATACATGCTCACATGCCAGAAGTGAGAAATCTACATTCATTGCAAAGGCTGCAGGTCAAGGCCCTTCTAGCTCCTTTGGCTCCAAGTTCCTAGACCTCCAGTCTCTGCCTCCCTGTGCCGGTCTCTTTTCTCCTGTGTTCTCTTCTGCTCTTCTTCTATCTCTTTTAAAGTTTGGACTGACCCAACTCTAAGAACTTGTCTAGAGATTCTTCATTATATCTGAAAAGGCCCTCTTACAAATAAGATCTCATTCCCAAGTTTTGCAGGTTATGACTTGAACAGCACAATAGCTTGGACTCCAGGCCACCCAGGCACAGTCTGGGGACAGAGGGTGGAGCTGGTCCCCTAGGACATCTGGTCAGGGATGCTGAAGAGTTTTGGGCATGGGGCAGAGGACCAGTCAGCATTATGACCAGAGGATGGAGCAGGTGTGGAGGGAAGGGGTGGGGCCCTTGGATCCCTGGTCCTTACAGAGAGGAGAAGCTGCTCCAATGTAGCAAACTGTGTGCTGCCTCTAAGTCTGGGGCTCTGCGCAGGCTGGTCAGTATGAGTGACCCCAGGAATTATGTCTTTCAGGGCCTGGAAAACAGCCTTGTGTCCTTCTCCCCACTCTGCTGCCCTTGAGTCTTCTGGATCCTGGACATCAGAAAAACCCAACCGCTCCTGTGTGTAACCCTTAGGAAGTTCCTCTCCCCAGCCCAGCCCATTTGGGGACCATCCCCTGCCTTTCTTCAGTCTGCAGCTTGATCTTGGTCAGGAGTCTTGGGTACCCACGTGCTAGCCCCTATGGTGCTGGTAGCTCCTGGTTACCCTAGTTTTAGACTTCTCTCCCCAGGTAGCTCCTGTACCCTTTGGTTTATCTCTCCTTCTATCTTATTGATGCAGGCCACCAAGAAAGATGGCAGCTCAGCCTCTCAGCCAAAGCTGCAGGAGGCCAAGGAATGGCCTCCTCCAGGTAAGACCTCTGGAGATGGTCTGTGGACCACCCTATATGGATCTTACCAGGAGCTTCCCCCACATCCAGTGGACCCTGTCCAAGGCTGGTGCTCAGCGGTCAAGCAAGGACAGGGAGGTCCCCAGGGAAAGTTGAAGAGGACGAATGCTCATAGCCCCTCCACCATGACCACAGACCCCTTCATGGCTAGAAGACTGGCCGACTCCATTGCCCATTGGAGATGATTTGTCTGCTCCTCTGGGGACATTAAAGATAATTCTTGGTCTGATCGTTTCAGCTGCAGCTTGGTTTTATCTAGACATTTCCAAGAGCTTAGAAATCAGTACTGACAGAAGCATCCTCATTAGGTGACCACAGTTTTATACCTTTCAAATTCTTCACTTTCTGAACCGTGTACTTGGCCCTGAGGCCTCCCTGAGGGCAGAACTCCTCATCTGCAGGGAGTGGAAAAGTCCACTTCTCCCTCTGGGGGTTGCCCATGGTCTGGCTGGCTCTCAGAATGGAGGCCAACTCTGAGTTCCCCGCTCCTGAGTCCCAGTTCTGGGTTCAGAAGCTCCACCACTCTACTCAATCAGAAGCAGGAGGGAGGTTAAATCTTGTCAGACTGTGCTGGACCAAGGTACTCTTTGCATCAGGGACCCAAAAGAGTGAGTTTCATGTCAGTTAGGATAGGAAAAACTAGACCTTCCCAGTGCACGAGTATTATTCAAGAGTTAGGACAGATGGGATTCCCCTAGGGCTCCAAAGGTGATGATGATCTGGTCCACGCAGAGCCTATTTCCAAGACCTCCCCTTCTGCTAGAGTCACACATCTCTTGGTCATTGTTTAGGGCTCTATGGATGTTTATTTGTTCTTCCTGATGCTCCTCACCATTCATGTTGCTCTCTGCTGCCCTATGGCCATGTGTGCACTAGCTGTCATGTGTAGCCATCCACTGTCTACACCACACATGGACCCTGTTGTCTCTTGAGGTGAGCACACTTATTAACCACTCTGCAGATGAAGAGATTGGGGCCCGAGAGCTAAAGTACCTGGACCATGATGGTGGAGCTTGTTAGCCACGGTTTGGGATGCTCCAGGCTGACCCAGTGCTAGCTGCTCCCTAGTCAGATGATAGTACCCACAAGTTTCTCGGGAACACTCCAGCATGGCCATTAGAGAACTTCAGGGTCCTTCCTGTGATGACCCCACCACCTCAGCCTTCATCCCAGGCTCTGGATGAGAGCTTTAGGCATCATAGCTCTGGTCCATAGGCCAATGACCTTGGGCCTCGGTCCCAACAGCTTACCAGGGTTCAGGCAGGACTCAGATCAAGGAATATGGAGGTATACCTGGGGAGGCTCTGCAGTGTCCTGCATTGTGCCCACTTGGCTACTCTTTTACCTTGCCTTGGAAGATCCTGTCTTGCCTGAGTGTCCGTGCCCCTCACTGTGCTAGAGGGCCTCAGCACAGCTCTGAGATAGACAAAGGAACAGCTGTGGCAGGGTTCCCCAGTGACCTGTGGGAGATTCCCCAAAGGAGGAAAAGAGGACTTCTGGGACAGAGTCTCATGATGTTAATTAGGTTGGCCTGGGCCTCAGAGATCAGCCCGCCTCTGCCTACCAAGTGCCAGCTTGTGTTAAAGGTGTGTTCCACCACACCTGACAATAGGGCTATACATTTTAAATGATTTTTCCTTATGTTCTTTTTCCCTGGGACTTCATATCACTAACTCCCCAAGAGGATATTTTAGGAAGCACATAATCACATCTTTTGTGTCCTCACACTAACGAAGTGCCATAGTCAAGTCTTGCATCCATTTTGAAATTTCAGGAGCCACTCCCTTCCCCCCCTGCATCTACACCTGCCAGCATTCACAGTCTGTTTGTCCCACAGGAGACCTACAGACCACGTCCAGTGCAGCCTGGGCAGTGGAGAGGCCTTTGGCTACTACAGACAGTCATGCTTGGAGCTTGCATGGACAGAGTGGGCAATCCCTAAGTGGAGATGGTGCTTGTCCCCAGCAAGCCAGAGTGAGTCAGGGTGTGGCCATGTGCTGTGTGCAGGTTAAAGGGGGCATTGGCCTGCTGTGTGGCCTCTAAGGCCACCTCGTATATCGCACAGGGCTCTTGTGGGTTGAGGGCTCAGAGAGCATTCCAGACAGTTCATCCAATTCTGCAAGTTACAGGTTCCATGGGTCTCACCTCGCACTCAACACGTGGGCAGAAAGCAAGTCTTTCCAGGGTGAAAGGGGGCGTTGGGTGGTTGGGATCTTTGGGGCCCTCTTCAACAGCTGATCTTTACTCCTTAGCAACAGTCTCTGAAAGCACAGTCTTTGATCCCCAGCAGAGGAAGTGTGGGAGGCCCTGATGGACCTCTTTCTATGTAGTCCCTGCAGGTGGCTGAAAACAGAACAAGCCAAGGGCTGGATGTTTCCAGAAGCTCTCAGGAAGAACCCCAAGAAGAGGCACATGGGCAATCAGAGCAGCAAAGGTGTGGAACATGGGTAGAGTAAGGCACTGCAGCGTGGACAGAGCCTCAGTCAGCATCTGGAACTTCTCCATGCCTAGCCCCTAGCCCCACCCTTCCTGGACTGGGTCCAGCTGTACACTACCAACTGGGCCTGACTCCCTCTTAGTATCAAAATTGTTGATACTCCATGAAGGGCCAAGGTGCAGTTGGGGGTTGCAGATGTCTAGAACTGTCACCTAATCAAGGTGACCTGATGATGTCATCTGTCATCTCCCCATCCCCATCAGAGGCAGGGTCCCAGGTAACCCTGTGTGGCAATGGTCACTTCCAATGGTGGGTTATAGGCAGGGCTGTTCCTAAGAGTGTGGCATGGGGGTCACTGGCTGTGAGTCCTGCGGCGAGGGCAGCTGGAAGGCAAGACTCCTTCCCCAGCAGTCATGACTTCACCATATACTTGCAGGGGAGAAGTCTGTCAACAGAAGAACCGAGACATCTGTTCGGCCCACCTGGAAGCTGAGCAGGAGGCTGCTTTTCCAGGTGAGGCTCCCATCCCAACCCCTACCCCAGGCTAGCTCAAAGACCAACAAGTCTTCACTTACAGACTATCCAAAACTAGTTCTTGGATCAAAGTGAGGCTTTTCTGAAGGCATATTGCCCTGCTCTATACACTGCCTGAGGTGGGATGGGGGAATCCTAGTGACCCCTTCTCTCAGGGCTGCAGGCTGAGTCTAAAACCTGAAAGCAAGTCAAGTAGTACCACCCACCAGACAGAAGAGCAGCTGAGGTGTTGTAGGCTGAGTCCAGACACTCGGAACAACTACATGTGACCCACTAGTAGGGGAGGAGCAGAAACAGTTAACTGGGGATTGCCAAAGGACTAAGCACACTGGAACCATTGCTTTTTAATGTCTTTGGTTGGAACATCCATTTTTGGGGCTGCCCTTGCTCTCTATAGAAGTGTGCCACTGCTTCTGGGATAGTCTTCCGTGTAGGGTGTGGTAACTGGGAGCCACTCCCTAATTCAATCCATCTCAGCAGCTCCTGTGGACTGTGAGGCTGAAGCACAGCCTGCCTGGCACCTAGACAGTCCTCCGTGCCAGTCTGCTACCATCTTGGACCAGTGTTCTGAGACTGCTTCTAGGAACCGCTCAGGGTCTTCTGAAGGCCCTGCCTTATCCGACACCCACTCAGTGGGCTCAGCAAGCAGCCTTTCCTGTTCATCTCTCCAGGAGTTTCAGAAAGCCACAGCCACCCTAGTGCAGCTTTCTAACAGTTCCACACCCCTGTCCACCCTAGAAGCTGAAGATGCCCTGCTGCATGCAGATCCCAGTTGGTCTAGGGAGCTTTCTGCTCATGACTCCTGGGAGGAACCAGGCCTGCCTTCATTCTGTGGCCTCCACCAGGGCCTTCCTCAGCTGGAGGGGGTTCCTGGGAATGTAGGACAAGTGACCCTGCAGAGACTGGAAGGTGGCAGGGCCAGACTCCTCAGTGGCTTCTCTGAGGAGGTAGCTGTGGCAGCAGGATTAGAGCCAGACTACAGCTCCCTTCAGGCCGGCTGGCCACTGCCGTTCCCACGTGCTCCTTCTCCAAGGTTGGGGTCCGAGCTGTCAGAGTCCTCCAGCCAAATCTGGGAAGAGAACAGTGAGAACCTTGTAGAGCCCAGCCCTCGTGTTGAGCCTGACTCGGGGAGCTCCTTGCCTGCAAACGGTTCAGTGGACCTGGAAGGCAGTGGAGGGCCCCACACCAGTCATACTTCCCCAGGCCCTAGGGGAGAACAAGAAGCTTCCAGAACCCATAGGAGTCTGAGTGGTACTTCTAATACAGGGAAAACCAGGCAGGTGTCCCCCATGGCCACCTTCACAGTGTTCCCACCCCAGAGCCCGTCTACCAGTGATTCAACTCTGTCACTGTCCATTCCTTTGGACATGTCCTTGGAAGAGGCAGGTCTCAGTAAAGTAAACATGCCTATTGAGGCCTCAGCTGGCTGCCAGGAGGAACCCCAGGATGCTGATACAAGCCCATCCATGCAGAGGAAGCCCCCGCAGGCCTCACCTGATCCTAAGGCTGCTACTACCCCACAGGCTCCTTCTGAGGGTGGAGCTCCCCATGTCACAGAGGTAGCCAGTCCCTCATGTGTGGGTGGCTTCTTGACTGAAATACTGTCTCCTGTGGACGAGGAGCTATCTTATGGCAGTGGGGACTTTACATCCTCTATCCACAGGGTCATCCACCTCCTCCCGCCCCCTCCCACTCCTCAAGCAAAGAGTGATATCAGTGAGCCCAACCCCAGCTCAGAAGATTTCCCTCCGCCACCTGAGGAGGCCATGTTTTCAGGTGACTCACTGGACACCCTAGGAGAGGATACATCTATTACCGTTGAGGATATGTCCTCCTTATCAGAGGAGGCTCTGGGGGAAGCCCTTTCCCTGGGGCCTCAGGAGTCAGGGAACTGCCTGGGAGCACCCGGGCAGGCTGGAGGCCTGGATGACCCAAATTCAACATCTCCCTTGAGTAATTGGGTAGTCAGTGCCCCTGGGAAGTCCCAAAGACTGTCAACTCAGGCCCTGAATTCATCCCCAGTGGCTTGTGTGGCCAGAGAAGATCTTCAGGCCTCAGACAGTCAAAGTGGACCCTGGGAGGGGGTACAGTGTTTTGAGGGTTTAGAGCACCAGCAAGGAATAGAATACATCTTAGACAGAAGGGCAGCCACATCTTCACCCTCCTGGTCTGCACCTTCTGAAGGCTCACCCCCAGGCCCAGTGCCCTTGGTGCCCAGTGGCCAGGCTGAGTCCCTCAAGCACACTAGTGAAGAGAACGCAGGCCAGAACTGCTGGACAGAGGACCAGCCCCAGCTCCAGGGTTTGTTGTACACACAGCAGCTCCCTAGGAGAGACTGGGCTTTTGACCCTGTCTCTGAGGGTGCCTGTGCTGATCTAGGGACAGGAGGTGCTGGGCCAGTGGATGTGGTGTCCACCCAGCTCAGCAGGAGGATCTTGTGTGACTCTCTCGCTGCACTGTCAGGGCTGGTCCCTGGAGACAGTCCCTAGGTATGTGCTCTGAAAGATGATAGAGACTCATCTGACATGCCGCTGTGCGTGTGTGTTTGCGTCTGTCTGCCTGCCTGCCTGCCTGTCTGTCTGTCTGTTTCTGCCTGCTTGCCTACCTGTTTGTCCTCTCTCTGTCTGATTTGAGGGACCTGGGCTTCCCATTGTAGACTGTCACATCTCAGCTGGCTGGCAGAATGGTCATCTGAAACAGTCAGTAGTCGTTCTCACCATGCTGATCCTGAGTTGGCTCTGTCTGAATTTCCCCTGGCAGAGTAATTCCCCGATTTTTCCACAACTTCTATTGGGCTCTTAAAGGGCCCAAACCTCAGTGATGGAGGCATGCATCAAAGGCTATGTACGATGGTGTCCAGTGACTGACCAAGGAAAGCCCAGGAGGTCAGAGGCTAGTATGAGGTAGTGTGGGAGTCAATGAGGTCAAGGGGAAAAGTGGTTTCAGAGGCCACTAGGGGAAAGGTGACTAGGCTGCAGAGAGGAGCTGTCCTGGACTTTGTCTCAGCCTGCAAATGCCCAGTGTTCACCTCCTTGTTTGTGCATGTGTATGCGTGGACGTGCGCGCGCCTATGTGTGTGTGTGCGTGTGCATGCCATGTTCCCTGTGTGGAGGTTAGATGACAGCTTTTGTGAATTGGTTCTTCTGCAGTGGCTCTAGGGATCAAGCATGACAACTGCTTTTACCTGATGAACTGTATGAGTCCTTTTTTGTTTTTGTTTTTGTTTTGTTTTATTTTTTGGTTGTTTGGTTTGTTTAGTTCTTTGCTGCTGCTGTTGTTGAGGTTTTGGGGACTGGATATTGGTCCCCATACTTGCAAGGCAAGGGCTTTATCAACTGAACTATATCTTCAGTCCCATCTGGATCTTGCTATGCTACTGTTACTAATGGATTGCTTGTGACTGAGGGACATTTGTTCATCCTGTGGAGCGGAGAGCAGATAACTAGTCACTCTTGACAAACAAGGCCTGTTCCCAGGGGCTGGGGATCTCTCCTTGTCCTGTGAGCTATTATTTTATTGTATTTCACTTTTGCTTTCATAGCATTTGCTGGAACACTGATTTTCTCAGGAACACGGTGACTCGAGCCTCAAAACAGTCTTGTCCTTTGTAGGCTTGGTTGATTACGCCATGGCCCAGGCTGCCTCCTTTATTCCCTGAGGGCCTTCTGGGACAGAATGACCAGGATGGTTATTGAAAGTGTGGGCAGGTGGCACAGGTGTTTCTTACAAGGAAGCATGACCATTCTCTACAAGAACACCTTCTTCCCTCAGGACAGACATCCAGGGACTTGTTGACTCAACCACTCGATTTCCTTCTTAATGGTGGGAATGAGACCAGCTCGCAATGCCCAGGACCTCATCCAGCTCAGGGGTGGGCCCACCAGGGGACTGGGGTACAGGATCTCTACAGGGAGTGAAGTGCCCTGGGATGGGCCCCCATAAGTAGTCACCAGGAGAACAGAACCATTCAGGGGCATGTGTAAGGGTGAGGCCAGGCCACTAAAAGCAGTGACTTCTGCCAGAGGCACCACCTTTACCTCCCTCAGCGGACTCTGAGGGAGAGCATGCTGCCTGCCACTCACTGCTGGCAGTCTGCTAGCCACAGTGCTGTCTTGCCTGTAGCTGCTGGGTACTGATGCCCGAGGGTAAAGCTTCTCCACCTTCTTGGGTCCATGGAGGCTCTGTGGGGCCCAGAGCAATCAAATGGATGGGCTGTCTTAGGGGATTCTCAGATCTCCTGCTAGACTCTGACTGGATGCCTCGTGCAGGCAGGAGTGTCCTTATGTGTCTTACTTGTGTGGTGTTTTCTCCCCGTCTTCAGTGCCCCAGGGAAATGGCACTGTGTGTGTAAGTTTATGTATGACTGGGGTTTGCTCTATAACCTGGGTTATAGACATGAGCTGCCTTGCTCTCCAAAGGGAGTGGCTCTTTACACAAACCCAGAAGTCAGCTCCATGAAAAGGCTGGGTCATAGGAGACGGTGTGTAGTTTGGTGATTGTGAGATATTGCTCACATAAAAGCAGTTGAAAACTTCACATTGTAGCCAGTAATGTGTACGTGTTTGCCTTATATATCAGGTTTTTTTTTTTTTTTTTATTAAAAAGCACTTAAATAAATAACCTAAAATTTGAAGAAATTATCTTTGGAAAATGATATTTTTTATCCTTCTGTGTATACCAAGACTCCCCCTCCCATTACTGACTGAAGCCTCTGACTCCCATTACTCTATCAACACTGGATCCTCACAGGGACTCTTCTCAGATATCCTGTTGCCGCCTGGTGTCATGGAGGTCCTGCAACACTGGATCTGTAAGACCAGCTCGTTCATGCCCTCCAGCAGTTCATAGATGGAGTAGTTGTTGGGTGGACCAACTCTAATCTCTGGGTCTGGACCTGGGAGGTAGCCAAGTTGGTCAGCCTGGCAGCTCTCCTGTGCCAATACCACCCAGGGTGAGTTCTCCTGAACGGCCCTGCCTAGCTCACCCAATGCCACAGCTGGTAGCAGCATGGGCCTGGATGTCCCCATGGCTTCAGGTGCTAGCACAGGCCGCTCAGATCAGCATGTCCCCCTGTGGCACAGCCCTCGGATATCCACATGTTCTGCAGCAGGACCATGGACGTCACCATGACCTCATATCTGCCTGCTCTCCCCACTGTCGAGTCTCCAGTTCTACCTTTCTCCACAGTGTGTGGACTCCTCAGCCTCGCCTGTCTTCCATCTCCCCTCCCCACCACACACTCCATCTTTCCCATCTCTCCGTCACACACTTACCCACCATAGTGGCGTCTGCGGCAGGTGCTTGGCTATCTTTCTTCCCACCGACCTGGCCAGGGCCTCCTTTCACCATGAGGGTCTTGTGGCTCAAACTCGGGGCATCAGGTTTGGCAGCAAGCCCCTTTACCCACTGAGCCAGCTCAATACCCCTTTTAGTTTTTATCAGCTTTTGGAGAGAGAAACTAAGACTGGAGGGACAGGATCTAACTAAGATTCCCAGGCTGCCCTTAAACTCACTCTAACCTAAGCAACCTCGAACTTTCAGTTTTCCTTTCTTAGCCTCCAGGCCTGCACTACAATGCTCAGCTACCTTACATTTTTAACACTTTTTTTTGTCCAGTCTTGAGTGGAATGTGCCTTGAGCATGCTCGTGACGTGCTCTGCTACTGAGTCCCCTCCCCCATGCTACCCCATCTAATCAGTTTTAAAACTTAAAAAAAATATTTAAATTTTTTGTCTGTGTGCCTGTTTTGCCTGCATGTATGTATCTGCACCATGAATGTGCATTGGCACCTGTAGAGGTCAGAAGAGGGCATTGGGTGCCTGGAACAAACAGCTGTGAGCCACCCCATGGGTGCTGGGAATCAAATCCTGGTTCTCTGCTAGAGCAGCCAGTGCTTTTAACTGCTGAGCCATCTCTCCAGACTCTTCAGGTCAAGTTTTATTGACATAATTCACATACCATAAAGTTTTCTTTTAAAATGTACATGTTAGCTGGGTGCAGTGGTGTATGCCTTTTATCCCAGCACTGGAGAGGCAGAGGTGGATGGATCTATGTGAGTTCAAGGCCAGCCTTGTCTACAGAGCTAGTTCCAGGACAGCCAGAGCTACACAGAGAAACTGACTTGAAAAAAATGTACATATTAGTGATTTTTAGTATATTCAAAAAATTGTGCCACTAGTTACTTTTTGAATGGGAGGGCCCCTATGGGTGTGGATTCCTGATAGATGAGCATCCTGCTAGCCTCAGAGACGTGAGTTCAGGGCTGGTCCATCCAGGTCTTGGCTTCTCCCACCTATGCTCAGATGCACAGAAGTAGGGATCTCCTCTGGTGAGCTTATGGCCCCTGGGAAACCCAAATTTAACAACAGAAAACCCTTTGGGGCTGGGTCGCCAGATTTGTTCTGACTGTGTTACCTGCTTCAGTGCTGGCTCCCAGGCCACTTGCAATTCCTTTGTGCCCCTGCTATGAAGTAGGTCACTTTCCCAACAGCCCCTTGCAGACCCACAGTTTAACTTGCCTCAGGAGCATCCTGGCCTCTTAGCTCCAGTGGACTGCTCAGTAAGCCAACTTTTATCCAATAGGCTCAGACAACACATGGCTTCAGGGATCTGCCAGCTAAGATCCTGCACCAAGGTTCCCAGCCCACCCAGAGCACAGAAGAGATTTGGCCCAGTCAGAGAAAATGAAGTCTTCTGTGTACATAATTTCAAGACATATTTCTGACCTATGGCTTTCCTATTGCCTGCCCTCTGGTTCTGGAATGAATTAGTCTGTAATTTTTTTTTTCTTTTCGTTGATAACCCCATTGGACTTGTGATGCTGAATGAGAGAAATGTATTTTACATACACATGTTTGTCATGACAATAAATATCCCCCATCAAAACCTTGCAAAATTGCCTCAAGTTTCACAGCACACCCCCCTTCCCCCTGCCCAGTCTATTTCATGGGGATTGGTGCAGAAATCTGGACACAGTAGGGCTATACACACGGTACAGCCAGGATTTCCCCAGACACGCCTACCCTGGCTACAGAGCAGGTGCAGCACACTTTAGCCTTGGCACAGTGTCCTTGAAGGAAAACTGGCAATGGGAAACTAATGAGAGTCAGCCAGGCTGTCTGAAGACAGGCTGTAGCTGCAGGAGCCAAGTTGTAAAATTGCTCTTGTGGGCGGAGAGAAAGCATATCTGCAGAAAGTGCCAGGCAGTCTTTATCTGCCCAGGATGTGTTTGAGCAAAGTGCTTTGGCACTCAAACGTATTGACCCTAGTGAGGCTTCAGTCCAAGCTTCCTCCCTCCAAGGTCTCAGACTGTACCCACGCTGGTTCTGATCCCTCATAACTACTTGGATCAATAAATCTTGACATGAGCCTCAGGAGAAGTTATTATTTTTCATAGAAAATAGTTATTTCTCATTTAAAGCACACTTTTGATTTTCCTGTGATCTGTCTCTGTCAGTGCTTTGCAAACTAGTCTCTTTAGACCATGCTTTCAGCTTTCCGCGTGCCAAACTGACACATGAATTTCCCAAGTCCCTGGGGTCCCATGCCCTCCTGCTCCACCATGACAGCCACTCATAAAACATACACAAAGGCCACTGGGGCTTTCACAAATGGTTGAGAGCCATAAACTCCCTGGAAAGAGTATCCTCATCCTGCCTGCTGTCTGAGCCCTGCCCCAGGACTGACTGTGTGGGCTGGGATTACAGTGGACTTGTCCTCAGTGAGACACAGCTGCAGCAGTAGACACAGCCCATGCAGTCCCCAACAACCTGAGGAGTCTCCTCAACCTTTAAGGATCTCCAGCCAGGTAACACCAGATCCTTGACTTGGCCCCAGATAAGAATTTCAGGATGGGCCAGATGGTAGGGGAGTCAGAGTTCATTAGAAAGAAAGTAACAAAAACTTCAACATAGTGGTTAATAGGTGCTTAGAGAAAAAATCAGGCACACCTAATCCTGGATGTTGGCCTCTCGAAGGACAGTCCTATCTAAGTGACTTTGCAATAGCCATGTATAGGATTTCAGTGCCCGTCAGAGTTTCTTGCTCAACAGGTATCTAAGGAATTCTCCCTTCCTCTTTCTTTTTTCCCCTTTCCAATCAGTGAGATTATAGGCTGGTTCTGAAGCCATCTCGTATGGAATTACAATCTGGTAAAATAAATCCTAGAAACCTATAGGTTTAGATCGAAAAGACTCAAACATGACTTGTTGCTACTTTAACATCCTTATTTGAAAATGTTGTTCTGCGTCAGCACATGTTAACGGCATTGGAATTCTTGACTATCAGGTGGAGGCAGGCTTCAACCAGTCTCCAGACCCCCTCCTATCCCCAGAAGCTTCCCTATCCCATCCTGTCTTAGACTTTCTTGCCTTCTGTGTAGAATTGGGACCTGAAGCTCAGGCTCTCCTGTCCCAGACTGGCCTTGTCCAGATCCTTCCTACACACCAACCCAGGCTCGAGCAGCCAGTTCTGCTCTCCTGCCTGCCTCCCCCATCTTACCCCCAGGCAGCTTCTCTATCATCAGTCGCTCTGGTCCCTGGTCCTGCTTAGTCACCCTCTGGTGACCATTAAAAACCAAATGGCTTCTCTGTATTTGTCTCCCAACCATGTCTCCCTGTTGCAGGATATTTGATCACACTGCGAACCCCAAGATTATGTCATTTACTGGGAAAAAAACCTGTTTCTAGTTGTGCCCTAGCATACACCTTTAATCCACAAGCTTTCTGTTTATTGTAAGCAGGATTAAATAAAGTCAACCATAGATCAAGAGGAAGAACAAAAGACCAGTTGACAGGGAGTGAAGGTAGGAAAAAACATAGAGTGTAAAGGGAGATGAGGATAGAGAGACACACAGGAAGTGGAAGAGATTATATGTTCTCTCTAGTGTTTGGTGAAGAGCAGAACATTAGCACAGGAAAGTAGACTGATTGGAGAAGCCAGACATGGTGGTATACATCTGTAATCCCAGTGCAGGAGGCAGGAGGACAGACTCAGCCACATAGTGAATTCCATGCCACTCTTAGAACCCTGTCTAAAAAAGAAGAGTCAGGTCTATCTTTCCTTTCTATAATCTTAGCAGGAAGACAGCCAACTTTACCAGGTGGTTTTACTGTATCTTGTGAGTTATAAAAAGGTCAAGGGATCATCGTGGACATTTGAAGTTGACAGGTAAAATCATAGGTTGCATGTAAAATCTAGGGTGCATGTTACATATGAATTACAGGCACATAGCAAATGGTTTCTCAACCTATTATGTCCTATTAAATCTGCATTTCAGACTGAAAATCTTGGCCTGGTGTTTACTCAACATTTAACGTGGCAAGGGCTGTTTCCCCTTGCTAAATCTGGCTACCTAGGCCCAGGCCTTTCGCTAGGTGAAAATTCCTTGCATTTGGGTACGAAACTAAGACTGGGATAGAGCCAACCATGACCCGAGAGCAGGGGCGGGGCCAGGAGTACAGGGGCGGAGCAGGTCTAAGAAATGAGGCGGGGCCTGCACTCTGGGGCGGGAACAGCGTACGGGGGAGGAGCCAAAAAGCGAGCGGAGCAGGACCTGGAATGACCAGCGCTCGGGGCGGGGCCAGATTACGGGGGCGGGGCGAGAAGAGCGAAGGGTAGTGCCTGGGAAGAGTAGCAGATTCGGGGGCGGGGCTAGTGCAGAGGGCGGGACGGGCGTGCGCAAGCACGTGATGGCGGTTGCCAGGGTGAAAGGTCAGCGCGCCGGCGGCACTCCCAATATGGCTGCCGCCGGGTCTGTGACGCGCGGCCCCGGAGCTGATGCGCGGCGGCCACCCTCTCTTCGAGCCGCGCGACTGCCACGGCTGCTCCTGCTGCTGGTGGTGGTGGCGGCAGTAGGGCCCCGGGAGGGCGGCGGGGCGCGGCTGTACCGCGTGGGCGAGGACGCCGTGTGGTTGCTGGACAGCGGCAGCGTGCGGTCGGCCACGAGCAACAGCTCAGCCGCGTGGCTGGTGCAGTTCCATTCGTCGTGGTGCGGCCACTGCATCGGCTACGCACCCACCTGGCGAGCGCTGGCGGCGGACGTGCGAGGTGAGGGCCCCGCGCGCCTTGGACGTTCCGGCGCAACAGCTGCGTGGGTCGAAGCCACGTCAGGGGCAGATGGCTTTCCTGGGGTCGCCAGCTCAGAACGCCGGCTTCATCCTGTCCCCAACCTCTTATTCTAGTCACAACCTGATCAGCTTGACTTTCCCCATACCCAGCAAATTGCATTTCAGAGCCTACCCTCTCCACTCTGGAAGGTCCCCATTTCTGTCAAACCCCAACCTGGTTTGCTAGGTAGCCGGCCATATGGTGGGCATTGGGCCGAGAAACTTAAACACCCATTCTGGGGACTGCTCTGCAGAAGCAGAGAGTTTACAGAGCGTCTTCTTTCTGGGCTTCTTGTTCACTAACCATAGCTTTTAAGAACTCTTTCCACATGTGTTTTTCTTCCTTAGTGCTAGGTCATTCACCTTTGCAGACCTTAGACCCCTTCAAGCAGCTCCGGTAAATGGGATTTAAGTGGCTGTGCAGTAGCCTTCCAAGCACTGGCTTAGGTTTGGCTTCTCTGGCTTACAACTGTTGAACTAACCTCTAATTACAGATCTCACAGGGCAAGGCAACAAATTGTTACTCTTCTTCCCGAACTTTTGGTTTTAGGTCTGGTGTTGAACACTGCTGTGTTCTTCTTAAACAGATTTGCAAAGAAGCCCTTTTTCCAAGTACACAATTGCAAATGACTATTTTAAAATGTTTGCCTTCTCTTTCCTCATTGTAGGGGCACTTTGACTTTTTATTATTTTGAAACAGTTTCATGATGTTGTCTAGGCTGGCCTTGAACCCACTGACCTCTGCTTTTATGTAGAACTTAATGAAATTGTTCTCTTGGGTTTTAAGTTTTCTTTTTCTCTCTTCCTAATACTTATTTTGTTTTGAATTATGTGGGCATGGGTGTGTGCAGGTGAGTGTAGTTTCCCTTGGAGGCCAGAGATGTTGAACAGGCAGTGGGGGCTATAGGGGTAAGTGCTGGGGATGGAACTCTGGTCCCCTGAGAGAACCATGGGTGGGGTTTTGTTTGTTTGCTTGTTTGTTAATGGTTTTTCGAGCCAGGGTTTCTCTGTGTAGTTTTGGCTGTCCTACAACTCACTCTATAGATCAAGTTGGCCTTGAACTCAGAAAGATCTGCTTGCCTCTGCCTTCTGAGGGCTGAGATTAAAGGTGAGCAGCGACAGCACCCTAATACAGTCTGCGCTTTTAACCTCTAAGCCATCTCAGATTTCCTTAAGTCCTTGGCAAGCACTAGCCAAAACTGAGACAAGATATTGAGAAGACAGTTTATACAGTGGTTTTTGTGAGGGTTTTTATTTTTTGCCACTCAGTAGAAGAGAGGACTTTCTATTTCTTGATACTCATTGGTGGGCTTCAGGTGACCCTGGCAGGACTTGTTGGCAGCTTTTTTGCTTATATCAGTTCTAGCTTTCAATCTGGTAACTAACTTGTATAAGCCACATCAGATGTTATAAGCTGGCTCTTCTATAACCAAATCAACAGAGAGTGCTGCAATTGAAAGAAGGACAGCTCCAAAAGTGCCACAGTGGAAATCCACAGCTAGTGCTGTGGTTGACTTAATGAACTGCAGTTGTCTTTAAAGAGTGGCTGGCTGCCAAGAAAATGGGCTAAGGTGTGGGGAAAATGACCGCTGACTGGCAGGAGCAGGTGAGGGCTTGAAGAGGGATGTAGGGTGCTGAGGGCAGAGCTGCCTGAGTCAGGGATGTCAAAGGCTCCTGAAGCAAGTTACCTGGGGATTTGGTAGATGCTAATCCTAGTGTTATCAGTCCCAGCCTGGACTGCTAGGTGGGTCCTAACATCTAGTCAGCACAAGCTCGGGAGGTGTCTGATCACCTACTGTAAGGGATCCTGCCTAACTACAAGACACCTACAGAAGTGATGACATCCCATGTGATGCCTGCCATGTTGGAACTGTAAGGACAACTTCCTTAGGAAGCTTTGACTCTCACTCTGGTCCTCCTGTGATACTGACCTCAGTACCTTCTGTGCCTTGCCTCGTAGACTTCTGTACAGAATATGGAAAGCAGTAGACCCTCTGCCTGGCCTCCACGTGGCTGTGCTTCCTGCTGGCTCCCACCTGAGTGATCTGACAGGAGAGAGGGCGCTTAGGGGTAATCAGTCACCTCTGAGTTGGATGTGCAGGCCTTGTATTGGTTCCTCCTTAGGAGTTTCTTCCTGCCTCCATGAAATAGCACCTAGTGGCTTCTCCTAGCCCCCACTTCAGTCTCTGGTTGGACTGGTTTTTTGCCATTGGTGGGAATTAGCTAGAAGGTGATTTATGCTTGCCCTTCAATCTTTTCCAATTGAATGAGCAGCTGGAAGGTCTTGGGGGTGGGGGTGGAGGGACGTGTCCAACCTGTGTCTTTGGCAGCTGGAAAGTCTGGAGGGAGGGTGTCCCCAGCCTTGTGTCTTAGGTTCAGGACACCTGCCACTTCCTTAAAAACTTATGGTGAAGTTTCTTTGGCTCTTCACTGACTTCGTGGGAAATAGTGGTTTTCCTTCTGCGAGATAGGCTAACAAAAGATCTACTGTTCAGTGGATCCAGAGGCCAGTCTAGTATTTATGTGGCCCTAGCTTAGGCCTTTCTCATCTTAAGTATTTCCCAGAACAAAACCTGCTCTGTTATAATCATTTATCTCAAGCTGTCATGTTTAGCCTTATCTGGGTTGGCAGTTGACACCTTATTTTCCTGGGCACTGAGGGATTTCTGTAGAGACCTAGGAGAACAGGAGTGTGCCCTGAAGCCTGTGTCCCCCAGCTCTTGTTACCTCGGGGCTCTTTCTCTCCCCACCAGTCCTCCATGGAGAGAGGACACATCTGTGGTTGCCCCTGAAGTTCTTGGTGAAGGACTTGAAAGGGAACAGGAGACCTGGCAGGCAATCATCACAGCATCTAGAATGTGTCAGAACTATCTGGCAAGGAGGTGTTCAGTCTCTGATATTGCAGATAATGGTACCAGGTGACAGACAGGCCAGGTGATTCCAGAGCCCCATTGGCTCACTTCCTGTGTCCCTCTAGAGGACATTGGGAATTGAGAGTGGGAGGTGTTGGACAGGTGGATAGGCACAGAGTGTGCTATCCACAGGCGGAGAGCACAGGTGAGTGAGTGTTCTGGTTTGCTGCCAGCAGTAGTGAAGCCCTTATACCTTCCCTCAGTTTCTCATTCCCATGGTATCTGGTGTCTTCTGCTTGCACAGGCTATTGAAGATGACTGCTTAGTATTTGCAAGGTGCTCATTATCCATTTACTGAGAACAGGCAGAGAGAGGGACACTGGGAACAGCAATTGCTGAGGGGTACGGCAGAGCCCAGAGTCCTGAAAACTGCAGATGGCAGAACCAAAGTAACTCTTCATACAAGGGTATAAAAAGTAAGGACTGCTTAGAGAATAGTGGGGTCACTGGTTCCCATAGCCAGGGCCCTGGTTGGTGGTGAGGAAGTAGAAGAAAGTCATGTCTTCTCAGGTCAGCTCAGGAGCTTCGCAGGCCTTTTCAGGCCTTTGAGGTTCTTAGTGGACAGAACAGAGCGAGACACTTACGCTTTAGGAGCCTTTGCACACTTTCAGCAGATAGAGGGAGAATAGATTTGCTGTGTAGCTCAGTGTTGCTGGAATCCTTTTGCATCTGCTCTTTGATGCTGGGGTTACAGGTATGCACTACCTCACCCAACTGTATGGATAGATTTGGGCCAAAGTTTGCTGAAAGCCAGAATGAGGAATGAGGCTTTCGTGACCCACAGCATTTCAGACTAGGGTGTGATGGTGTTCTCAGCCTGGCCAGCTTTCCCCTTCAGCCACAATGGGCCTCAGGTCCTTCCATGTCACACTGGGTACCTCTGCACAGGAACTGGTGATCATTTCTCACTAACCCTGGCTAAGACTGTGTGTGCACTTCACATGGTACCCAGTCAGTAGAGATGCTGATGGGAGGGGTTGGCACTAAGAACTTTGTCCTAGCTACCTCCTGTCCCTGGAGGTCTTGTGCTCTGTTCCTCCAGTGTTCCTTGATGACATGGGTTCCCTCGGTGAGAATCTGCTTTGTGTGTGTGCGTGTGTGTGATTGTTTTTTTGTTTGTTTCCTAGAACTAGCTCTGTAGACCAGGCTGGCCTTGAACACAGACATCTGTCTGCCTCCCAGGTTCTGGGATTACAGGTGTATACCACCATACCTGACTTGAGAATCTGCTTTTTTCCCCCAAAGATTTATATGTTTGTTTGCTTGTTTGTTTATCTTATATATATGAGTGCTCTGTTTTAATGCACACCAGAAGAGGTAATCAGATTCTATTACAGATGGTTGTGAGCCACCATGGCTACCATGTGATTGCTGGGAATTGAACTCAGGACCTCTGGAAGAACAGCCAAAATACTCTTTAACTGCTGAGCCATCTCTCCAGCCCCGAGAATCTGCTTTTAATTCTTTGGAAATTATACTTTGATGCTACAGGGAAGACTCGTGGTCAGGATTTCCATCAGTGGCAAATGACCTTGTTATCAAACATATCTGAAAGGGGCAAGCTCCATGTATCCTCTGCTGCTCCTGTCAGTGCTGCAGCGATGTTCTCTTTCTACCACCTTGACGAGGCATCAGACTGCTGAGATAGTGTGGGCAAGCGAGGGCTCTTTCCTTTTCAAGCCAGCAGTTGCCTCCTATGGGATCAGAGGGCAGGGTCTACCTGTGAAATGATTACTGTGAGGCTGAAGAAAGAGGGCTAGTGGTGTCTCCACTGGACCTGTTGAGACACTTGGAGCTGAGGGGAACGGACATTTCAGAAGAGATGCTAGGATAGCCAGCTGTAGATATCACAGAGACAGGACTCAGGGCAGGCCAGGCAGAGAGGCCAGAAGTGGGCACCATGGTGAGTTGATCCCTTTGCCCCGACAATGTGGAAAGGAGGATTTACTCCCAGCCCTTGTCTGTGGTGCACATACACAGTGTCTGATAGAATTTGTGTTTACGAGGCCTGCTCCTCAGAGGGCATTGTTGGCTTAAAAAAAAAAAAAAAAAAAAAAAAAGGGGAGGGGGCTGTAATTAGGGGGTGTTCTATAGATGCCCATGTGCTAAGACCCATCTCTGTGGCCTAGAGAGGGCTCAGCCTTGCTTACCCAGCTTAGGCAGGCTGTCATCCCCGGGACAGCCTACAGCTCTCACTGGCTGACGACTCCCGTTCTGTTCACGGTCCTCACCTTTACCTTCACGTACCTGAGGTGTGGGTGTTTTAAGTGGTATCCCCTCAGGGTCCTGGAGGGAGACAGGAAACAACCCAGCCAAGGGAGCAGAGTGGGGGGTCCAGGCAGGAGGCCCAGGCCCAGGATGAGAGATCTGAAGGAGTGCTGTGTGACCGTGGGGACCTGTGCAGATTGTGATTTGAAGCCACCGAGTTTGTTGAAGCCTTTTGCGAGCTGCTGGTGACTGCACGGGTTGTACTAACTTGTTCTCAGAAGCACAGCTGAGCTAAGAGTTTCCTTCCACCTTGGTAGGGTGACTCACTGTCTGCACCTTGCTGACTTCACTGAGCCAGGTGGTAAATGAGCACTCAGAAACATCAGCTTCCCCACACTCTCACCTTCTTGTCTCTGAGCTGGTATTGATGTCGGCAGAGTTGATTCTGGGATTCCCTCTTCTTCCCTCATCAAAAGGGTACTCAGAGTTCAGTGTCCTCGTGTGCATTCACAGAACACTGGGTGGACAGTGGATCAAAGATGCTTTGAGCATTCTGCGCTGAGTAGATTGCATTGCCAGGAGGTTGCTCCTGTATTTAGGGACAGTGCCTACCATGGGTGGGGTGAAATCTGGGATCGGCATCAAGGCCTTGCTCTGATGGAGATCCAGGGTGAAGCTGTCAGTGAGCACTGCTCCCCATCCTCAGGGACTAGGCTCTCAGTGCCTTCAGCCTTTCAGAGGCCAAGTCTTGTCAGGGCGCCTCCTGTGTTCAGTCTCTGCTGCTGGGCTACATTCGGGGGGCTATTGCAAGAGTCTATGATCTTAGCACTCAGGAGGCTGAGGCCAGGAACATTGCAAGTTCAAGACCAGCCTGGACTACATAACCAGAGCCTATCAGACAAAACACACAAAGCAAATAAACAGACAAACTACAAAACTGGCTCTGGTTTGTCTTTCTGAGCACTGTCTCCTGCAGGACTCCTGGGAGTCTTTTCCTGTGTCTTGTGTTAGAGTGGTCTTCTGCTGCAGATTCTAGAATGTAGAATCTGAGAAATACAAAGCTAGTGCCCAGCACCAGCAAGCAGCTGCACAGTCCCAGAATCAACCCGGGGATGTGCTCTACCACTGAGCCCCCAGCCCCTATACTCAGTTCTGAGTATGCATGCTTAAGAAAAATGTGAAAAACAAAACAGGACCAGACCCTACCATGCAAACCTAGGTGCACCCATCCCCGTTCTGAGTGGTTTTGGTATTTTAGGTAACAGTAGACTGGTTCCTGTGCTTTACTCTGGAGTTTTCACTGTAAACACTTAGGAGACTGATTCCTGCATTTTGCTCTTGGAGTTTTCACCGTTACACGCTTTTCTGTGCAAGGGGCTTTTCTAGAACATGGAAGCAAAGTGTGGGTGGAAATACCCAGTGAGCAGAGTGAATTGTTGGGTCTGAGTCCAGTCAGGGTGGCAGAGTGAGATGCTGAGCCACATGCAGGGCATGAGTCTGCCCTTAAAGCACCTTGGGCCTCAGAGCGCCTCCTGTGCCATCTGCCTCTGATTTGATGGGAGTATTAACTGTTCTTCCTCAATTCTCTGCCATTTGAGACTCAGGAAGCTATGGCTGTGACTCAGAAACCCTGGAGGGCTTTTTCTATGCTTTTAAAGTGGCCTTGGGGCAGAGCTGGTTTGTGTAGCTGGCAGTATTTGATTACTATTTGTGAATAACCTATTCTTGTTTCTAACTCTTAATAAAAGAGGGGAAAGCTGTGTAGGTATGTAGGACTCTGGGGTGGTTCACATAGAAGGCACTCGCTGAACTCTGGCACCTGGTAAGTGTCCTCTGACATTGCCCCCACATGCAGCCTCTGAGGTTTTTGAATATCACTTGTCCTTGTAGGTATGGTTTCGTGTGCCTTTCAGGTAGGTTGCTGGAGAAAACAGAATAACACTTGCCAAGCACACCAGTAACCCATTGCATGAGCTCCTGCCAGAAATCAAGCAACTTTCAGATAGAGGTATACAGGCTCACCCAAGCCGCTCTTCTGTCTGTCTCTCATGCCTGTCTACTTGTGAGTATCTATCCCCTGTGCCCACAGGATATACCTGTGAGCTGTGCTGTGCTGTTGCTCATGCAGAGACCACCAGGCAAGCCCACCACTTCTTGGGCCTGGACAGAACCTCTGCAGGGCCAGGGCCCTGGCAGTGTGAATAATGGGGTAATTTTAACACCCTGGAGAAAGAAGAGTACATATCTCTTAGAAGGACCCCTGCAGTTACCTAAAGGGTGCATTTGATGCTGGTGCCCGGAGGGCAAGGCAGGAGAAAGCCAGGCACAGCTTCCCTTGCAAAGTGCCCCTTCCCTGGGTGAGGTGAGAAGAGGCTGGAGCCCTATCCTAATGGGTATTTATTATAACGAGGGAGGGACTGAGTCCTCCTCATGCCCCTGCAGAAACACACTTCACCTCCCACACACAAAGGGGTTTTTTTGTGTTGCCCTGACTCTCCTGGAACTCTGTAGACCAGGCTAGCCTCAAACTCAAGAAATCTGCCTTCCTCTGCCTCTGCAGCGCTGGAATTAAAGGAGTGCACCACTATGCCTAGCTACACTTAAGAGTAATCCCAGCAAAAGAACCTAATAAAAATCTTTACTATGCCACTTGTATGGGAGCTCAAGGGGAAGTGTTGGGTGTGGGCAGGATGGGGGGAGGTGTTCCAGCTGGGTGCCTGGTGACATTAAGGACACATGCCAGTTGTTGCTGTGACTGTGGCATTGTGTCAGACTGAAAGAGAGGGAGACTATGACCATGGTTTTGGATCTGAAGTTTGCGATCTAAGTTCTAGAACTGGAAGGGATCTGGATAAATCATTTTACACAAAAGCTGATAATTACTGACACAGACACGGCGCACATGTAGGAAGTTGATTTGCCTTTTCTAGTGTGCATGCACACGTGCGTTTGTTGGAATTCCCAACAAAAACATTGAAGGTAAGAAAGGAGATCTAAAACTGTTCCTCTCTGCAACAGTGGCTTGTGCATCCCTTGGTGGGGTGGAGTGCTTCAGTTCAGACCACTAGCCTGACTTGAAAAGTAGTTGCACAGCGCTGGGCCCGCCAGGTCCATCTGATTACTGCATGCTCTACTTGGTGTCTCTTGTAGTGTCCATTACCAGCTGCAGGCAATGCTTCTGTTTCTGCCCTTCCTTCCACTCATCAGGTTAATAGGAGACTGCAGCATGGCAAGCTGCTGTATGATTGAAGATTCCACAAAGGTCTGTTTTCTCGGTGCACAGTGGAGAAGACACTAGCTGTGGTTACACTTTCTCAGTGAACAGTGGAGGAGACACTAGCTGTGGTTACACTTTCTCAGTGAACAGTGGAGGAGACACTAGCTGTGGTTACACTTTCTCAGTGAACAGTGGAGGAGACACTAGCTGTGGTTACACTTTCTCAGTGAACAGTGGGGACACCAGCTGTGGTTCCATTTTCTTGGTGAACAGTGGAGACACCAGCTGTGGTTCCATTTTCTTGGTGAACAGTGGAGACACCAGTTGTGGTTCCATTTTCTCGGTGAACAGTGGAGACACCAGCTGTGGTTCCATTTTCTTGGTGAACAGTGGAGACACCAGCTGTGGTTCCATTTTCTTGGTGAACAGTGGAGACACCAGCTGTGGTTCCATTTTCTTGGTGAACAGTGGAGACACTAGCTGTGGTTCCATTTTCTCGGTGAACAGTGGAGAAGACACTAGCTGTGGTTCCATTTTCTTGGTGAACAGTGGAGACACTAGCTGTGGTCCCATTTTCTCGGTGAACAGTGGAGAAGACACTAGCTGTGGTTAAGTTACTTTGCTTTCCAACTCAGCACAGAGTTCATGAACAACATAAAGGGGGTGCACAGTGCTCTCGCTGGGGCAGCTGGTACTTGTGCAGATGCTGCCTAGGATGTAGTGGCTTGGTGGTGGCAACCCTGCTCAATGTCCCGTTTTTGCCTTGTAGACTGGGCTGCTGCCATCCGTGTCGCTGCTCTGGACTGTGCCGAAGAAAAGAACCAGGACGTGTGCCGCACATATGACATCCACTTCTACCCCACCTTCAGGGTGAGTCCCAGCAACCTTGACCCCTGCTCTAGTTCTACCTTTTTCACAAGGGGCTTATTAGGCAGAATCCGTGTACCAGGAACTCCCAGGTTAGCCTTTCTGGCTTGAAGTCTGAAGACTGGGGATTTGCATTCCCAGCACATTGTCCATTTGTTCCTCATCTTGAGCCACAGAAGGCTCTGATCAGAGTCAGGTACAGTATGAAGCCCCTGCTCACACAGAAGCCTGCTGGGTACGTATCCTTGTGGGGTATCATGCTGCTGGGTCTACTGTTTCTGGCAGAAGGCACTAGCAGCTTGAAGTGGCTCTTCCAGTGCCCGGCTGCCTGGGCTGCAGTTGGCTCTGCTGACAGACTTGTACATATTTCTTCCACTAGGGGGCAGAGGTCCTACCTGAGGCCCTGCTGAAGGTCCGCTCTTTAGTGTGAGCATGAATGTGTGCCCACGTGCTTACATTTGAACACCTCACACTCATGGGCATCTCCAAAATTATGTAGCACCTTTGATGGGTTTTTTCTTCCTCTTCCTTTTTCTTTCTTTCCTTCCTTCCTTCCTCTTCCCTTCCTCCCTTCCTTCCTTTTCCTTCTCCTCTTCTTTCTTTCTCCCCTCCTCCTCCTTTTCCTCCTCCCGTTCCTCCTCTTTCCTTCCTTCCTTCCTTCCTTCCTTCCTTCCTTCCTTCCTTCCTTCCTTCCTTCCTTCCTTCCTTTCTTCCTTCCTTCCTTCCTCTTCCTCCTTTTTTTTGAGACGTGGTTTCTCTGTGTAGCCCTGGCTGTCCTGGAACTCACTTTGTAGACCAGGCTGGCCTCAAACTCAGAGACCTACCTGCCTCTGGCTCCCAAGTTCTGGGATTAAAGGTGTGCGCCACCACTGCCTAAATAGGAGTTAATTTCTGTAGAGCCTGTGACTACAGTTCTACACCTCTATTCTGTTAACACTGTACTCTCAGAGTACTCCCCACCCCAGCACAGTGATACCCCCTGTTTTTCCTCACCCATCCACTGACTGGGCTTTGGTACTGTGCTGCTCAGTGTGGTGCCGGCCCCAGGGACCTCCCAGGCCCTTGTTGCTTGTTTTCTCGATTTCTGGCCTTGGGTTGATAGTGCCACATGTATTTCTGTTTTACTTGGCTGTTAACTTCATGCCCTCCGTTAAACAGTGCTGTATGTAAATGTCTGGGCCTTCTTTCTTATACTTCATAGGACTCTACCAAGATTGCCTGTGGTGCTGGGCACTGCTGTGGCTCACAGGGTTTGGCTGTGCAACAATAGCTCGTTGTATGTGGTAACCCTCTCTGCTGTGTGTTGGGCTATCTCCTGACTTCTATTACGTGAACTAACATTGCTGTAAGGGTCCCCTCAACCTGTGACAGGTTTCCCTGGCTGAGTCTGGGAAGAAGGCCAGAGGACCCAGTGTGGCCCGTCCACAACATAACACATCTGTCCATGGTGCGGGGCAAAGGGCCTGTGCTCCCTGTTTTCCTAGTGACAAGTACATCTGTGTGTTTATTCTTGTGGGACTGTTAAGATGTCTGTCCATTTTCCTCTTGACTGCTTCTGCTTCCCCTTTGGAAATACGGGGAGTCCTCTGAGTATCTCACTCAGCACTGGCGTCCTTTTGGCCTATGTTGGGAATACTCCCTGTCCTTGACTGTTATTGATGTGCTTCTGATGGGGCAGCTCTGGTCAGAACCTCTTGTCTTCTCAGAGGCTGTGGACAGCTCCTCTCATCCCTGGAACCTGTGCTTTCAAAACTTCAAGGGACACCACCTTTGTAAGGATCCGGCCCTAGTTAGTGAGTTGTCTTGCTTCTGACCCTGTTGAGTTAGATGTGATGTAATGGAACCCAGTTGGTGCTTAGCAAACAGCTGCAGGAACACTCGTGTCCATAGAGGCGTGGAACACGTTTTGTCCAGTCAGTGTAACTTTGAGGGGACCTAACCAGAGCTCCTGGTTGAGAGCGGTCATCTCAGTTAAGTATTAAACATGTGCGCAGCTCCCCTATGCTCACGCTTACTTGTTTTGTGTTTTCCTTTAGTATTTTAAAGCATTTACAAAGGAGTTTACAACTGGAGAAAATTTTAAAGGTAAGGACATGCAGATTCTATTTCAACCCTTTAGACTGCCTCACTCAACCTGGTAAAGTGAATGTGGCCTCAGCAGATGGAGCCCGGGGCCGCCTCCATTCAGTCAGCGTGTTTGCACTGGTACTGCGTGACTTCTGTGAAGAAGTTAAACCTTAAGCGTTTGAGTGAGAATAAGGGTTTTTTTAATTTAAAAAAAATTGTATGTATGTGTGCATGTGTGCTCACCCAGATCTGTCTGTCTGTCCTTAAGGCCAGAGGTGTCAGATCCTGCTGGAACTGGAGTTATAGGAGGCTGTGGACAATCTAACATAGGTACTAGGAACTAAATTCAGACTTCTGGACAAGCAGAGCCTGCTCTTACCCACTGAACCACCACTCCAGTGGCAGGAAATTCTTGATTTTGTGCTTTGCCCTTCTTGGGAGATGTGGAAGTACATTTTTTGTTATAATTTTTATGAAGCCTGTCCTTTAGCTATTTCATGCACAAGTATCCTTCATTCTGCTCACTTGGCTCTGCACCGCCCAGCCTCCCCTCTCTTCCCTGCAGGCCCTTTTCTTCCCTTTGTGTAGTAACAATCTCTGGTTGAAAAGTATCTGGTGGAATGTATACATGCCAAGTGTGTGGCTCATGGGTCATATGTGAGCCTGGCCAGGCTGTCCCCCGGGAGACACCTGCCATCTCTGGCATCAGGAATCGTTTGCCTGTGTCGGCAGTGTATGTGGAGGTAGCTGGTGCATCTGGCCGCCTCTCCCACCACACGTGTGGGATTTGTCCTTTTGCCTTGTGTCCTGTAGCCTATCATTTGCTCTCAGCCGTGTGGTCTCCCACTGTATGCATCTGTTGTGACAGGATATAGCCTGTCAGTGAGCAGCAGTGCACCTAGGGTTGTGTGGACAGTGTTGCTGCCTTCACTGTCCCTGGGCTCTGGGATGGCTGCTTAGGCACAGGCGTCTGGAGCCACAGCCATGACCCAGGTTTTCTTGTGTAGGACCTGACAGGGAGCTGCGGACAGTTAGGCAGACAATGATCGACTTCCTGCAGAACCACACTGAGGGCACCCGGCCTCCTGCGTGCCCACCCCTGGACCCTATTCAGTGAGTAACTGCATTGAAAGGTGGCCTGTGGGGCTCAGAGCATCGTGATAGTAGCACTTAGCAAGTGGGAAGGCCTGGTCCATCTGTCTTCCCAAGTTGCCTGGTGCAGATTGGGCATGGTTTTAAAAATCTCAGTGTGTATAGTGACTGGGGTCCTGGCATGCTATAGCAGCTTGTTATCATGGATATATAGTGACTGGGGTCCTGGCATGCTACAGCAGCTTGTTATCATGGATAGTACTGAAGGCTTTTCTTTCTTCTGACAGGTCCAGTGACATCCTTTCCCTCATGGACAGCCACAGAGGCCAATATCATGCTATTGTGTTTGAAAGCAGTGGTTCTTATGTTGGACGAGAGGTATCATGTCTCATGTACTTTGGGGCTACAGCTGGGGTAGACTATGGTTAGTGCATTGATAACAACAACCTTGAGCCTTGAGTCGCCATTAGTTACAGAGATCATAAGTAACTGGTCTATATATAGCAACAAAAAAAGCTGAAGTGACAGGACTTGCCTTTTAGGGACCAGCCATAGCTGTGCCTTCATCAGGGCTGTTATTTCCCACTATTACAGATCTCCTGTGTGCTGTATTACCACATCCAGGAATCTGTAGGACCTTGCCTCTTTTGTGAGATGTTTGTGTCATATGGGTAGTTTAGAAACCTTCAGCTTTGGCTAAGTATCAAACCAGGGCACCAGAGACCCAGTTGCTAATGCCAGGGTCCCTTGAAGACAAGAAGGCCTCCTGGCCCACTTGGAAATTCAGCCTGACCTTTGGGTTCCTCCTTCCTGATGCTTGAATGAAGTTCTCTAGGTTATCTGGGCAGGTTAGGAAGAAGACAGCACTGGCGTCGGTAGGCCCTGGAGGATGTGAGGCAGGCTACAGACAGCAGTATGGCAACCATATGTGCCTGCCCTCTGGGACCTCCCTGCCCTCCTCCTAGGTTGGTGATGCATGTTACTCTTTCCTGTGTGGTGAGCAGGATTCCCAGTCAAAGGACCAAGGAACAGCAGAGCCAGAACTCATTCTCTCCCTGCCTTCCCCTTTATCTCCCTGCTGCCTCGAACCTCTGCATGCCGGCTCTTCCAGGCCCTTTGCCCTTCATACACACACACACACACACACGGACACTTACAAGCCAAAAACAGGGTTTCCTCCATGATCACCCTCTCCATAGTGCCAGCACATCAGTGCCTTTGGAATCAGTGAGGCCTGGTCCTCTGGGTAGGACCTGTGTCCAAGTGTGTGCCCTTAGAGTGAGCATCAAGAAGAACCATTGTGGCCAGGTGTGGTGGTACACATGTCTAAATCCCAGCACTCAAGTGGCAGAGGTAGACAGAGCTCTGTGAGCTTAAGATCAGCCTGGACTACGTATGAGTTCCAGGCCATTGAAAGCTACCAAGTGTCTCAAAAACAACAACAACAAACAAAACAAAACAAAAAGAAGGATAACCACCATCACCACCACCACCTCTACCAGTGCTACCACCACTTTGATCTTAGGGTACATCCACCTACATGTAATCTGTTCCTCAGCCCAGAGAGCAGCTGGCTTTGTTGGCATCTAAGAGCATCAGAGAACAACAAATTCCATTTGCCGTGTGGTGAGCATAGGAGGGGTTTTTTAGACACTGAGATGCTATACCCATGCATCTGTGACTAAGACCCACTGCACTGCAGCTCCTTCAAGCTAAGCAAGCCCAGCAGGTACAAGTCACTTGCAGGAGCTACCCAAACCTCCTGGCTCAGCTAGATAATGTTGAATAACCTGTTAGCCCCAAAATGCAGGCACACAGTAGGCAGTGTGCTGGGAAAACATGGCTGTGCTGATGAGTGGTGAAGGTGCTTACTTCATTCTTATAGATTCCATTGCAGACAGAAATTTAGTAACAAATGTTACTTTGGGAGCTGGAGAGATGGCTCAGCAGTTAAGAGCACTGACTGTTCTTCCAGAGGTCCTAAGTTCAAATCCCAGCAATCACATGGTGGCTCACAACCATCTGTAATAGGATCCAATGGCCTCTTCTGGTGTGTGTGAAGACATACAGTGTACTCATATACATAAATCTTAAAAAATAATATTACTTTGGGGGCTGGGTCACTTTATAGTTCAGCCCATAAAGTGCTTGTCTTGCAAGCATGGGCACTTCAGTTCCATAATCCTGGTGTTGAGTAGCCAGAAGCAAACCCATCTCTGGGCTTTGCTGGCCAGCCAACCTGTCTACTTGGTAAGCCCCAGGCTAATGAGAGACCCTGTCTCAAAAACAAAGTAGATGGTACCTGAGTACACTTAGGTTGTCCTCTGATCTCCATATGCATTCACATACACACATGCACTTGCACACACATGAATACATACCTACACACACATGGGGGGGTTAACAAATGTTTCTTTTGATTGTTCTGGAAAATTGCTAAATGAGAGTGGTCATGTGACTTGGTGAAAGTCAGTAATGAACATGAAATGCAGTAAAAGTTAAGGTTCACAGACTGCCTGATTGCATGGGAAGGATGCAGACTGTGGTGCGGTGTCTCAGCAGTGTGTAGTTGGTTCAGCTCCTGCATGTCCCACCACCAAGCTGTTTGCAAGTAGAACAAGGTTTTCCAAGTGTGTGGTGCAGGCGGACAGGGCTGTTATCTGCACACTCTGGAATGTTTTCTGAGAAAAGCAGGGCAGTAACATGACTTCTTATTCTGCAGGTGATCTTAGATTTGATTCCGTATGACAGCATCATGGTGAGCCGCGCACTGGATACAGACAAAGCATTTCTGGGGACACTTGGCATTTCTTCAGTTCCTTCCTGTTACTTGCTTTACCCAAATGGGTCTCATGGACTGGTTAATGTGTAAGTGATAGTTTGAATAATGAGTAGGCGAGCATTCAGTAAGGTCTGTGGAGACTCGCACTGCACTGGCATACTGGATAATGGCTCAGAGTCCATGTGACGACTCTAGCAGCTAAGATGTAAGGAAGCCTATTCCCCTGGCCATCTTCCCCGACCTGCTATGGCCATGTTCCAGGCCCCAGGATCTGGGGTGGTTGTTGCCCCTGGTTGTTTCCATGAGTTTCTGAGCAAACCCCAAGTGCAACAGGTGTCCATTGACCCCCTCCTGTGGCAGGTCTGGGCTTTTGATTGTGTCTGTTGTGTGTGGCCAGCGAACTCTGTAGAGTGAGAGGTTAGGGTGGGTACCAGGCAATAGGTCACTAAAGTGACCTTGAATAAAACTTCAGAAAGCAAACCAGATGTGAGAGTTAACGAAAGCTGTAAGGCTGCAGGAGAGCCTTCGCAGGGTCTCAGCTATACCCCACAGTTCTTTAGCTGTATGCAGGTTAGCTGGCAAAGCACTTGGTCATCGTGCAGGAAGCCTGGGTTTGATCCTGTTACTGCATAACTAGGCATGGTGGCTCATACCTGTAATCTCAGCATTTGAGAGATGAGTCAGGAGAATCAGAAGTTTAAGGTCATCTTTGGCTACATAGACACTACATGAGATCCTCTCCCCAAAAGGAAAACAAAAAATAGAAATCCAGGGCACCCAAGGTCATAGAGCTTTTTGGGATGGGCCCTGGGCATCTGGGAGGCTGCCCTAACAGTTACTGCGGTGACTGCCATTGGGCTCCGATGATGGTTGTATGTAACTTAGCCCAAGCGTGTCGCATGTGCAGCCTCTAACACAAAGCTACACGAACACTGTACAGTCACACTCCTGTATTCTCTGTGAGGGACACTGATGGCTCCTGAGCATCAGATAGCTTGGAAGGGGTCGACTCTAGGCCTGGCCTCTAGGTGTGGTTGAGCTGGCAGAGCAAGCATGTGACGAAGGCCCTCTGGTGGAGTCATAGCCAGGACGAAACTGATTTTGGTAGATGCTCTGACAGCTTTACAGACATTTCAAGGTTCCAGCAAGTGTGGACGAGCTTGCTGCAGCTGCAAGTCAGTGAATCTCTGGACTTGATGTTCTGTCTCCTCATCTCAGATGGGAGGGTGGCTCCTGAGGCCCAGCGGCCATGAGCATCCTTCACCACCTTTGTAGTGTGTACACGAGGGGCAGAGCTGAGGCCTGGGGAGGCTGCATCGTCTTGATAGCCATAAAAACTCCTCCCCTTCTTCCCTTCACAGGGCAAAGCCTCTGCGGTCGTTTTTCTCCTCTTACTTAAAATCTTTGCCAGATGTAAGGAAAAAGTCACTTTCCTTGCCTGAAAAACCGAACAAAGAAGAAAGTTCAGAGGTTGTGGTTTGGAAAAAATTTGACAGGCAAGTATGAGTGGGACTGGATGCAGCAGAGTGGCTTCCCTCCGGGGCAGCTTCCTCAGTCTACCTCCCACCTGGGGGGCGTGGCAGGAACGAGGGGGCCTTGTATAGGAAGGAGGAAATAGTCTTCCTAACTCTTCACTGCTCCTCTCAGGGCCAAGCTGTACACTGCAGACCTGGAGTCGGGACTTCACTACCTGCTGAGAGTGGAGCTGGCTGCCCACAGGTCCCTGGCCGGAGCCCAGTTAAAGACATTCAGGGACTTCATGACTGTCGTTGCCAAGGTGTGGGTGGTTCTGCTCAGACTATGGTACTGGGTCCCATTTAGTATGGGCTAGGATCTTCTGTCTGCTGATGTGGGTGATTGGCCAGCCTAGTCCCACTGGTGTTGACTGGTATGTGCCTGTCAGGGAGGAGCAGAAGAGGCTGAGAACAAGGAGCAGAGCACACTGAGCTCTGACTCCTCCACTTAGCTTGGGCAGCTCAGCAGGCTGAGGAAACCAGAAGATGGAGCATGAGGGACAAGCAGGCTGTACAGAGAGAGATGAAAGGTTGTGTACATAGGACGGGCAGCTTCAGGCGGGGGTCCTAGGAGAGTTAGGTGTCTAGGGGTGGGGAAGCTCATGACACAGCACAGCCTAGGCCCTGCCATGTCAGAGTCAGGTTGAAAAGACTGGCCAGCAGAGCCACAGTCTCCCAGAAGCCATGTGAGGGAATTAATTCCATGCGTAAGTGCTGAGCAAAGCTAAGGGGTAACTGAAGGGATACTTAACAAAGCTAATGCAGGAAGGCAGATAGGTGTGGCAGGCTGTGCTCCATGGACACTCTGGCCCCAGTAGGTCGGCTCCCAAGGGGCTGGAAGAGAGGCCCTAAGCTGGCAACTTCAGATGGCTGGCCCCTGAAGAACAGGACTTTTGTTGGGGGGGTGGGGGGGTGGCAGGCGCAGTCCAGGGATGAGACAGGGCAGAATGCTTGGCCTCCTCAGAAGACCTAGTTGGGCTAGGACCACCTCCGTCATGGTGATTTGTGGTACTGGCTCAGTTTCCTACCAAGTAATCATCTCCAGTGTCCAGAGCATGGGGAAGGAGGTTGCCCTGCCCTCTCTCTGCGACTGAGCCTGAGCCTCCGCTCTGGCCAGCAGGGTTCCTGCTGCACTCTGGCCTTTTGGATGCATCCACCAGCACTGTTGGCCACAAGTGTAGGGCTAGACTCTCCTTACCTTGTACTGTGCACAGACAGAGCAAGGTATTTTACAGGACTTCTTTCACTAGATGGAAGGTCCTTGTTAGGACCACTTTTGTCTAGCTAGTTCAGTTAACATTTACATTTATAGTGTAACTTCAGAAAAACAAAAGAAATAGAATTTATGTTTCAAGGAAGATGGGTCAGATATTTCCATGAAAGTGCCGGATAAGTTTTTAGTCCACTGTGCTTTGCAGGGTTGAGCTGGCTCTGTAAATCTGTCCAGCCAGGTATGGTGGCGCAGGCCTTTGATCCCAGCACTCGGGAGGCAGAGTTAGGAGGATCTCTGTGAGTTCAAGGCCAGCCTGGTCTACAGAGCAGAGCGAGTTCTAGGACAGCCAGAGTTATGCAGTGAAACCCTGTGTAAGCCTTTATTTTGCACACACAAAAGAGAACGACAGGCAGTGGTGGTGCACACCTTTAACCCCAGCACTCAAGAGGCAGAGGGGGAGGATCTCTGTCAGTTCAAGCCAGCCTGGCCTACAGAGAGAGCCTCAGGATAGCTACACAGAGAACCCCTGTCTTGAAAGACCAAGACATACAGTCAGACAGAGAGCAAGCAATAAATTATCCAGAGAGAAAGAGAGAGAGGACAAACAATATACTATCCAAAGAGAAAAAAACACCAGGGTTCTTAGCTACTTGCTCTGCAGTGAGTCAGCCAGTAGGCTGCCGTCATCACTGCCTGTGATAGGTTCTTGTTCCTATATACCTTGATGGGCAGTTGGTTAGAGGCAGTAAAAGAGCCTGTTGGAACTGAAGCACTGTAGAAAGAAAGGATAGATATGTGGAGAGTGTCTTCTGGAGGGCCACTGTACTCTTCATAACTTGGTACTATACCATACCCAGCAGTATCCCTGTCTCATGTCATGAAATAGCCATCTGGTACCTTGAAGAGGCCCCCGTTCTAGGCTGGTCCTAACGTTGACTCCATTTCCTTAAAGGGCTACCTGAGGCAGGGCGTGTGTTGGTGTAGGGCTTTGACCAAGCTTTGTGGACCTTGTCACAAGGTCACAGCTCTCTGTGCTGCTTTCAGGCCTTGGTAGGTAGTGGCAATTTTTCTCAACATCTCAGAGGATGAGGTCTTCTTTCTTAGCTGTTCCCTGGCCGGCCACCAGTCAAGAAGCTGTTGGAGACACTGCAGGAGTGGTTGGCCAATCTGCCCCTGGACAAGATCCCATACAGTGCCATCCTAGACCTAGTCAACAACAAAATGCAGGTGAGCCCCAGCACTGGCCATGCCTAGTGTACACACCGCCGTTTCCTTCATTTCCCATGTTTCTTCCTGCTACTCAGGCCCGACCCGGACCCAGAGTCTGCAGAAAGGAAGAGTAAATCTACCCACCCATGCTGCCTTCCTGGCTTTGCTGCTAGTACTTGGTACCACAGCACAAGCCCCATCTCCCTGCTTGGAGAAACCCATCTCCCATGTAGAAAACCCCTATGTCCCCGAGTGGAGAAGCCCATGTGCCCAAGTAGAGAGGCCTCATGATTTTTACTGTTCCTATTTCTGTGATGACTTCATGCCCACATCCTTACCTCAGTGTTGCTGGTAAGTTACACTGAAAGCTTCAGTTTAAGGACAGCTCAGCAAAAACACGCTGTGAGAACTCCTTCAAACAGCATAGCACCCAAGGCTTTTGGTTTTTATACATTGTTGTTTGATTTGTTTGCTTGTTTGCTTGCTTCTTTCTTTCTTTCTTTCGTTCTTTCTTTCGTTCTTCCTTTCTTTCTTTCTTTCTTGAGATAATGTTTCTTATTTAATCTAGGCTAGCCTCAAACTCGAGACTCAAGTCTTAGCCAATTAAATCTAGCCTTAATCCAAGTGCTGAGATCATAGGTGTGCAGTGAGAAACTCTGATACATACATACTCTTGGTTGGTCATCTCTCCATTCAAGGCCAGAGGCCTCCTGCAGCTAGTGCTAATTTTAACATTTGTTTTGTATTCTTTGTGGATGTTTTCCCCTCAGATTTCTGGAATCTTCCTTACCAGCCACATAAAGTGGGTGGGATGTCAGGGAAGCCGACTGGAGCTGAGGGGCTACCCGTGCTCCCTCTGGAAACTGTTTCACACTTTGACGGTCCAGGCCTGCACCCACCCAGAGGCGCTGGTTGGCACAGGTAACCACTATCTATCCGAGCTGGCACTAGTGGCCTTCTGTGTTCACTGTCTAGTTGGGGTGTGTGACATGTGCAGCGTGAGTACCTACAAGGCAAAGCCTTGATGTGTGTGAGGTGACAGTCACCTAGGTGTCAGGGCAGGGGACACACTAAGTGTAGAGGTGAGCATCTCAGAATATAGATACCTCAAGCACAGCCTGCCTGTGTATGGAAGGCAGGAGGGAGACCTCTGAATCCTTTGCCACAGCAGCCTTACTCTTAAAAAATCAGAAGGCAGGGGCTGGAGAGATGGCTCAGTGGTTAAGAGCGCCGACTACTCTTCTGAAGGTTGTGAGTTCAAATCCCAGCAACCACATGATGGCTCACAACCATCCGTAATGAGATCTGACCCCCTCTTCTGGGGTGTCTGAAGACAGCTATAGCGAGTGGGGGTGGATCGAGAAGAAAAAGTGTCTGAAGACAGCTACAGTGTACCTACATATAACAAATAAATAAATCTTTTTTAAAAAAAAATCAGAGGGCAAACCAGCCCTCTGTGATTTTGTAGTGTACTTTGTAGTGTAAACTCACCTTGGTTTACTCAGTAAAATAAGGCAAGTGAACCCTGTTTAAGTGAGGTATATCATTTATCATTTGTTCTAGAACAATTTAGCCTCAGCTAGAATTTCTTTGGGTCAGGAATTTTGACTGTGGTTTAACCTGGGTCCTCGGCTTCAGTATAATGAGACCCAATTCAACTTGGGATAGACCCACTTCCAGGCTTTCTCAGTGCCCACTGACTGCTCCCCTGAGGCCCTCAGGTCCCTGCTGTGTCCTGGCTAGAGGCTCCTCATCCATTTCTCTGAGGTCCACTCACATCTTGTCAGCTGGCTTACTAGGAGGGAGTCAGCAGGAGAGCAGTGCTCATCACTGCTGTCATCTTGCTCTCACTGTCACTCTGCTCCCATGAGAACAAAACCTGTGGTTCTAAGTTTCAGAGGCAGGGACTGAGCTCTTGTGCCTCAGTCTGTCTGACCCACATATGTCCAGTCATGTTGATACCAAGCCATAGTGGAGTCCATGAGAGTGCCTTCTGTGGCACCATCAAACGCCTATAACTCTGTGGTGCTGTCCACCTACCACTTTGCTTGCTCATGTTAGGTGGGTCCGCAGCTGGGGCTGGCTGGGCTGCATAAGTCTTCGATTCCTTCTGTTGCTTGTGTGGGTATGTGGTGGTAGCCGGCCATCCAGGGGAAGGCTTGGATTGACTCACTCCTGCAGACTAGCCTCAGCTTCCTACTAGGTGGCACCAAGATCAGGAAGGACCCTGAGGGCTTTGGCAGGCTGTCATTCAGCTATATCCTGTTTGCCCAGACTCAAAGCTAGGAAAATAGACCCACTTCATTATAGAAGCACCCAAGACACTTTGCAAACGTGTCCCCAGGATACGGGGAGGTTGGTCAGTCTTAACCTCACATTCCCATTGGAATCAGAAGAAAGAGGAGCACACAGCAGGGAGAAACCCCAGAAACAGTCCAGACACTGGGATCAGACCCATAGCACTATGTGATTTAATGCATCAGGACTACTCCAAAACCAGGCTGAGCCCAGAGGTCTCTTGTCTATGTGGAGAAAGGAAATGAGTGCTCCCCCACCATGCTCCCGCCATGCTAGCCCCTCCGAACACTGCTGATGTGCACTCCATGAAGAGTGCTTGAGGAAAGTTTGGGGCAGCTAGAGACAGAAGTCCTAGGACACACTTGATGTCTGCGTGGCAGTCATCAGGCAGGCGGCTGCAGCACTCTGTCCTCATGGACACAGCCTGATGCAGCCCTAAGGAAAGTAGTCCCCTGCCATGGAATTAGGTCATGCCAGGAGCAGGATTAAACCTTGAGGTTTTCTTTTCTCGCAGCTGATTTAAACCAGTCTACTAAAGTGCTGACTGCATGGTCTGACCCTCCCCCAGGTAGTGCTTTACAGTTCTTGTCCACTTTAAAGATTAGGCTGGAGCGAGCAGTGGTTTGGCGGGCAGGAGGAGGGATTACTGTGATGTGAGGCAGATGTTTGAAGATCTGGTGGGGAGAAGAGGCCAGGCAGGCTGGTCACAAGACTAGCAACAGTGTCTCACACCAGGCATTGCCCAGCTACTGGTGGGTGTGGTCAAAGTCAGCAGGAACAATGATATGCTGGGGTTTGGTTTTGGTTTTGGTTTTTATGTGACCCAGTCAGTCACCTTTTATTGGACACTAGTTCCCAGTCAGGGTATGAAGGTTCAGTCAGTTGAATTCTTCCTAGATCAGAGCAGGGCAGGTGGTTATGCTCGGCCATGCAGTGCCCTCCAGTGACCCCTCTTCAGTGGTACTGGCGTTGCCCCTCATGTTTGAGTTCCTTGTAAGAAATGCAGTAGCTGAAAACCACATAGGCTGCCAGGACCCTGTTAATCTGAACGTTGATGTACTTGTTGTCATACCGGTCGCACCCTCTCTGAAAGACTCCTGCAATGCCACTGGGGGTGAAATCCTGCATCAGTATCCAGCTCGCCAGCTCTCCAAGTTTAATAACCTCCATGAGCTTCTTCTCCTTCAATGGCACGAGCGACGCCATCTTGAAATCCTGGTGTCCGCAGAAATAGATATGCTGGTTTTTACTTCTGGATACAAAGGCACTAGTGTAACTCCTCACGTCCAAGAGCTTCTTGTGGACAGACCCCTGTCCACAAGAGTATATTGAGAAGTAGAGACCCATGGAGATTGCTGTGGATGAAAAGACTCTTTCCCTAGTGGGAAGTGCACTTTCTGCTCAGTCACTTTGTCTGTGGGGCTAGTCCCTTACTTGCATGGTTACCTCTATTGGGATGCAGCCCATTCCTGTGTGGCTGGGTGGTTTGTCTCTGGCTGCTTGCTTCTGCCTGCGGGATGGATTGCTTTCTGAAAATGCTATGTACCTGCCAGGTCTGCCCCTTCTATCCTGAAAGCCTCTGTTTTGCTAAGAACCATGGCCCTAGATGCTGGACTTTAGTATTTTAAAATCAGCCAGATGGTGGTGCATGCCTTTAATCTGAGCACTGAGGAGACAGAGGCAGGTGAATTTGAGGCCAGCCTAATCTACCGAGTGAGTTCTAGGATAGCCTGGGCTACATAGGGAAACACTATCTTGAAAGACAAAAAGACTCACCAGTAGTGATAATCCTATTAATTCCAATACTCAGAGGCTGAAGCAGAAAGACAACCTTGAATTCAAGGCCAGCCTGAGCTCTATTGCAAGTTCTAGGCGAGCCAGGATGACATAGTACGAACCTGCCTCCAAAAATGAAAACAAACAAAAGAATAAAACTCACCATTTGGAGATGCTCAGTCCTTTTGAAAGAGTGCAGCCCTTACCAACCTGCCTCCCTGTTGGCCTCCGAGAGAGCCCTGGCAGCCAACCAGTTGGTAACTGTTGCTGCCCATCTGCTCGGGGAAGATTGTACACGGCCATATTTACTCTTGGACCTAGTAGATTCTGAAGCAGGATGGCCCCGGGCTCACACGAGAGCCTCACCTCCACAAGTGTCACTTTTAGGGGTTACAAAGCAGGCAGCACAAACAGCTGGCAGGCTGGCAGATCCAAGGGAAAACACTCTTTAGGGTTAGGTGGTTTTATGGGTCATGAGGTCAAGGCCAGAGATAACCAGGAACATGGTTGTGGAATGTTAATTCTTTTAAAGCTTATGGGGATCGCGGCACCTGGGTCTCAACCTTCAGAATGCCCGTGCTGTTGACCTGTTCCCCGTGTGACTGCCACTGTCCTCATGCACGGGGAGCAGCCTTCACCACCCCAGTTGTCCTGTGGTATCTGGGTTCTCTTGGGGCCCTTAGGGTCACTCCATCTCTTAGATGCTATCTGGTCTTTCCCTGTTTGAGCCGTTTGGCAGGTCCAGGGTTTGGTGACCCGCAGGCTAGCAGCACTGATGCTGTCTTTCCTTCTGCAGGCTTTGAAGGTGACCCCCAGGCTGTGCTGCAGACCATGAGGAGATACATTCGCACATTCTTTGGCTGCAAAGAATGTGGTGAACATTTTGAGGAAATGGCTAAGGAGTCCATGGATTCTGTGAAAACTCCAGAGCAGGCTGTTCTCTGGCTTTGGAGGAAGCACAACATGGTAAACAGCCGCCTGGCAGGTGAGAGGCTTGCGTATTCCTTGCTATTCCCACACTTGGGCACATAACCTTGAGCCTGGATTTGGAGGGTCCAACCCACTTCTAGGCCCCCAAGGGTGCCCTGACAGTGTGCTTGAGGGCACTAAGTTCCCTTTTGCTCAGGTGTCTCAGACTTCTATGTCCCATTTGCTTTGGAGCCTCTGGCCCTTGTGGACACTCTGGGGCTCTCCCTCCAGTACCACCCCCTACAACTTTACCACAAGTAATTCTGAACTCTGAAAAAAAAACCTATAGCAATTTTGCTAAACACTTTTATTATCTTTAAAATCTGTTTTCAGGGACTGGAGATTTAGTTCAATTTGAAAATTCTTGCCATGCAAGCATGAGGAACTGGGTTGATCTATTAGGAAAACAGTTTAGGTACAGCAGCACATACCTGTATAGTTCCGGTGCTGGGGAGGTGGGAAGGATCCCTGGATCTCCATGGCCAATCTAGCCCAACCCAGTCTGCAAACTCCAGGTTCAATGAAAGACCCTGTTTCAGAAGATAAGAGCGTCAGAGAGTAACTGAGGAAGATGCTCCATGCCCTGGCCCCTTCCACACAGCACACGCACACAGACATGTGCGTACACATCTCAGATCACTGAGCAAACCTCACGTGTGATTTTGTTTTAAGAAAACAAAATAGAGGGCCCATGTAGTCTGTCAGGGTTAAGTAATTCCCATTATTTCAAAATCAATGGCAGATTAAAATTAGACTTAAGAGTAATTCTACTGAGAAATGAATTTAATAGAGATGAACAGAAAATGTCACTAAACTCTTGGTTTTTGTTTAATCCGCTGTATTATAAAGCATATTACAACTAAAGCACTAAAGAAAATTGGTTTTTCTTGGCACCAAGAGCAGACGGTGCCCTTCGTGTGGAGGATTTGCTTTGTCTCAAGGCGCTGCCGTAGGCCGTGGTCCTTACAGGGATTTCTCTCTAATGCCTGCCCTAGCTCCCTCCCACCAGGCGCCTGCCTCTGAGGCAACCGGAACAAGACACCAGCTGGGCCTTGCCCAGCCCAAGGGCCCTGTTGTCATTTGTCCCCCACCCCCACCCCCACAAGTACCCACATACTTAGGCCACAGTGGGAAGGGGCTGGCTAGCCTGGGATAATGTTGCTCCTAAGATCCCTCACCTGTTCACTAGTCTTACCACCAGCCGAGGGATTGGGTCTCCATTTCTTTGTCAGACCTGTGCTTTGTTTTAGAAAGACTCCTGATATGTGTCTCAGAGAGTTCATCCTCATCTCTTACTGGCTGACTCCTTTCAGGAGTGCTGGCTGGCCTTGGCCTTGTCTTCTCACCCTGTGTGTAGGACCTATAACACATACACACAAAAATGGTCCTGCCTTTATGTAACTCTGTACACACTCTGGAGAGAGGGGCACAGGGTAATCACAGCAGAGCAATGTGCTCTTCCACCTCCGGGGAGGGATCACGGAAACAGTGGGGACATGGGAGACCCCAGGCTAAACACCTTGGGAGAATCGTGTTTCTGAATGGGAAGTTGAATCACGGCTG
>CM052701.1:138374736-138456180 GCA_028551405.1 Uromys caudimaculatus
TCCAGCAGCCAGAGTGCTCAAGGGCTTTGCGAGATGGTGGGTATCAAGGGCACTTAAAGGCAGACACAGGCCGGCCATAGTGGTGTAAGCCACAGGCAGATCTCTGTAAGTTCAAGGCCAGCCTGGTCTATAGAACAAGCTCCAGGACAACCAGAGCTACACAGAGAAACCCTGTCTCAAACAAAATAGGACACAGAAGTGAGAACTTGATGGACCCATGCAGGAAAGAAGGTCTAGGTGAGTCACAGAAGAGTGTAGTCCCTTGAGAGACAAGTAGAGCCCAGAATGCAATGTACCACCTTTGTATGCATGGCTTGCCAAAAAGAAGAGGGCATTTGGATGCCCAGGAGTGAGTGAGAGGGGAAGCTGGGACAGTTAGTGGTAGGTAGGGTAAGACATACTAGCATCCTGTGGCTGAAAGGGTTCTCTGTGGTTCTCTCCTCACCTCCCTTCTAGGCCATTTGAGTGAGGATCCCAAGTTTCCAAAGGTTCCATGGCCCACTCCAGACCTCTGCCCAGCCTGCCATGAGGAAATCAAAGGCCTGGACAGCTGGAATGAGGGCCAGGTGCTTGTATTCCTGAAGCAGCACTATAGCAGGAACAACCTGGTGGACACGTACTCTGTGAACCAGGGCAGTCCTGCTGAGTGGGAAGCCCAGGGCCGAGAGCAAGAAGAAGGCGAAGGTCTTCACCCCTCAGGGAAGTCAAGGAGACACCAGGACACTGAGAGTCTCCGTCCACCCCAAATTCTGGGCCCCAAAACTGACCTTTCCAAGAACCTGCACCACAGACTGGACCTAAGACTCCAGAGCCCTCGGGGGCCCCAGGCACTTAAGGAGGCCAAGGCAGTTGTGCCCTTCCTTGGGGTTGGCTTCTCCAGTCTGGACATGAGCCTCTGCGTGATGCTCTACGTGGCCTCCTCCCTGTTCCTGATGATCATGTACTTCTTCTTCAGAGTAAGGTCCAAGCGGTGGAAAGTGCGGCTCTACCACCCTGTTGTGTAGGGCGCCGGGGCAGTCATGGCGATACAGAGGAAGCCTTTGGAACCACCCACACACCTGCAGCTTTGATGTTGGGATCAGGGATTTTGCACATGTGCCCAGCATGGTGTCTGGAGGGCATGTTTTGTTTTGTTTTTTCTTATGGAACATTTTTGCCTTGCTGGTACCTCGTCCTCTCCTTCCCAGGAGACTAGTGTGTCTTTGCCCCTGTAGGCTAGAAGGAGGCAGGTCCAACCCACAGGCACACAGCCTTCCACGTTGCTGCTCCTTCTGTGAGGCCTCACATCTACGTTTGTTCCCTTCCCACCCGGCCCTCTCTCTGGAGACAGTATCCAGAGACACACAGCCAAAGCACAGAGGCCTCCGCAGACACCACACCCCCTGCCTCAGATGTGGGCTGTGTTCCTGCAGAAGCCCGATGTGCTTTCAGGGTGCTCTGAGGTCGAATGGGGAAGTCTGGTCACCTTGTGGGCTGCAGGGTCTAGAGGCCACGAAGTTATGCCGTAGTTTCCCTGCATCTTGAATCACCGGGTCAGGCTGTAGTGCAGTCTTGGTCCCTGTACAGGGGCAGTGCAGTCTCCAGGAAGCTTCTAGAGTCCCTGTTATACACTGCAGAAGACACTGGTGGGGGCATGGGATGCTGCCCCTGTGTACTAGGCCTCCTGGCCTTGAGGGTAACTTAAAAACAACATCAACTTAAATTAAATACATTATTTGTAAAATCCCAATGGTAAACTTGTGCCTAAAGACTTTTTAAAAAATGGACTAAGTCTACATTTCTGGAAACATTCCTACTGAGACCCTTCATAGCTCAGGAGCTTCTTTTTATTTGGATAAAGCAAGCTAGTTGTGTGTGTGTGTGTATGTGTGTGTGTGCGTGTGTGTGTGCGTGTGTATATGTGTGTGTGCGTGTGTATATGTGTGTGTGTGTATATGTGTGTGTATGCGTGTGAGTGTGTGTGTGTGTGCGTGTGTATATGTGTGTGTGTGTGCGTGTGAGTGTGTGTGTATGTGTGTGTGTGTCTGGGTTAAATATACATTCCACTTTGCATATTCTATATTTTATATCTGCATCCTTCCCAATGACAGTTGGTCACATGGGTACCATTTAAGACCCTGTATTATCCATGTCCCTGCTGCCACTTAAGAAAATGGACAGCTGTCTCCTTGGGCTGTTGTTACCCCTCCTTCCATCACATGGGAGATCAGTTCTGAGCCAAGCCTCCCTGGCTGGGGCAGATGGCCGGACTCAGCCACTTGAACCTCCTGCTCCCCTTCTCTGTGGCAGGAAGTTTCTTCTCAGAAACCTGGAGTCCTGTGCTTAAAAACAAAAAATAGTCCACCCTTAGGGTGTCTAAGGGCGGACACCACTGGTCTGTCAGCTTGAGGATCGGGCCTATTGAAGGACAGCTCGTGAAACGTTTGAGCTCGCAGTTGAGCCCCTGGGGAGCACTGTTGAAGGGCGCCTCCTCTACTGTGGCCCTGGGGCTGCCACAGCACCCCTCAGGTACCCTGTACAGTCCCAGGTCATCCCTACGGGGGACAAGCTTACCACAGACATCCCTGTGTGACCTGTTCCTTCTGCAGTGAAAAGGCTTGCATTGCTCCAGGGCCCTGCGCAGTGCAGTGACCCACATTTGGGCCAAGTGTAAGGTCTGTCCTAAAGTCTGAAGTTTTGTGAGAGGTATTACGATTAATATCTAGAATAGTTCAGTAATTTAAATGTTTATTTATTTTTTAATGCAAATATTTTGAGAAAAAAGCCAATTGGCATGAAATTTCTTAACTTAAAGAAGGGGTACATTTTGTATTTAAGTAAACTCTAATGTGCACATTGTAAGAATAAAGAAATTTGACATTTAATAAAGTTGTTACAGTTTTTTGAGATGTGAGCAGCTTTATGTAAAGCTAGATTCAGGGAATTCTCTAAACCCTTCTCTCCTTTCTAGTTTGCAGCCCAACTCTGGAGTTCTAGGAATTTTTTTGCATAAATAAACTAGAGGCTTTTGGGAAGACAGCCTAGAGGTCAGGCAGAGAGTGAAGAATGAGACTGGACCACACTGGGGACTGCAGGACTCCATGCCTTTGTTAACAGTACAGAGAGCAGTGTGAGTGCGTCCTCACACTGTCTCTGCACCCACAGATGGAGCCTGGGAGGACCAGCCGGTCAACCTAGGGGCTGCTGAGCCTCCCACCAAAGTTCCCTCGTGCCCTGCAGGTACCTGGGAACCTCTGCTCAGAACCCCTCAGCTCTTCGGTAGCTGACACGTGACCCTTTTGCAGAAGTAGGGGTTGGAGAGGAGGGTCTAAAACCTGCCTGCAGAGTACTGGGTGCAGCTGGTTGAGTTCTTGGAGGCCACCAGCAGCAGTTGGAGGCTTCTGACCTGTGCCTGCAAGCAGAAGGCCTTTGGACCCGGAATCTATTCCACCAGAAGAGGGCAGTCCCAGGTTAACAGCTCCCAAACCCGCGTACTGAGAACATGGCACCTCTAGCCAAGGCTCAGAGCCCAGGGCAGAGCAAGTTGGAGCCCCTGTGCTACTCTGTAATAGGTAAAGGAAGATCCTGAGAAAGAGCTACCACACATAGACAAGTCAAACCCAGCCCTAGAGTGACGCCAGCCTGACTCCGCCTGCCCAGGTCTGGAAGGGGCCAAGGGCGGGGACAGAGGAGGGGCGGGGCAGGCTGATGAAGGTCCCCAGCACACTAGTGCCTCCTTCAGCACCGCGGACAGCGCCAGCCCAATGAGTGGGCCAAGGCCTGAAAGAGGTCCAGCACTCCGGGGAACACCCCGCACGAACCACTGGATTAGTGACTGCCATGCTACTAGAAGCGGAACTCGATTGCCACCGAGAGCGGCCCGGTGCCCCTGGAGCTGCTGCCCTCTGTACCTTCAGCAGGACTCCAGGTAAGAGCCATTGCAACCCAGAGGCCTCCATGCCACACAGGAAGAAGAGAAGAGACAGAATGCAGAGGGGTGACTAGGAGGGAGTAGCATAGGAGTGGCTGCGGAGAAAAAAGTACAAGGTGATAGGAGGCAGGGAGGACAGGAAGGCTACAGGGTCAACAGTGACCAGAAAGGCCTGGGGCTGGCCTGGGATGATGTTAAAAGGGGGCAGAGTGAGGAGCATAAAGGACCCTAGAGATTGAATGCCCCACAGCTTCCAGAACTGCTTTGGCTTGCAGCAAGGATCCCCAGGCCAAGTCTCCCGCTTGAACTCTGATCCCCAAGGGCCATTTCATTGCCATGGACGTTGGAAAATAATGGAGGCATTGTTGGCGACAAGCCAGATGCCTAGCAGTGTGGAGCCGCCCCTTCCCTAGTCTAGCCACACATGGCCCCCGCCTCACTGCCTCTGCAGCAGCTGACACTCAATGGCTCACATCCCAGCTCACACCACACGGCACCCATTTCACTCCAAGCTGGTGTTCCCCGACCTTCTCAGAATAACAAGTACAGAGCAACATGAAGGGAGGCCTGCAGGCACAGGGCTCTTTCTGAGGCAGCAGGTGTGCTGCGACCAAATGGGGAACCCTGCGCCCTTTCATTCATTCTTCCCATTCTGGGCTCTGATGGGTCACAGTCCTAGGGCAGGGCAAGTAGAGAAACCAGGAGGGTGGCAGCAACCTGCTGATTTCCCAAACACTTCTAGGGTGTCCCTGATAGTTACCAGGGCGCTACACCCTGCTGGATTCTAGTTCCTATCGGTGACTGCACAGGTCTGGCGCTGTGTCCTGGCTGGGTACCGGGAGCCCTCAGTGAGCTCACATGCAAGGATAGGATGGGTTCTGGTGGGCTCACCTGTTCGGATGGGGATGAGATGTGGAAATCCAGGTGCAGGAATTGTTCTAAGGAGTTGGGGTGCGGAAGTGAGGATAGATCTCAGGGCTTCCGCAGCTCAACCCTTTTTTGACCTAGAGTCTTGGTGTGTTCCCGCAGAGGACACCAGAGCTGAGGTCCTAGGAATCTTTCCTTCTCCCTGTACTGGCTCCAGGAGGCAGTTCCAGTGGTGGAGTCCAGAAGTGTCAAAGTGGGGGGGGGGGCTTCGAATCGAGCTCCTTGCAGCTCTACTGTGGCTTCTTTGCCGCCAAGTTCCCTCGGTGGCTATCATGTTGCCCTCCTGCTGACCAGGTGTGGTCCCAGTGCTTTCCAGCTCCAGTTCAGAGGCTAAACGAGAGCAAAAAGAATGCAGTCCCCTCCCTGCCACTTCCCTCAGGCCCTCAGCCTTCCCGGAGCCTTAGCGAACTTGCTTGGGGCAAGGGTGAGCATCTGTAGGAAGCCTTGAGTGGTTACCCCGCTGGCTCCGTCCTCGGGAAGTGCAAGCCGACTGCTTCTAGGCACCTCGGTTCCGGCTGAAAGGCGCCCAGAGCCTCCAGTGGCCTCCAGTAGCCTCGGGAGCGTCTCTGCGACCCCCGGCCCAGCCCCGCCCCGCGGCCCCGCCCCCCGCCGCTCCGCCCTCCGCGGGCCAGAGGCTTGGCGCCCAGAGGCCTCCCGTGGGCACAGCGCCCAGCAGCGACACGAGTCACACCGACGCCAGCTCGGAGTCTCTGCAGCGGTGGCCTCGCCAGACCCAGGGGAAGTTCAGGGTCGGAGGGCGGCAGCCCCAGGCACCCGGCCACATGGAAGCTCGCGGGGAGCTGGACCCGTCCCGGGAATCCGCGGGCGGAGACTTGCTGCTGGCGTTGTTGGCGCGAAGGGCTGACCTGCGCCGAGGTGGGTGCCCGACGGAGAGGCTGCACTGAACAGGCCCGGATGTCCTCGATTTTTTCTGACCCTTGCGCGGAGGCCAGCAGAAGCCAGGGTATCAGGACAAGGGTGTGTCTGAGGGGCTCTGGCATGGCTAAGCAAAGGCGCCTCGACCTCCAAAGTGTGTGGCCCCCCTGGTGCTGCGTTGTCCTGGCATTGGGAGTCCTTGGTGATTCAGGAACGGTTAGGGGGCCGTTTGCAGCTCTGAGCTGGCTGAGGCCCCTGAGCTAGAGGGAGCATATAAAGATGTTTCAGGACCCAGGAATCAGGGAGCCGGAGTTTGTCCTTAGGGACTGCCTTCACTCAGTCCCTTCCCCGTTTTCAGGGGGATCAGGGCCGCATCATGCTGAACCACACATCTCCCGAGTTGTGTTTTAGTGGCTGCATTGGCAGTTTACTAGGCTGGTGGTCAAGACTCGATGACAGGGAAAAATGGGACTTGTCCGGGCCCCCAGTTTCTTGGTGGTACCAGTCTTTTTGCAGGGCTTTGGTTCTGGGGAATAAGAGCGCTCTACGCGTTTTCAGGCTGAGAGTATAAATGGTAGGGGAAGAGGCAGTTAGACTGGTAGAAGGTCGGTGGAAGCAGGCGGGAAACGGAGTCTATGCAGACTGGGGGGGTCGGATATGACCTACTTGCTTATTTATTTATTTTCTGATGGTTTATGAGATCGGTTACTCGCAGGGACTGGGAGGAAGACGTGGGAGGGGAGGATGAGAAAGGGAGGGAGGAAGGCTCCAGAGCTCTGTGAGGCTTGCTAGAGCGCTGGTGGCTCCTGAGGCTCCACTGGGCCCTCCAACTCTGTGTAGGAAACTGTACTGAGACTGGAGTTCACCATGCAGCGTAAGCAAGAGAAGGTCGAGGGTGGCTTCACGGGAAGCTGGACAGTGGCGCCGGCTTTTGTAGGAAGCGGGCCCCCTGCTGTGGGCTTCATGGCCGAGGCGCTGTCCGTGCCCGGGTGCTGAATCTTCAGTGAATGGCCTGTCCAGCCACTCCACTCTCTTCTGGGTATCCTTGCGGCCTTACGTCGGCTCTGGTGGTGCTCTGGTAAAGCTACAGTCGATCTCCACGTCCACACTTTGAGATGTGGTTTTGCTCAGTGCGGGACAGCATCCATCGTAGGCTTGTGGCCAGTGCTGGAAGGAGGTGGGGCAGTCCTTTTTCTAATTCTTCCCACCGGTGGAGGCCAGCCTGGAGCTAGCTGTCTGTAGCTAGAGATGTAAAGACACTGGTGTGGGTGTGATGGGTCCTGCACATAGTTCTCCTTTTTCTAGAAACCTTTTCTAAATTACCAGGAACTCCTCATCCCACGAACATAAAGAGCCCCTAAATGCTTCCCTTGCTCTTGAAGGCACCTTTAGATTTTTCCTACCCAGTTTCCCTGAGGCCTGCAGTCTCTGGGCGATGAGAACTTAGGTGTTAGAAGAATTGGTGGTGTAGAGAGTTGAAGTCACCTACTGTGCACTGCAGCTTGCACCTGAACAGGAGAGCAGCAGATATACATACATGCATGCATACTTACGAAAGCATATGTGTGTGTTCAAAAAACATAGCCAGTGCACTCATAACTGCTACCATTCAAGTGAGGCCAGCATCCATTTATCCATACCTTAGATGCTGCAGGCAGGGACCTGCACTGGTCAGCCTCACTTTGTTGGAACTCTGAAGAGTGAGGCTGAGATGCTTTGTTGATCAAAATCCCAGAGGCGATGAAGTTTCATGTGTGGTCTTTTGCCCTTGCTAATAAGAACATGTTTTCTTTTTTCTTTTCTTTTCTTTTTTTGTCCTGGCTTTCCAGATCACCCCAAGGGTGGGGTTTTCGTTTGAGATGGACATGACCTGTCTAACGCTTACAGGACAGCTTACAGGACAGCCTGGTTACTTTCCTGTTGTGGACACATTTCTAGACCTATTTCATTTTCCCTTGACTGCAGTGAGACTGAGGGATGCGGCAGGATACAGTACCTGAGCACTACTCTCACTGGGGAGCCCGGTGGCCCTGAAAGCTGGCAGGAGACAGTGGCAGGAAAGCAGATCCTTGCAAGACCCCAAGGCCTGCGGGCTGACTCCAGCTGATGAAAGGGCCATCACGCATCGTTTGTGGTCCCATGACCTGGCTTATTCTTGTATCCACAGAGATCCCGATGTGCGCGGGCTGTGACCAGCACATCTTGGACCGTTTCATCCTTAAGGCTCTGGACCGACATTGGCACAGCAAGTGTCTCAAGTGCAGTGACTGCCACGTACCTCTGGCTGAGCGCTGCTTCAGCCGCGGGGAGAGTGTCTACTGCAAAGACGACTTCTTTAAGTAAGCCGGCTGCTGAATTGCTTTCAAAGCACGGGGAAGAGTAGGATTGGGCAGGGCTGGCAAAAAACAGGCTGGGAGTGAGCGCCATACCTAGGTCCCTACCCAAATAGGTCACCCTGGAGTCTGGCCAAGCTCAGAATGGGGTTTCCCGTGATATCTTTTAAAATATTTTTTTATTTTATGTGTATATGTGAGTGGCTACATATTTATACTATGCACCACATGCATGCCCAGTGCCCTCAGAAGATTGAAAGGGCATCGGATCCCCTGCAGCTGGAATTACAGATGATTGTGAGCTGCCTCGTAGGTGCTAGGAACAGAGCTCAGACCCTCTGGGATAGCAATCAGTGCTTAACCTCCAGGCCCAGAATTACTTTTTAGAGTAGTTTGTTTTATAAACCATAAAAGTCGTTGTTAGGTTAAAAAAAGATTAACCCAAATTTGGAGAATTGTGTGAGAAGTACTCTCTCTCTTAAGATATGTTTTTGTTCCTTAAATATCTGGGAAGTGGGAAGCTCGGCTTCTTGGAGCTGAGGGAACTGACCCAGGTGAGGCCGTGGTCCTCTAGACCCATCTTTCCCAACAGCAAGGAGCAGGTTCTGCCACCCAAGGTACTGTGGCTCTGCCCAGGCTGCAGGGCAGGCAGGGCTGATGGAGTCTTCCTGACCACGCCTCAGGCTCTGGGAGCTGGCTGCGGTGAGACCCGCTCCAGGCGAAGGAGCCCCTTCGCTGAGCCGTACCCTGTGCATCCTGCAGGCGCTTCGGGACCAAGTGCGCCGCATGCCAGCTGGGCATCCCGCCCACGCAGGTGGTGCGCCGCGCCCAGGACTTCGTGTACCACCTGCATTGCTTCGCCTGCGTGGTTTGCAAGCGGCAGCTGGCCACGGGGGACGAGTTCTACCTCATGGAAGACAGCCGGCTGGTGTGCAAGGCGGACTACGAAACAGCCAAGCAGCGAGGTCAGTGGGCGGAGATGGCCCTCGCGGGCGATGAGGGAAACGCTCAGTCCTGGAGGCTGGGGACGGGAATTGGTTTGGTGCTGGGAGGTGGGGCGACCTAAAGCCCCAGGCACACTGCTCCGGGGAGCCTGCAGTAGCTGTCACATCGGTGGAAACAGGAGGTTGCCCGCTTTGAGAGAATTAGCAGCCCAACATCCTTGACCATGAAGACCTGATCCACACAAACTCTTAGCAAATGGGGGTCGAGGACCGTGTCTGGCAGCGATGCGCACCGCTGCAGGTTCCTAATTCAGAGCCCGTCTGCCGGAGCTCCGCGTTCCGGGAAGAGAGCGGGGCCACCGGTGGCCTTTGCTTGGGAGCCAGGGTCCGATGGGCATCCGCAGATCGACGCGGGGCTCTTGGGGTGAAGCGCGGGGCGCAGACTGGCACAGCCGGAGCGGGCTGGCCGTTCTCACCGTTTGTCCCGCGCAGAAGCCGAGGCCACCGCCAAGCGACCGCGCACCACCATCACCGCCAAGCAGCTGGAGACGCTGAAGAGCGCCTACAACACTTCCCCCAAGCCGGCCCGCCATGTGCGCGAGCAGCTCTCCTCCGAGACCGGCCTGGACATGCGCGTGGTGCAGGTCAGCGCTCGGCCGCGTCCCCCGGCCCCGCAAGGGCCACGCGCTCCGCCACTCACCATCCCTACCCCCCAGGTGTGGTTCCAGAACCGCCGGGCCAAGGAAAAGAGACTGAAGAAAGACGCAGGCCGGCAGCGCTGGGGACAGTATTTCCGCAATATGAAGCGCTCCCGCGGCAGCTCCAAGTCCGACAAGGACAGCATCCAGGAGGGACAGGACAGCGACGCCGAAGTCTCCTTCACTGGTAAGTTGGCCGCGTTGACTCGGGCTGGCCTCCGGGCTGAGTCCTCCGGCTGCCTCTCTGGGGAGGATCCACGTTGGCCCTCCGGCTCCCTGTTTCTGAGGCGACCGACTGCAACTCTGGAATTATACAATACAAAGCAAGCTTCCTGAAGGCAGAGAAGACACTTCCATCCTCCTCTGAGGGACCGGACTCTTATTTTCTACACCGGGAACACTGCTCACATCCCTTAATACCCGTTCCTGTTTAGGGCTGTATTGTGACCTCGGTTGCTAACACAGCCTCTGGGCCCTTACATTTTCTCGTCTATGTAATGAGTCCTTCCCAGGGTTGTCCCACCCTGGGCTCTGGCTGGGGTAGCGAGCCTCTCTGAGCAGAGATCACAGCTTTCTCTGGGGCTGGGTAGAGGAGCGAAGAGGGGAGGCAGAAAACTGGCCTTAAATTCTGACAGTGCTGAAGAGACTGTCGCTGACCCATTCGCTCCTGTGTATAAGACAGTCTCCTCTATTCAGTCGGGGTAGGACATTAGAGGGGTGAGCTTCTCAGACGAGCTCTCTTTTCTATTGCAGATGAGCCGTCCATGACTGACATGGGGCCTGCTAATGGCCTGTACAGCAGCCTGGGAGAGCCTGCCCCTGCGTTGGGCCGGCCAGTGGGAGGCCTGGGCAGCTTTACACTGGAGCACGGAGGCTTGGCAGGTCCGGAGCAGTACCGAGAGCTGCGTCCAGGCAGCCCCTATGGCATCCCCCCATCTCCTGCAGCCCCCCAGAGCCTTCCTGGCCCCCAGCCTCTCCTCTCCACCCTGGTATACCCAGACACCAACTTGGGCCTTGTCCCTTCAGGGCCTCCAGGTGGGCCCCCACCCATGAGGGTGCTGGCTGGAAATGGACCCAGCTCTGACCTGTCCACAGAGAGCAGTGGTGGCTACCCAGACTTTCCTGCTAGCCCTGCCTCCTGGCTGGATGAAGTAGACCATGCTCAGTTCTGACCGAGGCCCCCAGTTCTCCTGGCTCTAACTCAGGGGTCTTGGTGCTGCCTCTGGGTGGGCAGCTAGCCCCACCCCATGCTGTCCATTCCAAGGACCTCTGAGGGAAGGGCAGGGTTCCCAAGTGGGAGAATAGGGGCTATCCCACTGCCAGGCTCTCTGGCTGCTCCCTGGGGCTGAGGGACTCCATAGCCCTTCCTTGGACACGAGGGTGGCCCGCCTGGTGGCTGTCCACAAGCCAGTGATTCTTGACCATTTCTTGTAAGCATTTTTCTCCCTTTATCAGCCAGTTAACCCTTGCTGCTATTTCCAACAGGGCAGGAGGCCAGGCCCTACCTAATGTCCTGGCATAAACGATAGTAACAACTTGCTTCCTCGCTTCTGATGGGGCTTGGTGGGAGACTGTGTTTGTGCTCTCCCTGGCCACTGACAAAGCCTGGGAGCAGACCTCTCCACCCCACTGCTGCCGGCCCTCCCTCCCTGGAGTCTCCAGATTTTTCTGTTCTGGAATGCAATGTGTTGGGAGAGTGGAGCTCTCTCGAGCCCCTTCTCCAAGGTGTAGTCTCTAAATGTGAGAACAATTCCCCTTCTCCTGAGGCACAGCCTCCCTCAGGTGCAGAGCAGAATTGTGCACCATGGACAGACACCGTTGCCAAACAGACTGTGGTCCTATGCAGGGGGTGAGGTGGTTTTACCAGCCCAGACCAGGAGGTCTCCCCCACTGGAGGAGGCTGGCCTGGGGGTCCTCCCAGTCCAGTCTGTCTCAGACACAAAGCTGGGCCACGTGTTAAGTTAAAATCATTCCTGAAAACCAGGATCTTGGCTACCTGTTGGTTCTGTAAACATCCTGTGACTTTTATTTATTCCCTGGTGATCCGCTCTTTCCAAGACTTCAATAAATTTGTCAGTTTCAGTGCTAGGTGGCCTGTGTTTTTAGTGAACCTGGAGAGTACAGCTGAAACTGTTGCTGGGGTAGAGGGTGTCCTCTCAAAGTGTAGTGGTGCTGGAGCAGCTAAAATAGGCACCTGGTATCAATTTGGCATCTGCTCTCTGGGTTTTTTTCCAAACCACTGAGCCCTGGAAATAGGCACGGGGGTGACTGTCCATTCAAAGAGGGAGAGGGGACTAGAGTCTTTACCATCTTCCAGGCTGAGGTCTAGGATGTCCAAAGAGCCACCAAACACAGCAGGGAGTGCCATGAGAAGGCTCCGGAATGACTCAAGCTCCTTGTAGTTTGGATCCCAACTAGTCTTAACCGCCCAGCTAACTTACTGTGTAACCTAGAGCCAGTACTTGACTTCTGTGAACCCTAAACAGAAATGACAGAGCCCTTGAAAAAGATACCTAAAGGTCAAGGCAGGGCCACCAGCCTGTCAGGCTGTGTTCAGTAGAGACCAGGGGAAGCAACTGTGGTGGGAATACTCCATCCAGCCTTCTGCAGGTCTGCAGGGCTGACCTCTCCTGAGGGTTTCCCTCGGGTAGAATGGGAGTCTGGACAGGGTACTGGAGGAGGAGGAGGAAGAGGAGGAGGAGGAGGAGGAAGAGCAGGACGATAGATTGCTTGCTGGTATGAGGAATGAGCAAGAGGCTTTTACTAGTACAGAAAACTGTTGGTGTGGCCAAGGGGAACTGCTTGAAACTGGGGAATCTGCTCTCCCACTCCTGATCTCCATGGAACCTTGGGTCTCTTGAATGGGCATCAGCTAAATGATCATTACTGGGTGTTTTCAGGCACCTGTGAATATCTCCAGCAACCACCCTTCTTACTAAGGAGACAGCCAGGCCCAAGGAAAGGAGGAAGGAGGAGAGAGGCAGGGAGCCTGAGAAGAAGGTTAAAGGCACTTTGGTATTTATAGTGCATCCCCTGACTGTGTGAGTCGGGACTGGGAACTCTCCTACCGGGTTCCTGACTCTTCCAGTGTGTTCCTTCTGCACACCGATCCACAGACTGTTGCCCACACAAAGACTGAGGCCCAGAGTAGGAAGGGTTTATTCTGGTGGGGCACCTGCTATGATAACAGAAAGAGCCCTGCCCAGCTCCACCCCCCAGACCTACAGCCCTATCCTGAATTGCCTGGGACTTGGGAGAATGCAGTCACAATGTCACCAGGTGCAACAGGTGAGAAAGACTCCCCCATTCCCAGGCAGGGTTTCTCTGTGTAGTCCTAGCTGTCCTGGAACTCACTCTGTAGATCAAACTGGCCTTGAACTCACAGAGTGCTGGGATTAAAGGTGTGTACCACCACAGACTGATTTGAAGGGCTGTTAGGTGTACCAGGAGGGAGGCAAGGGGCGTGTACACACTCCTGGGGTCTACTAGGCATGGCAGGGGAACGGTGCTGGCCTGAGGGAAGCATTGTGCAAAGGGCCGAGAACTGAGGTGGAAGAGATGAATTTGAATTTTCTTTTAGGAAGACGGCACTGAAGAGACAGCAGTCCAAGCCCCGCCCACCAGGCTAGTCTACAGCCCCTCACCCCAGGCCACTTGGGACCTTTTAGGCGTTGACAGGTTAATGAAGTGCTAAGCGCCCCCTTGGGCCCTCCTCCGGTCTGCTGAGCCCCGCTGGCTCTCTCCAGCTGGCCTTGTCGATAACTTTAGCTCCGAAGTAGCAGGGAATGGGGTAGCGCTGAGGGCAAACGACTGAAGTACCGCCCACTCATGCAGATCCCGAGCGTGCTCATTTGAGTAATCTTGCTTGCCTCAGTTTCCCTATCTGAACAACCCCTAATAGGACTGCTATCTAATTATCCTCCCCAGCTCCCAAAGACCTGGAGGCTAGTGATTGCAAGCAGCGCGGAACAGAAAAGACGCCTCCCCCCCTTCCGCTCATGCTCAGGCTGCAGGAATCCGAATGGCCTCACAACTACGCCCTACTCTCCGGCAGGTGTCGGGAGGTTCCAGAGGTACAGAGAGGACTTAGGCTACCAGCTGTCTTCAGGTTCTGGTGGTGAAGCCCTATCCCAGGATTGCAGGTGGCATAGATCTGCAGGGATTTACAGTGGATGGTGTGTGAGTGAGGTATGCATCTGAAATTCAGGGTCCTGTGCCTCGTCTCCCCAGGGCCTGTCCTCCAGGAGCCTCAGACTCCAGGGGGCTTAAGGGGGGGGGGGGTTTGCTATAGACAGGGACTAGCCCTTGGTAACCGAGAGAAGAGTGTGCAGGGTTCTGGATCCTTGCCTGTGTTTTGAATGTATCTCTTGATTGATCGCAGAGACGCCCCTGCCCAAGGATGGCGTGGGTCAGCCCTGTGCCCATCTGCTCATCGGCCAGCCAGCAGGAGAGTCCCATGGGCTTTGGGTGGGAAGCGCAGAGGAGTGGTGGGGGCTGGGGAGGCTGAGATCACCCACTTGGGCTTGTTAACTTTTGAGTCTAGCAACTACATTGTATCTTTAAAGGGAAGAACCCCATTGATTTTTTTAAAGGGGGAGCAATTTTACCTACAGGTTTGATGGCACTGCTTGTAATCTTAGCACTTGGGAGACTTAGGCATAAGGATCAGGAGTTCAAACCCTGATTTAAAAATAGCATGTGCCCCGCCACATAGTGCCCTGTCTAAAAGCGGTGGGGGCAATTAATTTCAACCAACAAACTCATAAAAAAAAAAAAAAAAAAAAAAAGCTTTTCTGTCTTATATGCGAAATTCATACTTAGGACCCCTTCAATCTAGGACACCTGGGGACATACTCCTCCCCTCTCCCCCTCCCCACCATCTGCCACTGGATCAGCCCCCAGGCTGCTCAAGAGGGTTGTATCTGGGAGTCCAGCTCCTCGGCAGGTCCTGTGGAGTAGCCGCTGCGATAAATCAGGTTTCAAAGGTTCCAGGGTGGAGTGCTGAATCCCAAGGGCTGTAATGATCAATTCTCTAAGCCCATAATTGTTCAAATTACTCTGAGCAACATAAAACATTAATTTTAGGAAATTTAATAGAAAAAAGCTCTTTAAATCCACAGCGAGATAAATGAGACCAATGCGGCCACCTTCTTCCATACCTTGGTGACATTGAATGATCAGAAAGCTATTTACATTTTCATGTTGACAAGCTTTTGGCCACTGGTGAGGTCCGATGCAGCGTGGGAGGCCCCCTCCCCCCTAATTAATAGGGGAGCAGTGACTTCATAAGCAGAGTTTTCATCCATCAGCCTGGGCGACCTCAGGTGATGGCTCCCACCCTCCTGAAGCAGATGCGACTGCGGCTCATTTTTTACCATAAAACCATTCCTCCCTGACCAGTGATCCCCCTCTTGGCATTTCCAAAGCAGGTGTGACACCAGGAAGCAGCTGCCATATCTGGACATATGGATAGAGTCCAAGATCGCGCCTGAGAAAGGTCCGGGGTCTGTAGCTTGCAGGGGCAGTGGGAGTGGAGTTGCTCTGACAGAAACCACAGATGACACCCAGCCAGAGTCCTCAAGTGCATGGATTCTCCCCGCACTGTCGGGGTGGGTGGGTAAGGGGCAGGCATTTCTGCAAGGCAGAGTGAGCCTGGCATCTTCAGAGATGGGGCAAGAAGGGTAGACATTGGGTACTGGATGCAGAGTGGCTGCTCGGGGTTCCCTGCAAGTCCCACAGGTCCATTACTGATGGTCTAGTAGAATGGGGCACGAGGCACAGGCCAGCTTTGCACTGGTATCTCTTCAGGCAGCTTTCTGCTAGCTGCAGGTTTCACACTGGGTTAAGTTTCTCCCCCCCTCCCTGAGGCTGGGGGTAGGGGCTGGGGTGTGGGGGTCCAGGGTGGAAATGTGTGATCAGAGGAAGTCCTACTCTGAGTGGGAACTCTGCTCTAAATCTCAGCTCACGTTTGGTCAGCTGTGAGACCTGGCTGTCACTGGGCTGTCCCCTCTTTGAGCCTCATTGGCCTTGTCCTTAGCCTCAGTCATCAGGAAAATGCAAATCAGAGCACAGCAGGTCCAGGGTCCATGCCTGTGGGAGTTGTACCGGCACTCTTTCAATAAGCGCAGCACCTCAGGTTCAATTCCCAGCACTACCAAAGCAAACAGATGGGGAAAATGCCACAAATGCAGGGAAATGGGACCCAGTGTGTGACTAGGGAATAAAAATGGCACTGTAAGACTGGGGGAAAAATGGGACCGACGTTCCTTAAAACACAAACTAATCCAGGCTTGGGTTCACACCCTGCAGAGTTGAAAACAGGAACCCGACAAATGCCTGCTCACAGACGCAGCCCGTTCCGGTGGGAACGGAAGCAGCCCAAATGCCTGTCAGTCAATACATGTATAACTCTGGTCCTCATTACTTTTTTTTTTTTTTTTTGGTTTTTCGAGACAGGGTTTCTCTGTGTAGCCCTGGCTGTCCTGGAACTCACTCTGTAGACCAGGCTGTCCTCGAACTCAGAAATCTGCCTGCCTCTGCCTCCCAAGTGCTGGGATTAAAGGCGTGCGCCACCACTGCCCGGCCTGGTCCTCATTACTGAGGGGATGTTTTCAGCGGCAAAGAGGGGATGGTGCACCTTGGGGTCCACACAGGAAGAGGAAAAGGCACGTGACTCCCGATCACATAAAGGCAAGAAATGTCTAAAAGATCTAATGCAAGTAGAATTTGGGATAAGCAAGGAAGGCCGAGGGACCCAAGCCCTGTTCTGGAAGATGGAATTTTATGGAGCCCAGTGTAGGGGAGGAGGGCAACATTCACTTTATAGCATCTAGTTCTGTTCTGTGACTTTTATCTCCTTTAAAAAGAAAGGCTCCCTCCTCTTGCCACCAGAGCCTGGCTCCCAGCAGATGGGCAAACTGGGCGACTATGATCTGTTGAGTGTACCCTAGCTTCTCCCTAAGGTGGACCTGGGCCTTATGGCAGTAGACAGTGGGCTCGTTCTTTCAATTTTAGGGACCCTCCCCACAGCCTGACTGTCATCAGCCAGGGCCTAGTCTCTAAGCCTTTAGTATTAGGGATATATACTCTACCCACCATGAAGATTGGAGTCCCTATAGGTTAGCTTTGACCTTGGAGCACCCTTCCTGGTAAGGAGGCTTAAGGGACCTATTGCCCTCCAAGGGCCTAGTGATCATTTATAAAGTAGCTCCCTCCTACCCCCTAGTAATGTCCCCTGCCTGGTCCATTCAGGTCACTAGCCTGTCTGATCTCAAAAAGGTCAGAGATGGAGCTCTGTGATGGTCGCCTGCTCCCTCCCTGTTGTCTCTCTTTGCTTAGGGAACAATGCTCCTGGGAGAGTAGCATCAGGCTTTTGGAAAAAGGCAGCCACTTGCTCTGAATGGGATGGGGACTTCCTGGACCCTTACCATAGAATACTCGCAGAAGGCACTGAAAACCACGGGACCAATCTCCTTGGAAAGGGGCCAGATTCTGCTGCATCGTCTGGGCATCCAGGACTGAGGATGTGGTCAGAGGGCTTCTGACCATTTTGTCTCCAGGACAGCACCTGTAGCCAGACATGTCCCAAACTGCCTTGGTGATTGTGGGACATGGGAGCCCTATACTTTCCAGAAGATTCCTGTTTGAGCTAGTCCTCCAGGAAAGATTGCACCCAAGATTATGCCCCCCCCCCATGAGTCTGGTAGGAAAAAACTGGTCCCCACACCTAGCTTCTCCGGAGAGGGCTAGCCGCCCCTCCCACCCTCAATGCTTTGTTCAGACCTCTAGCTAATCCCATGAATGACAAGGTTTAAAATTTAATTAGCAGGTTTCTCTTATGCAAACTCTCCTCATTAAACTAAGTGTCCCATTAGTTAAAATGGAGGGTGGTGGGGGCAGGGTGGAACTAAGGCCAGCAGGCTTGTCTGAGGTGTGTAACTGGCAGGGAGTTTTATGGGCATTTCTCACCTACCCCAGGCCTTGGTTTGGGTCAGAACAGAATTGATGTCCTTCAGGGGACCTTAGTAGAACTTCTTGAAAGGCTAGGCTGTTAAGGGGTATGGCGTCTCCGGCCTTCTACCCCTGTCCGAGATGATGCTGTGGCCATCAGGGTCATGAAGTCTAGACACCACCAGGCATTTAAAGTGGGATAGGGTAGGTAGTGCTGCCCCCTCACTCCTGCCACCTGCTAAGGGCTCAAGTCACAAAGCCTGGTGGTCACTGTGCCCAGGACTCTCACTCAGCTCCCTCCCCTATGGTTCTAAATCCCAGGGGCAGAAAGAAGAAGGTAGACTCAGTGTTTGTGGACCCCTAGAGCTGGCATTCCCTCGGGAGAATTTGGAAAACACAAGGCCTCATTCCACCCATGTGCTCAATTCCCGTACTCTTGTGTGTGTGTGTGTGTCTGTGTGTGTGTGTGTGTGTGTGTGTGTGTGTGTATGTGTCTGTGTGTGTGTTTGTGTCTGTGTGTGTGTGCGTGCATGCATGCTTATATGCAGCCTGTAGAGACCAGAGGCACTGGATCCCCTGGAAATGGCATTCCAGATGGTTGTGAGCCACCTGAGGTGGGTGCTGGGACTTGAACCTAGGCCCTCTGGAAGAGCTAAGTATTCTTCCTCACCGAGCCACATCGTCATCCCTTGCATTTTTAATGGTTTTTGTCTGGGTGAAAGCAGCTTGTCCAGTAACAACAGGTAAGCCCAGAATCTAACTAGCGTGTCCCGTGAAATGATGGGTGCAAGCAGCAACAGTGCAGATGTACTGCAAGTACCCAGCGTGGTTTGAAACCAGCCTACGGTAACATGAAACCTGGTCTCAAACAAAACAAACAAACAAATATTGTTTAAGGAAAGTTAATTACATTACAAAAGTTTCTAACCCCTGTCCTTCTGGGGTCCCCTAAGTCACAGGAGCCCAAGTATGAATTTTTCATATAAGAGAGAAAAGCATTTTTAAATGTGTCTGTTGGTTAAAATTAATCCCCCACCGAAACTGTCTTAGGCAGGGCCTCATGATGTAGCTCAGGCTATTCTCAAACTGAGCTGGATTTGAACTTCTGAACCCCATTCCCAAGTGCTAAGATCACAAGCAGTGCCTCCCAGCCCATGGCATGGGTAAAATTGCTACCTTTTTCATTGTTTAGGTTCTTCCATTTAAAGACACAATAAAGTTACTAGACTCAAAAGTTGACAACCCCAAGTGGGTGATCTCAGGCTAACCTGTTCACTCAGGATGGCACTGCTGCAGAGAACAGAGGCAGAGGTGGGACGGTTCACTACCCAGGCTTCACAGAATACAGGAGAGCCTGGGCTGATTCTCCTTCTGAGCCAAAAAGGGAACAGGCTTTCTGCACTGAGTCTGGGCTGAGACAGACCTGAGCTGTTCCAGTTGCCAAGTTGGTGGTCCTTTCTTACTGCAGCCCTAATATTTCTGAATAGAACTGCCCAGACTGGCCCCCTTCTGGAGCTGACTGGGCCCCAAGGACAGTGGTGAGGGGACATGCGGGTCCCTATTTGGAACTGAGGACAAGTTCTTACGGAGCCAGCGCAGGTGGACAGCAAGCCTACAAGCCCCTCTCTTCCTAAGACCTGGTGCCTCCCCCAGTCCCTTGCAGCTGTGTCTGGGGGACAGCTCATAGTCTGAACATGGTCTGTCGCTGCACCCCATGACCCAGCAGACCCCCCCAACCATCCATCGCCTCTTTATAACCTGATAGGGGTGGGATATAAACCCCTTGGCCACCCCAAGGCCCAATGACCCTGCTCTGGCCTCCCAAATCCGACAATATTACAAAGGATTTGTGTCCCCGAGGAATAATGCAGAGTTAAATTACATCCGCTCTGGCTTAAATTTTCATATTCCTGTCTCTCATCTCCATAAAGAATTTCCACTCGAAGCTTCATGGGGTTGCCTCAGCCAGCTGCGCGATGCTCCTAATGAAATTATTCCTTCAGTGGGAGAGGTAGGCTTCCGGGCGGCCCGCCCACTGGGGGAAAAGGTAAAAAGCCAGAGTTCAAATTATTTATCTCCCTAATAACTTAACAGAGCACATGCATTATGTGTCAGGGGCCGGCAGCTGTCAGGGCCTCAAGCAGCCCTGGCGGTGATCTGTGAGGAGGCAGGAGTGGAAGTCACCACAAGGGCACAGCGGAACAAAGGTGCTGCAGTGTGGGAACTCAGACCTGTGCTGGGAGAGGTGGCTCCCTGAGCTCCACAGCCTAGGATGGGCATAGCCGCTTCCTGTGGGTGGCTGCGATTGCAGCTCCTTGCTAAGCAGAGGCTCTCCCCAGAGGCTGTCAGGAGCTATGGGGGGTTAGCATCTGCAGACTTCCTGCCCAGGCCTGCACAGTATGTGTTCAGAAAATGTGGAATGAATGAAGTAGCCCAGCCCAGGAGCAGGGCAGAAGTATGGGGAGGAGGAAAGTCTGGAGCCTGTCCCCAAAGGACCTGCAGCTCAAACAGAAGGAGGTGGACTTCAAGGCAGCATCAGAGGAGGCCTCTGGGGGACAGCCACGAAGGGAACATAGGATATATAGAGAGACGCAAGGCAGGGAGCCTTAGAGGCCTTGGAAGGGAGCAGCCGTGTAGACTTGAGGCAGGTCTAAGGGTCTTGAAGCACATAAGGGAAACAGATCTCCTTTTGGCTTAGAGGCACTGCCCCCGACTCATCTCTCCCAGATACCTTTGCCTCCCTAGGCCTCAGTGGCCATATCTTTGGGCTCCCACATATCCCAGCTGGGCAAAGTGAGCAAAAAGAAACTCCAGGTTGAGTCTAGCTCTTCAGTTGGCTTTAGCCTGCCTATTGGCCAATGGCTCCCAGACTGTCTCCCTTTAGGAAGCACCAATGGCCCCTTGTCTTGTACTTATAGCCACTTAATCTGTTTGAGCGGATAACCCCCAATATATCTCCAAATATTGATCAGCACTGGGCTGATAGAAATTCAAGTTCACAGGGTCTTGGTCTTTGACCCTAAATAGGGTATGAATCTCAATCGAATAGACTGATACTCACACTTGGCTTCTACGCACGGGCCGGAGGCTGCGGGGAAATCAATGAAGAGTGCAGAAGACTCAGGATTTATAGAACACCTGCCATTTTAATATTAGAATAAATGTTATATTGCACAGGGGGAGGGGGTGCAAGGAAAATATTTCTTAGAGAGCTGTTTCTGTTGGAGAATGATGTGCGCAGGATTTTATGAAGTTAAATTTATAGACCTCATTTAGGCTTATAATTTAAAACTCCTGATGAGAAAGACATTAAGTAGAGTGCTTGGGTGGGGGGTAGGGGCCGGACAAGTGGGTGGGTCCAGAGCTACAGTGAGTGCTAGCTGGGGCGTGGGGCCAGGAGGCCATCTCTGCCAAGGCCTATGCAGTTTGACATGAGGTCACATCAGGCTCAAACATCTAGGCTGGGCTGGGAGCAGCAGGTGACGTGGCAAAGCAGCCAAGCATCTCCTTCCTGGGATCTCAGGACTCCAACGCCAGGATGCTTGACACCGTAGAGCCTGGAGGGTAAGCCACTTGCAGAGCTTCTCACACACATACCCACGCAAGATGCTGTGCCCAGCCTGTGTGTGCGCATGGCTGCAGAATGCACACAGATACATGCATACACACACATGCTCTAAATGTAGGCATGTGCACATGCTGGGTGTGCAGCCAAGCGCATGCTCACACACACAGGAGCACACAAAGAGACATGACATCCACAGTCAGGTGCTCACAGGCATGCTGCCCTTCCCTGCCACATCCCCCAGCTCTGACCATTCGCCATGCTGCTCCTCAGGGGCCTGGTGTTGCCCTTGTCAGAGCGATGCCTCAGGGCCATCTGTCAGACAAACTTAGCCACTTAGGCCACTGAAAGTGTGTACTGTCAGGGATGGTGCCACAGAAGGGAGCAGGCATCCACCCAGAGAGCAGCATGAGACCAGAGCATCCTTTCACAGTAGCCTGACAGCCTACGGAGGGGACCCACTGAGGGGCAAGTGGAAAAGAGCTGCACCTGGGAGGTCGGCCCAGGGTGTCCCTTCAAGAGTCGTCTCTCTGTTGGAGGTTAGCTGAGGCCCTCTTTGGACCCTCAACTTTTTTGTGGCTTTGAATACAGCCCTTACCTTTGAGGGTCCATTTTCCTGCATGTGGCTACAGAGGTTGACTGTCTATCCTTCTGTGCCTGGTGGTCTGAGCATCTAGACCCAGCATGTGACTCTGAAATCTCCTGAGGCGCTGATTCGGACTCTAACCTGCTCCTCTGAAGACACCTCCTAGAGAGCCTGCATCAAGTTCTAGAATGGCAATTCTCCAAAGGAGCGGACAATAGCTGGCAGGGTTCTGCAGGACCTAAAGGATGAGGGGAGTCACAGACAGTGGTAGAGTGCTCAGAAGTGTCCCTCCAGGTCTGAGACTCCACAGGGAAACTGGGAGAACTGGGTCCCCAAACTCTGACTCCATAGTATAGGATAGGTATAACAGCTGTCTGCCCTGCCCTGCAATCTCTAAGCTTTATCCAGGGCCCACTCTGGTTATTCCTCATCACACACACACACACACACACACACACACACACACACACACACACACACACACACACTCATACTCACACACAATCATCATTTCTACCCAGCCAGGTCTACGTACTCATGCCAGGCTTGGACCAGGAGACACACCCTGTACATCAGGATAGTATATTCTCTCTGTCTTTATTACTCATGAGCCTTTCCAAACTTCTAGGCCCAGCCTGCTTACATCTGGTCTTCTGCCCAAAGTGCTGAGAACTAAAAGGGAAGTGGAGATGTTCATACCTCATAGCAAAAATACAAACAATATGAAAGATCAAGCCTGGGTTGGAGGCAGTAGCCCCGCCCTCTGCTCAGCTCCAACTGGAGAAAAGGCCACTTGTTCGCTTGCTCAGTGCCTGCCTCCCTGCCTTACTGGTCCCTGGTCCCACAGGTACTGGCCACTTCCTGGGGCACACATCAACTGCCCAGCAGGGGAAGCTTGCATGCACAATTGGAAAGTGGACCCACACAGAGAGCTCTGCTCCCTTCTCCTAGCTTTCTCTTTCTCCATCAGCCTCCCCCCCCCCCCATTAGGAATGGCTCCACTATGTGACCTGCAGGCACTCAGGACAGCAGGACAAGGACAGAACAGGACTGTGGGAAGAGTGTCCTGAACAACAAATGGGTCCCAGGACTGTAAGGAACAGAATACGGGTGGAGCAGAGCGCCTCACAACCTACACCTTCCAACGACATAGCAACCCACAGCTCCGGTTTTATCCCCGTTCTCCCAAATGCCACCTGCTGCAGGTTCCTGGCCTGGGAATGTCACTTCTTTCCTGGCATGGTTTATAGGTGATCAGCTGCTGTCTTAGCTCTGCTGCAGCCCCAGGCTCCAAAGCCCCTGAGGTGTGGGAACAGCGCCTCCCCACCCCCATGCGGTACTGGGCTCTCTAAGCTGCCCGAGCACTTTAATCACAGTGCTTGGGCAGTGGCCCTCGAGCCTCTGGCTGCGTCTCTCCTGTAATGAGATGAGGGCCCTGCCCACTGCCCACGGCACAGTGTGGGGTGGAGCAGGCATACTTTACATTTTCAACTTTATTAAAGGAGTCGAGCTGGGGAGACTGCATCCTCTCCATGGTCCATTCTGCCCCCGGAGGCGATAAATCTCCAAGCCTGTGATTTGTGGTTTTGCGCTCCCAATAAATTAAATCTTTCTCGATGAGAAGGTTGGAGCTCCAGGCTCAACACAGGTCACTGTATTTGTCCAAAGCGAGTGGCTGGGAAGCAGGCACGGGGCCCAGTCTGTGCTGTCCACCCGGCCAGTGCTCTCCTGGATGTGAACAGCTAACTCTGAGGAAGTGGGGTGGGGGCGGGGTGGGTACAGAATTATTCAGTTTCTGTACAGAGTTGGGTCCTCTACATCAATGGGCCCCTAGGCAGATCTGTGGTTCCCTCTAAACCCTCAGCACCAGGGGACATATTATCTCTTGATCTAAAAATTCCAAACTCCATCCCAGAGATGAAGTAAGCTGCCCCTTGCCCAGCACAGACCGTATGGGTCCGGCAGTTCCACTCTCTATAGCTTCCTGCAGTACTCTAGCAGTGTCTGCTTTCCATCTGTGAAAGGAAGAGGTGGTCACCCAGGGAGCTGGCACTAAGCCTCAAGTGCAGTCAGCACTTGGGGACATGCTCTAAGGCTAGGACCCAGGAGGGTGGAGCTACCAGAGAGTAGGGAAGAGGCAGACTTCAGCCTCCAGGTCTCACCAGTGGGTATCAGTGCCCAGGACAGGTTGGTACTGAAAATCTGTGCTCCATCAGCCTCATCACAGACCGAGAGAAGCCCATACCTGTCAGAGCTGAGCTCCCTGACTTTCCGGGGAGGTGCAGTGAGGGTTGGGGTGATAGAGAATTCACAAAATCATTTAAGACCTTAAATATAGCTCCTGGCTGTGTCTAAACTTCAAATCAGTGCCAGCAACCAGAAGCTCTGCATTTCGGAACAAAAAGATTTCTGGCCCTAGTTAACCCCTGACCTCCAAGGGATGTGCCCAAGTTACTCCATACAGAGTAGCCTTGCAGAGTCGGAAGAAGCTGGGACCCTGTCCAGGAGCCAAAGTCAACACTGCTGGGCCCTGGTGCTCCAGTTTCAGGTGGTGGGATTGACTGGGGTCTGGGAGCTCACATTCTTGATGGGCAGGGGCTTAGGCGCTGGCACCGGACACAAAAGCCTTAACCCCAGCTTCCTGGACTCAGGTTGCAAAACCATTACGTTGATTAATCAAATCGCTTGCAAAGCTCCAGGCCTCTTTGGCTGATTGCATTCAGCAGCCCCTCCTGCAGCCCCTCCTGCAGCACCCCCCTCGAAGTCCTGACTATTTATTTTCTTTTGGGTGGAAGAGTGAGGGGCCGGGCCAGGTCACCCTGCATTGGGGAGGACTTGGTGTGGGAAAGAGGAAGAGGCCGATGGATGCTTACTTGCCATACAAGATATTGGCATTGATCCTCAAGTGGACAAAACAAAGACTCACCTTGTATCCCAGACTAGGCTCAGCTCAGAGAGGGAGCAAAGCAGGAAGAGGCCAGGCCTGGGTCAGAGGGTTTGTATTCAAACTCAGAGGTGCATTTCTGGCCCACCTGCTGCCTGAGCTAGCCCACCTAGATACCTCAGAGGGGGAGACCTGAGAAAGCCTCTCCCCAGCCTCCACAAACAGGTTTTACCTGCTGTCTCCCCTTCTGAGGTAGAACCAGGCCACACCCACACAGGCTCACAGCTGGAGCAGCTGCCATCTCCAGCACACTCTGATGTCCCTGCCGCACTCCCAGCTTCCTGGAAGTCAGCCTCTCTTCCTTAGGAACTCCTGCCCAAGCCCCTCCAGCAAACTGCTCTTCCTGAGACCCTCCCTCTCCATTCCTGCTCTGACCTCAGTGGCTCACCCCACTAGAATCACACAAGTATATGTGTGTTGCCCAGGCTTTGTAAGTCAGAACAGGAAAGAGGGCTAAGAGACAATGGAGTTGGCATAGGTCAGATGGCAGAGCCAGGCTCAGGGAGGGGACTGAGAAGCCATCACTGGGTTCCAGGGTCACACACCAGGTCTATGTAGAAGTGCTCTAAGACTAACACCACAGCTACCCCCAGTGTGCCTGATACAAAGGGAAATATTAGTCCTGGAGGCCAGAAGTCAGAATCCTGGGTGTGGTAAGACCATGTTCCCTCAGAGGCTCTGCCTTTCTCTATGGCTCCACTATCCCTTGGCTTGTGGTCACATGACCCTAACTGCCACCTCTGTCACCCCATGACTACTCTTTCTCTGCCTGTCTCTTTAAGGGCAGCTGTCACTGGCTGAAACTTACCCTGATTGCCAGTCATATGGCAAGGGCTCACCTAAATGTCATCTACAGAGACCCTTTCCTAGATGGGGCTGGGGTAGGGTTTGCACTTCTTGGACCATAATTTAGCACAGTGCTGTGGAAGTCTTAGTTCTGCTGAGGAACAAGTTGGGGCATGGACCAACATCTACCCAGATGGATAGGTCCTCCTTATTTAAAACAGTGGCCGGTCAGGGCAGTGGTGTTGCACGCCTTTAATCCTAGCACTTGGGAGGCGGAGGCAGGTGGATTTCTGAGTTTGAGGCCAGCCTGGTCTACAGCGTGAGTTCCAGGACAGCCAGGGCAACACCGAGAAACCCTGTCTCGAAAAACAAAAAAAAAAAGAAAAGAAAAAGAAAAATGGCCGTGCCTACAGAACCATCCAGTAAGCCCTACCTAGGGAGACCTTACCCACTTCTTGGCCTAAGAATTTAGAACTTGGAGCTCTTCTCACTTATAGGCAAGCGAGCTGGGGACAAGGAAGCCGTGGACAAGGATGTGGCATCGCGTCTGTTCTCCTAAGCAGGTGTCTTGGTCTCACAGAGCATGCTCCAGATTCCTTTGTGACTCTGAGCCCCTCTTCAGGTGAGTGTTCTTTCTTATCCAGGCTGAAACCCCAGGCTCCATCATTGACACATCAAAAAACAGGAGACTGGTACTGGGACTGGGGCTCAGCTGGTAGAGTGTGTCTAGTCAGCAGTAAGCCCTTGGTCCGATTCCCAGCACTGTAAAATCTGGCTGTGGTGGCACACGCTGATGACCCCCAGCACTCAGGAGATAAAGAAGAAAGATTGGAGTTCAAGATCATCTTTGGCTACACAGTGAGTTCAAGGCCAGCCTAGGCTACATGAGACCCTATTTCAGAAAGTGGGTGCAGATCATGAAATGGCTGCTGCCGACTGCCTCTTGGGCAAGGTACCAGGTACTAACTGCATCTCCTCGGTGTGTGGGCTGAGGCCTGCCCAGCCAGAGGAGCCAAGGACCAACACAGCTCACTGTGGGCCTTGGGAGGGCTCTTGAACGCCAGGCCTTCTGATCCCCCATTTTATTCTGCACACTCTGCAAGGTCAGAGGCCACCTGCTCAATCAAGAAAGAGAAAGCCTCAATATCCATCTCCAGCAGTGCTGGAGTAAGGCCCCACGCACACTCATAAGAGGCTCCCTAGCTCTGGCCCCATTGCTGACAAACTGGGATCTTCTCCAGCTTGGCGGGTCCCTACCAACATCTGTGCTTTGGAGACCATGACCTGCACAGCGAGTCAACTGAGCCCCAGAAGCAAGGAAGCTTGCTCAAAGCCACATGGAGCTAATGTCATGGACTTGTATGGCCTCCTGCCCTACCTCCCACACCCACAAACGGAGCGGAATTCAGCCCTGGGGGCAGCAGCCTCACACCTCCTCAGAGACCCTGCTAGGTCCAAAGCTGGGGAACAGGTTCCTGAGCTCAGGAAGTGGATGCCACAGGTCCCTGCACACCATGTGCAGGGCAGGGAACCTTCCTCTACTCAGTTGGCTCAGCAGCTCACCCTCTTGGTGCTACTTCCTCTGTGAGGGTTACGGGTGGGTGAGGTGCAGGTGACAGGTGAGGTTCCTAAGAAGTGGGCCATGTGGAGCCAGTACTGGCAGGGGAGACGAGGCTGCCAGAGGGTTCCTGAGGGCATTGGGTTGCACGGCAAAGAAACCAGACCCGAAAGAGCAGCATCTGAGAAGGGCAGAGTCTTTGTTTGCTCTGCGGGTGAACTGCAGTCTCTGGCCTCACTCTGCCTTCCTGCTGACTTAATCTGGGCTTTTGTCTGGGAAGTGCCCTGTCGCAGGAATTACCTGGGCTTTGGTTACAGTTCCCGAGCTTCATCCCTACTAATGTGCTCAGGAACAGGTGGTGAGGGTGAGTAGGAGTTTCTGTGCAACATTGGGAACTTTCCCACGAGCCCCGCACCCAAGTCTAGAGGCTTCCTGGGGCTTCCCGCTCTCTCTACACAAGTGAAAACTGGGGAGGTACAAGCTCGAGAGTGGATTTCTTTTCTTTTCTTTTCTTTTCTTTTCTTTTTTTTTTTTTTTTTTTTTTTTTTTTTTTTTTTTAGGGTTTCTCTGTGTAGCCCTGGCTGTCCTGGAACTCACTCTGTAGACCAGGCTGGCCTCGAACTCAGAAATCCACCTGCCTCTGCCTCCCAAGTGCTGGGATTAAAGACGTGTGCCACCACTGCCCGGCTTGAAAGTGGATTTCTAAACTTGCAACCCAGCAGCCCAGCAGAGTAGGGCCACAAGACCTGCAGATAAGTGCTTTACATAAACCAGATGTGGCCCGTGATGAAGGCTTCCTTCTCTCTCTCTCACCTTTTGTTTTAGAAAGGGTCTCATGTAGTCCAGGCTGGCCTTGAACTTCTGATGCTCCTGCCTCTACCTACCAAGTGTTGGGATTTTAGGATTGCACTGCCATACTTCATTTCTTAAAAGTCAGGCACTTGGAGCTCGAGAGATGGCTCAGGGGTTAAGAGCACTGGCTGCTCTTCCAGAGGACCAGGGTTTGATTCTCATCACCCACATGGTATCACACAACTGTCTATAAATCCAGTTCCATAGGATCTGGCACCCTCACACAGACAGAAAGGCATACATGTAGGCAAAATCATTTGTGCACATAAAAATAAATAAATCTTTTAAAAAGTCACTTGATATGTTATGCTGCCCAAGCTACCTTCAAACTCTTTTTTTTTTTTTTCTGAGACAGGGTTTCTCTGTGTAGCTCTGGCTGTCCTGGAACTCACTCTGTAGACCAGGCTGGCCTCAAACTCAGAAATCTACCTGCCTCTCACCTTCAAACTCTTGAGCTCAAACAATCCTCCTGCCTTAACCTCCCGAGAAGTCAGAAGGATAGGACTACCCCATGTGCAGGTCTGGTCAGAGGGTGTGTTTCAGCCAGAAAGTACAGACCCTAAGGCTGGCAAGAGACTGTGGTGGGGAAGAAGGAGATGGTGACTCAGACTGGTGAAGCTGAAGGAGGCTCCGGAGGTAGAGAGTAACCTAGTCTGCTTGACCACATCCTTCAGCCACTATGGAGAGAATGGAGCGTGAGGACCACTGGTGGGTGGCAGATGGGGTCAGTACCAGGGGCTGCCTCAGCTGAGCGGAGGGAGGTCAGGCAGACTTTGCAATGAGACCCACTCAGCAGGAAACCAGGGGTCAGACAGTATCCTGGTGACAAAGCTGGGTGTCTGCCCGCCTCACCTTTTAACTGCAGTCATATCCAGGATCCACTTCCCTTGGGGGGGTGCCCCAGATCTGGCTGGTGACACTGCCTGGCTTCCAGAGGGGTCTCAAGCTTGACACAGTGGAAATCCCCTGCCATCACTGGATAGCCTCTGCTGCCCCCTGGCTGTCACCCTGGCCAGGGACATCAACAGGGACATTCCCCTTCCTGCGCAACCTGGGATTCTGCAAACAGGTTTACCAAATTGTCAATTAAGTAGAAATCAATTCCAGGCCATTTATCATAGGCTGCTGGAGCTGAGCACAGAATGCCATCGATTGGGGGTGGTCCCTAGGGAGCGATTGAGGCCAAGTGCAGCCCCACGCTGGCTGCACCAGGGCAGACAATGCGATCCATCACCTGCGGAGGCTACTGTGCTGCCCCAGGACCCAGGCCTCCCAGCAGGCAGGGCAGTGTACACACACAGGCCTGTGAGGCTCTCCATACTCTGGCCATGATACTAAACTAAATCCACAGGCCCTTTCCCGCTATGCAAGGCCTTAGCCCCTGTGTGGGACACTTTGGAGTCTCCCTCACCAGGAACCACGCTGACGTTGTCAAGGCTGCAGCTGTGGCAAGCCGCAGCAAAGGCAAGCAGCTGCCCCTCCCCTTCAGCTACACCGCCAGGGCACACTCTCTATTCCCCACCACCACTGGCTTGATACCTGAGCTCAGACATGTTCTCCTAGGCACTTTCCCCTGTCCACCCAAGAGGCCTTCTGCAGGGACAGGGTTGGAGACATCTTAGCTAGGGGTAGGTATGTCAGCCAAGTAGGGAGGCTCCACTTGAAAGTCTCTGCACACACCCTAGGAAACCTACTTTGCCCAGAAATGTCTGGGTTTCCATAACTCCTCCATATTCCAATACATTGCTGCCACTACCTACTAAAGGAAATGAAACACCTGCTCCCCCCTCAATCCATAGATGTGCTCCTCCATCATCCCACAGCTGTGCTCCTCCCTTGCCCCATACCTGAGGCTCCAGGAGAAGCTGCCCACAGTGAAGCTGGAAAGTGACAGTGACCATGCAAGAGAACTGGGGGGATGGAGCAATGGCCAAGGGCACTGGCTATTCTTCCAGAGGACCCAAGTTCAATTCCCAGCACACACACGACAGCTTACAACTGTCAATCCAGTCCCAGAGGATCTGACACCCTTTTCTGTGCTCAGCAGACACAAGGCACGCATGTGGTGTCATACATGCATGCAGGGAAAGCACCATACATAAATACCTTTTGTTTCTTTGCCTCCAGGTTCTTCTGAAAGTGACACAGCAGAGTCCCATTTCAACAACTTACATAGTCTCTTGTTTCTTCTTGTATGCATGTGTACACATATACACATAATGTATGTATAAATATATATGTTTATATTATCTATTATATACATATGTTATATACTATATATTTATATATACATATATGCATGCATATGTACATGAGGGAATAAGAAATAGACTATGTAAGTTGTTGAAATGGGATTTTTCTCTGCCAAGGATACAGTTTTATAAAATTTCTAAGCCAAGTCCAAGAGTCTCCAGAAACCTCAAGCAGAAGATGTACAAATAAAGCAGCACTGAATCACGTTAGAGCCAAGTATCTCCAAAGCAGGGGTAGAGGATGAGGCAGCTCAGCTCAGACTCAGGGCAGTGAAGGGCTCAGTGTTCAGTGCCTTGCTCCCGGCATGGGGCCTGGGCTGTTCCCAACACTGCACTCCCTTAATCCCAGAACTCTGGGCAAAGGCAGGTAGACCTTTATGAGTTCCTGGACACCTTGGTCTACAGAGTGAGTTTCAGGTCAGCCACAGCTACATGGTGAGAGCTTATTTCAAAGAAACTTTAAAAAAGTAAATGCTGCCGGGCAGTGGTGGCGCACACCTTTAATCCCAGCACTTGGGAGGCAGAGGCAGGTGAATTTCTGAGTTCGAGGCCAACCTGGTCTACAGAGTGAGTTCCAGGACAGCCAGGGCCACACAGAGAAACCCTGTCTTGAAAAAACAAACAAACAAAAAACAAAAACCAAAACAAAACAAAAAACCCACCAAACCCAAAAAAACCAAAAAACAAAAAATACCAAACCAAAACAAAAAACAAAAACAAAAACAAAAAAACTTTAATTATTATGATGTGTTTTGAGGCTTATAATGCACAGTGGCTGGAGACATGTTACAGAAATAGGAATGGAAGTAGCCTGTCTCACTCTAAGACAGGCTGTGTTATGTCTCAGACACTGATCCCCAATGAAACCACTGAAAACACAGCAGAGAGCTGCCATAGAAACCAGCAGAGGGAAAACGAACTCACACAGATGCTTGACTAGGGCTGGAGAGATGGCTCAGTGGAGAAAATGCTTGCTTGCAAGCATGGTGACAAAAGTTCAATTCCCCAAAATGCTGTAAAAATGCCAGATGTGGTCAGCATCCAGGGAGGCAGAGACAGGTAGAGCTTTGGGCTTGCTGGTCAGCCAGCCTAGTGTAATTGGTGAGATCCTGTCTTACAGGTTTTCCTGAGAACAGTGTCTAAGGTTTCCACATACATATCACACAAGCTCTTGTGCACCTGCACACATATGTGCATACACCCATGAACATGCACACACACAACAAAAGAGTTGATTGTTCCAAAAAGCCAGACAGGAGAGCAAAGAGCAGAAGCAAAGAGCAGAGGGAGAAATATTAAATGACTGCCTAGCTGGGTGGTGCTGCAGGCCCTTAGCCCCAGCACTGGGGGCAGGGGATGGAGGGGGGCAGGGTGGTGCTGCAGGCCCTTGGCCCCAGCACTGGGGGCAGGGGATGGGGGGGCGCAGGGGCAGGCAGATCTCTGAGTTTGTTTCAAGAGCAAGTTTCAAGACAGCATGACTACACAAAGAAACAAAACAAAGCATACATACAAACAAAATGGTGCTGACAACCCTGATGCATGTGACAGCCTAGACATCCACTTCAAAGGTCATGGCCATGGTATGTGGCCTCTGCACGGTCCAAAGAGTTCTGATGTCTCCTATGATGGCTATACTTTTGTCAACTTGAGTCATCCGGGAAGAAGAAACCTCAGTTGAGAAAATACTTCCATTAAACTGGCCTGTGGGCAAGTCTGTGGGGGCAGATTCTTAATTAATAACTGATGTAGAGCCCAAACACTACTGTGGGTGATGTCATCCCTGGGAAGACATTTAAAACTTGTTTTTAAAGATGACTGAATAACTCGGGGAAATTTCTGTTGCATCGGGTTCAAAAAACAGGGCAAACAGCCTAGAGAGATGGCTCAGTGGTTAAGAGCACTGGCTGCTCTTCCAAAGGACCCAGGTTCAAATACGAGCACCCTCATGGCAGCTCATAACTATCTGTAACTCCAGTTCCAGAGGATCTAATACTCTCACACAGACATACATGGAAGCAGAACACCAATGTAAAAAAAGCAGAAACAAAAAACAGGGAAAACTGAGCATGAAGCATGATGCGACCCATGTGTATACCACACACACACACACACACACACACACACACACACGCACGCACGCACACACACACACACACACACACACACTTGTCAGGTATGGTGTGATCGTTCCACAGGACATACATATAACCCATGATGTACACATCACACACACAGTCTTTACACATCTGTCATCCTCCATCTGCCTTTGCAGACATGGGGCTGAGACCCAGGGCATGTGATGATCTGCTCAGAACTGATCCGTGCCCAGTAGGACGATTCTCCCTCCTGATGACTTCTCCCAGGGTTGGCCCAACCCCAGAGCAGTGTGGTAGCTTGCTCCCTCTCAGACTGAGATTCTTTGGTGATCATAGCTGCTCTTGAGCACCATAGACCCTATCTTGGTCCCTCAGCCACCCGGTGGGTGGAAAGAGTCATGTCCCTATGTAAGGACACAGGAACAAACAGACCTCTGCTTCAGATCTTGCTGCCCCAGGAACAAATTAGAACTTCACAGGAATCCTCATAAATCTTCCAAAGGAAAACTAAGGCTGAGGAGGAAGGGGGCGGGGCGTGAGCTGGGTCCCTTGTTAATTCTTCCAAACTGCTGTTTATTGAAATGAGGCTCCGGGGATAAACAGGAACCAGATCAATAGCAGCCTGTCTAATACAATCAGAATGGGGCCTTCCCAGCGACACTGGTGGCAGAGGCTGGGAGAGGCCAACCTGGGATCTGAGCCACCCCTTCCCTCTGCAACACTAGAGGCGCAGGCAGCTGTCCTCTGGGCATTGCAAGGCTGCCTGCTCTTTGTCTGTCACAGGCAGATTCAGACAGGCAAACACTGTGCCACAGGCCCAGGGTCCAGCTGGTGGGGAGCCGCATGACTCCTGCCTACTCTGACCCCCCACACCTCATCTTGCAGCTCCAGGTCAGCCTCCATAGTTCCCCATCTCATAATGCTCCTTGTTCAGTTCCACTTGGCCAAGCTGCACACCACGTTTCCTGGCCTGGTCCCTGTCCCAAACAACCCCTGGACCCAAAAGTACTCAGCCACTTGTGACTCAGACAGCAGCTCCTCAGGCCTTTTCCCCTTGGAACCATCCTGTCTGTGACAAATGAAGCAAACTGTCCCCTTAATACCACAATGCCAGTGGACAGAGGCAGTGACTCTCAGGAGACAGCTCTGAGCAGGGAGTAGGTGTCTGTTTAACTACCTCCATTTCTGGGAGCTTGGGCCCTCACAGCCTGCCCCCAGGATCTCACCTTCACATCCACAGAAAGCCTGCTACAGAGACAAAGCCACCACAAGGACCTTAAGGCTCTGGGTTCACAGTCCCATCCTCCTCATTCTGCACCGTGTGGCCTTGAACTTTCTATGTAGCCCAGGCTACCCTTAAACTCACCATTTCTCTGCCCATGATGCTCTAGGCATGAGACTGCAGGCTTGAGGCACCATGCGTGACTCTTCTGTATACGAAGAGGTAGCCCAGGGTGAGGGTGTTGACCTGTCCATGTGGAAACAAGCAGGCAGATGGTCCCAAGTCTCATGCCCTGTGGTTCTGAATAGCTGGTCAGCCAACCCCTGCAGCACCATACCCAAAGGCCTCCCCAGGGGCTGTGGGACAAGACCTCTGCCTAGGGGCGGGGCAGTAGGAATAAGTAAACACAGCATCTCCTTGACATAGATTTGACTTGAGGTATCCTGCTCACCTGTTGCCCTGGTCTTCATGCAGCTGCCAGAGAATGACGCAGAAGGCCCTCAACAGCTGCTTCCCCCTACATCTGGAGATCTGAGCCCTTTAACATCCCTTCCCTCCACAACGGTGGCCATACTTCTCAGCTGCCTCCACTGCCTTCTGCTATATAAAAAATAACTCTAGGTAATGGTCTCATGGAGGCCCTGAATCAGTCTTTTCAAGAGTGCTCTCCAGGTTTCCCACATTTCTGCAGAACAGTCACTGAGCTCGGAGATAAGGTGATCCATGGCCTGGCGTGGCTACTGAGTTCATCAATTGTTTGGAAAAGAGGCTTGTGCAGTGGACATATGCTATATAGCCTCCCCCCGGGCTCACAGGCTAGCTTCGTCCATCACCGGGAAGGCATGTGGGGTGGAGGTCTGTGAAGTGGCTGCATCCCCCGCCCATGCGTGAAAGGGGCTTAGATGAAGGTATCAAAGCGAATTTCACAAGTCAGCCTGAGCCATTCACGTGTGTGTGTGTCTGTCTGTGTGTGTGTGTGTGATTGTTTTGTTGTGTTTTCTTCCCAGTGGAAGGCCAGCGCCTCTCTAACCCTTGGGAGACAGTAGGAGGAAGATTAGGACCCTCCGCCCAGGTCCATGGCTGGGATGAAGTCTCCAAACATGAAGCTGTTCTGAGAAAGGGTCTGGGTAACTTCAAGTCAGTCAATCGATCCGTGCCAAGCTTTGCCTGCATCCAAGTCCAAACACACTTGTAAAATTTGGAAGGCACAGCCACGTTGTTTCTGGGACTTTTTCCAGAATGATCTTCGGTATTCAGCTCACCCAGGGCCACCGGTGAGAAGCGGTCACACAGGTAACTGGAGGAACCCAATTTGCTGCACCTCAGAATGGAGAGAGCAGGGTATGGTTCTGTTTCCTGATAACAAAAACAGAAGGGGAAACAGGCTGAGCCCTAATGGCTTCTGCTTCCCCACACCCTTGCCATCGAGGTCAGCTTCTGCCTGGGACTGACCAATAGCAGGACTTCTTATGCCATATCTGCTGGGCTGTGAGGACTTTGTGGTCAGCCTTGTGGACCCTTGAGGACCTTGTGGACAGGGACCAGCAGTTGTCAGACCATAAAGCTAGGCCGGCTCCTCAGGCCTTGGAACCATCCTGTCTGTGACAAATGAAGCAAACTGTCCCCTTAATACCACAATGCCAGTGGACAGAGGCAGTGACTCTCAGGAGACAGCTCTGAGCAGGGAGTAGGTGTCTGTTTAACTACCTGCATTTCCTCCTTCTGGGAGCTTGGGCCCTCACAGCCTGCCCCCAGGATCTCACCTTCACATCCACAGAAAGCCTGCTACAGAGACAAAGCCACCACAGGGACCTTAAGGCTCTGGTTTCACAGCTCTGACCCTGTTGCCTGGGGATTATCTGGGGAGGGTCATGTGTGTGCTGTTGAAATCAGCCTGGCTTTTGCTGCCCACAGAGGGGCAGCCAGCAGGACCAGAGGAGAGGTGCTCCTGGTTTGACCTGGATGTGGACCTTCATGAAAGGGTAGTTTGCTGAGAAGCCACTATAACAATGGCAAGGCTCAGTGGGCTAGGAAGAGAGACCTAGGTCCTTTCAAGCTCCCATCTGGTACTTGGAGCCCATAGCTGAGTGGCTATGGCCCCAGAGGCTTACAGCTCTGCTATCATGTTGTCCCTGCTGGTTTGAGTCCCAGGTTATATTCGCACTTCCCTTCTGTCAGTTTCTAAACACCCTCTCCTCTGGCCTCAGTTTACCCCTTTGCAGGATCCCATTTATTTCCACTATATGGATATCATCCTTGGGAACCACATTATCCTGTGGAAGCCAGGAGTGAAAAGACTTTTCTAAAAGTTCCACCAGGGATCAAAGTATTTCACTCAGACACCTCTGTGTGACAACCACCCAAGTGTCCTGGACTGCCCAGGAACAGGTGAATTGGGAAATACTGAAGTAGGCTAGAGAGGCTTTGGGAGTCTGAGCCAGATTCACCCAGATCAGCTCTGTTAGAAGCTGGGCAGGGTGCATGAGCAGAGATGCCCCAGAGAGGACCACGGGGGGGGGGGGGCTCTCCCCTCCACACATCATGAGGGCCCCTGGCTTTCCGTGGGGAGGGAGAGGAGCAAAAAGAGCTGTGGAGGCTAAGAGGAAATCAAAAGCAAATTATTTTCGGGATTATAGCTCCAAAGCCCCAGCGAGGTATTACCCATTTTTCATAGCAGACAAAAACATTTTCTAAGGGATCAATTCTGCCTGGAGAAGTCGCCTTCTCTCAGCCCACAATCCATCATATTTCCGCATTTGCAATTTCTGGGTGTCTGAGTGTTTTAAGTTTCCTATGAATTATTTTATAAAGCTTTCTTCCCTCCTACTGAAATGAGGTGGCCCAGCCCTGGCAGGAGGGCCCGACACCTTCAGGCCATGGCTGTGGGGGCCGCGGTGTCTGCTGGGGGAGGGACGAATTGCAGGCGAAGGACGGATGGACTTTTTGTCAGATGGGATCCCACATCCCTCAGCCATGATCAGAGTCCATCAGAGACCCAGAGCAGAGATCCAGCAGAGACAAAGGTGGGGACTCTCAGCCCAGCCCTTGGGAAGGGTCACAATGGGAGGACCAGTGGGCTGGGCTGGGTCACCTGCTCCTGGGGCTTGGATGGTGGACGAAGGGAAAAGTTCCAGAAGAGATTTATTCTGCTGCATTGCCGAGGGTGGATCATCCCTCACAAGGCTGTGTGTGTAAAAGCTCCGGCCTGTTGATTGGTCTGTCAGGGTGATTTGTGGCTCCCCCTGAGGTAATGGGGAGCAGGGGGGCTGGCGAGAGGCAGCCGGACAGATTGCTCAACAGAGTGGCCACCCTGAGATTTATTGACCTTGATCCACAATGTCCCTTCAGCGCTTTTAATCTGCCTTTTCTGTTGTCACTGGCTGTGGTAACGCCCTCTCCAGGGGCTCTGAGGCTTGGAGGGACAGGGACATGGGTGACATATCCTGAGGACTGCACCATCTGTCCCTGGGGTTTCCTTCTCAGAAGAGGACAGAGGGCCTATCTTCTGTGGGCCTGGGTATTTGCTTTTTAAAAACAGTTTGAAGACTGGGGAGATGGCTCAGTGGATAAAGTACTTGCTGGGCAAGCACAAGGACCTGAGTTCAAATCCCCATCGGTGGCTTAAGAAAAAGCTGGGGAGGTGTGGGGGTTGCCTGTAGTGCTAGCACATCTTGAGAGGCAGAGGTGTGGGTCCCCTGGAGAAAGCTGGCTATGCAGACTGGAGACCAGCTGGAATCGGTGAGTTTGAGGTTCAACGAGAAACACTGTCTCAATAAACAAAGTAGAGAGTGATCAAAGAAGACACTAATGTGAACTTCAGGACCCCCCTCCTACTCCCTCCCGTGTGTGTTCACCTTTACACAGGGCAATCAGGACACACACATACACATACGGAGAGGGGAGGAGAAAGACAGAGAGACAAAGAAACGGAGAGGCTGTGAGAGACAGACACAGACAAACACACACACGCACATGCACACGTGCACACACAGGGGTGGGGCTCACAGCCTGAGGTTCAGCTCAGGAGTAGAACATTGGCCTGGTGTGGACCATATCGTGGCCTCTGTCTCTATCCCAGGACTAAGAAGGTTGAGGCAGGAGGATCACAGGTTCTAAGGTAGCCTGGGCTACAAAGGGAAATCTAATTTGAGGGACAAATGAACGAAACATTTCCGCTGCCTTTGGAACCCTCTGCCCTTCACCTGTCACCTCACCCTGTCCTATCTGTGGCCACACCGAAGTGCCTATGGTCTTTCATAGAAACGGAAGCACATGCCATGTACCTTGTGTGTCTGCCTGGCTTCTGTTGCACGTACTCCAAGGACCACCCTCACACACTGCGGGTCACAGTGTTTGCCTGGCTTCTGTTGCACGTACTCCAAGGACCACCCTCACACACTGCGGATCACAGTTTTGTGACTGTGTCATAGTCCACTGCATGGACAGAACATTTTTCTTTGCCCATTTGTTTAAGACAGAATGACCTTGAGCTGCTGATCTCCCTGCTTCTGCCTTCCAGAGTTCAGGTTACAGGCGTGTTCCACCAAGCCCAGTCCAAACGTGCTTTCTAGATCCATCCACCTGTTAGTGGGCACCTGGGCTCTATCCAACTTTTGATTGTACTTAATGCTGCTGGGGACCTGTTATGGCTGGATTGTGGGACATCCCCATAGCCTCCTGTGTTGTTTAACACTTGGTCCCCAAGCAGTGGTAATGTTTTGAGAGATTGTAGAACCTTCAGGAGATGGGCCTACCTGGTACATGCAGGGTATAGGGCTGAGTCTGTGAGGTGGAGGCACAGCCAGTTTCTGACCTTAGCCTTTGTTTCCTGATCCATTGACTGGAGTGTTGAGTAGTTCAACCTGACACAGGCTAGAGTCATTTGGGAAGAGAAAACCTCCGTTGAGAAAGGCCCCCACCAGATTGGCTGTGGGCAAGCCTGTGGGGGCATCTCTTGGTTGATGATTGTTGGGCAGGGGGTAGCTTATGTGGCCAGTGTCATACTCGGGCTGGTGGTCTTAGGGGTGTATAAGAAAGCAAGTTGAACTGGGTGGTGGTGGCATACACTCTTAATCCCAACCCTCAGGAGGCAAAGTCAGGCAGAGCTCTGAGTTTGAGGCCACCCTAGTCTACAGATTGAGCTCCAGGACAGCCTGGGCTAAACAGAAATCCTGTCTCAAAAAAAAAAAAAAAAAGAAAGAAAGAAAGAAAGAAGGAAGGAAGGAAGGAAGGAAGGAAGGAGGAAGCTCAGGAAGTAAGTGTCCCCAATGGCTTCTTCAGTTCCTGCCTCCACGTCCCTGCCCTGCTTGAGGTCCTGTCCTGACATCCCTCAGTGACAGACCATTTTCTTGAAGCATAAGTTAAAAAAGCCTTCTCCTCCCCAAGTTGCAGGTGTTCAGAGTGTTTATTACAGTGACAGAAACTCTAAGACAAGGTGTGAGCCAAGTGCCCCTCAGGCTTCTGCCCCCACCACAGGCCCAGCTGCCTCAGTTACCCTGTCCCTACCCACCACAGAGGAGCAGAACCTCCTTCCTCCTCTAAGTTGTTTCTTTCAAGGCTCTCACCATAGCAACAAGTTACTGGCAAAGGGCTGTGTGTCTGCCTCTCCAGGTAGACCTGTTCTCATGACTTATGGGCTGCTTACTGGCAGGAGCATTTCTGGGTCACAATTCTGTGTTTGCTGGAGCAGTCCGAGCAGCTGCGAGCTTGTTGGCCTCTTCCCCATTTTCCATATCTAACTTCAATATCAGAGTAGTCCTTGCCCACACCTCTAAGATGCAGAAAGCCACAGAGAAACCCGGCTTGCCCTTCCATGGGCCTTGGAGGCTGAGGCTACCCAGGCTCCTGGCCACCTCCTGTGTAGGTTCTGTTTCCTAGCTGGTCTTGCCAGCATGGCTTCACAATCGAGGTAGAGGTTGCCCTGTGCTCATGAGCTCTCCCACGCATCATTAGCTGCAGTGACAGGCCTGTTGTCTACCTCAAAGATCTTTCTAGGAATTCCCGGAACCATGCAGAGTAGTGCCAGTGCCCAGAGTGTTGGAACAAAACCTCCCGGAGGTGCCACGCATGCCTTCCGAGCCATCTGGCCATGGCATCTTCCTGCTCAAGGACCAATGATGAATACCAAGTATTCTTAACTCAAGACTGACTATCCTTCCCTCTCTGTGAGCCCTATGGAGGCCCCATTCTTCCTCTGGACCTCCAGCTGCCCCCAAACAAGGTACTGCCTGCCAAAGGGCAGCAGTGGCTACACAGAGCAGAAGGGAGCATTGCAGGTAGGATCTTGTGTTTTGTGGAGCCATCCTGCGACTAAGCTTTTCACACCCCCCCTACCCCCCACCCCCCCCACCCCCGTCCCACCTCAACTTTGACCCAGGAGGATTAAATGAAGTGCTCAGGGTCCTGAGGCTGCCAAGTGGCAGGTGTGTGGGGACCGAGCTGTCTTCTTCTCAGTAGCATATTTGGGCAGTGACTTGGCCACCTGCTGGGTAGCCCATCTCTGAGTGGGTGCCAAAGACCATCCAGAAGCACTCAGTGGTTAAGATCACTTGCTACTCTTGCAGAGGACCTGGGTTTGATTCCCGGCACCCACATGGCAGGAGCTCTTCCTCGGCTCACCTCAGTGTGGTCAATGGATTGAACAGCACCCACAGCCTCTTTCCAATTCCCCTCTTCCTAGCTTCCTCAACTTTACCACCTTACCTCGGCTCATCCATCCCTTCCTGATCACGCTGAGCTCTGACCCCTACAACGACTGAGAGCTAGCCTGAATCCTGAGGCTAGCTCTCATTCCTAAGTGGATCCCTGGTCCTAGAGGAGTGTGTTCTGAGCAAGCTTCTGTCCAGAGCAGAGGGTTGGCAGTTCACCCTTACTAATGAAGGGCTGATATCTATATTCGGGGTTACCCATGGTGCTGAGTATGGTTCCACTTACACCTTCCCTCAGAGCCTTGATGATTGGACTCCTGTGACAATAACCCCCATTCTGAGACATGTTTGGGGAGGCACCATACATAGCCCCTAAAGCCCCTGCCTAAAACTTGATCGCATGGAAGACAGGAATGCAGGGCAGAGGCAGGATGCACAAGCGGCCACCAGTTTTCCTCCCCAGCACCCAAGGGGGGAGTGCCTTGGGGCTCCAGGCATGTTTGAAAGAGCCTTTCATCCCAGGCATAGCGGACACATAGCGGACACGTGGGGCAGACGACCTACCCTCTACCTTCATGGGATCAATTTCCCTTTCTGCACACTGCCAGTGAGAACTCTAGCAAAGCCAGAGGCTGGGCAGACACTAGGAGAAAGTGACAGCAAATGGCACGGCCTCTCCCAAGACTCTCCTGGCCCAGGGACTCCCCCGCCCGCCTGGGACCATCTTGGGGACGCCAGCACAGCAATCTGCACTGCCTTTGCACCTGAAAATTAAACTCCCTGAGCCGACAGGAACCTCAGCTTCAATCACTTGAGCTGGCCTCCCATCCCCCACAGCAGCATCTTTTAAGCATGCAAATGGTGACACCTTGCTAAACGGTCAGTGGGATTGATCCTGGTGTTTTCATCCAGGAAATAAAATTAAAACGGAATTGGGTAGTTATTGGGCTGCCCGGAGCACTCCCCAAGGGCCTGTGCCCTTCAGCTGCTTGGGCATTCTCAGGACAGCTGTAGCTCTGGCCCCTGACCCCCTTCCCGCTGGGGTGTGTTCTGACCTTGAGAACTTGTGGGAGACACAGGTGAGGCTGCTGCTGACAGTGGGAGGGGGGACGTGAAGGCACCTACTTCAGGTCTCAGCTGGTTCCTTAGGGCCTTGGGAGCGGGTGTCTGTCATTCATGTCACCCTTCTCTGAACTGCCATTCAGCAGGAGAGCCAGGGCTCCCCAGATTTGCCATTTGTGGTCACTATAAGTCAGACTGGCTGAGAGTGACAGAAGTCTGGACCCAGGGTCCCTAGCAGAGGTGGATCAGCCAGGGCATGTCTGAGGGCCTAACTTCTCCTCATTCTTTTGCACAAGCCCTAAACCCCAAATGCTGTAGACTCTGTAACCTTGCTCTGCCTGGTTCTGGCTCCTAAAATCACAGCCGGAGAAGAGAGAGGCTCCTAGGACTCCCTGACTGCTAGTGCCGTGAGATCGGGCTTCCTGGAAAGAGCCTGCAGAACATGGAAGGAGTCCTCATGCACTTTGAGAGTGGCCTGGGGTGGTAGGAAGATAAGGTTGCCCGAGGCTCACCAAGTCCCTCTGCCAGGCATCAGAGACAGGATGCTGCCTGCTATCCTCGAAGGGCATTAGCACGCAGTGACACAAGCCTGAAGGGTGCCTCCTCAGAACAGCACCGTGAGAATTTTGCCATGTGCATGGGACAAGGATGGCCACAGATGGTGACTCTAAGGACTTGCAAGAAGGAAACAAACTGCTGCTGCCCTCCTCTAGTGCACTGCCCATCCCCCAGCTCAGCCTACAGGGCCTGCTCTGCAACCAGCTTCTGAGGCTAGAGACGAGACTGTGGACCTGGTGGGCACGAAGGCTGGACATACGGCACACAAAGCCATAGTCTAGGACCCCGAGCACAAACCAAGCCCTGGCTAACTTTCCTACCTATCTCCTGGGCCTTCACCAAAGCAGTGTGGCACCATGTGGAGAGTATCCCACATCCCCATGAGAACACTGTTGACTCCCACAGCCTCTGGCTGCCTCCACCACTGTGTGTACTTGGATGTAACATGCCAAGTCCCTTTGGAAAGGCTGAGTACTTCAGGGCCTCCTTATTGTCCAGCAGGTGGTCTTGGTGACTTTTTCTTATGTGGTCCTGTTTTTCTGGTGCCAGGGTAGGAGCAGGAAGCTCCCGCCCTCATCTCTGATTTAAATTGAGAATGTTAATTGTGATGTGTGATTCTCTCATAATTAAACTGATTCATTCCCAACCACTGAGGTTCCGCTGCATAATGTATTTAATTACCCAGATCTTCAGCACACGTTGGCAGGACAGCCCTGGAAAGTTCTAGATGTAATATGCTTAATTATGAAATAAATAATTGTTTAGATTGATGAACATCTGGGCCTTCTGTGCCCTATGGACCAGAAGCATATAGGTTGGGGTCTGGCATCCCCAGTCTGAGCTGGACTGATGGGGTCTTCGGCCTGTCCTACGATAGATGGAGGGAGCTTAAGAACTGGGCTAGAGGGCCAGACGGAGCTACGACCTTGCCTGGATCTTGGGCTGTCTTGTGGGATGGTGGACACCTGACCTGCGCCCTGCGGCTTTGGAGGTACATATCTCATGAAGGTCAGCACTGGGGAGCCCTGGAACCGCTGGTACTGCCTCCCAAGTTCCCTGAAAGCTGTTCTGCTGCTTCTGCTGCTTACTCTCCAGCCCTTACCATTTCCAGCTGTACAGCGAAGGGCACCCATCTCTAGTAAAAGCCTAATTTTAATGCTCTGGGCATAACTTCACGTACCACTTGGACTGGCAGAGAAACCAGCAAGTCTTGGTATTATAAAGGAAGGTGTTGCCAGTGACTCAGTCAGTGGGAAGAGACATAGCCAACTGGGGCCAGCCAAGTGTAGAGTCCCCATCAGGCCTGTGTCCCCTCTGCTATGAACCACCCTTGCTCAATGCTTGCCTTTCCCTCCCTAGCCCTGCCCATCTGAGGAGATCCCTGCCCTTTGGAACACCATCTTCCTGTATCAGCAATTGCTTCTGCAGAACACAGAGCAGTGACTGGGAGGAGTCGAGGAGCTGTGACACTTGGCCATCTGGGGCATACAGAGGGACACATGCAAGTCAGGGGGCCGTTCCTGGGACCCCAATTATGCAAACTCTTTGTCCCTTGCAGTGGAATCCCTGGATGGGAGGGGCTCCCTATGTGCACCCTTGGCCCCCTGGGAGAGGAGCAGGAGAAGGGGAGGTGCCTGCTGACAGGGTTCTGGTTACTTTGTGCACTGCCATCTGCCGCCTGGGTGGCTGGGCCTCATGTATAATTTAGATACCTTAGACAAGCCCCAGCGAGGCACTGACAGCTGGAATGGCCTGATCGGATGTCGTGACACTGGACACTGGCTGTACAAGACACGTGTCCTTTTGCCCCCTCGTCACTGGGTGACAGGTCGGGTGAAGAGCTGAGTGGGAGGTCTCTTACTCTGACTGAGGGGTGGGGTTGTGGGGCCTCATTAGTCAACAGCAGCTGGAGAGGTCGTGGTGGGCTTGGGCCCAGTTTTCACTTATTTGTAGTGTGGCCACAAGGATGAGTTCACTGCGCCCTCAGATCCCAGGCCTCAGTTTATCTGTAAAAGGTCCTAGGGCAGCACCTGGGGCTGTTGTGTCTGACTGTGAGTGACCTCTGGAGACTCAGCGTGGTCAGTTCCAAGCAGAAGTTCATCTAGGGGTGATCCTCAGTGCTGTTCTAGCCCTGGCTGTACCCTCTGCTCCTGGACACCAAAGAGGCAGGTCCAGCCTCTAACTCTAAAAATGGGGTTAGTCCTTGGTCTATAATGCCTGGAACACACTGCCATGTGAACTATTTGGCCTAGTGGGGACACCAACTGTAATCACCATTCATGGCTATGTCCTGTGGTTCCCCAGGAAGTTGGGGCAGGGGAGGGGCTTTCGTCCTGTCTGTTCTGCAAGCTTCTGGGTGGCCTCTCTGCTCAGTCCCTGCCCCCACCCTGGAAGAAGCAGGTAAGAGCTGAGCTCTAAGTTCCCACTGTTCTAACAAGTGCTAGGCCTGGCTATATCCAGCAAGGACCCTACCTGAGTGACCCAAAGTCCCTAACCGACTTCCCAGGGAAGTGCTGCCCACTTGAGCAGAAGCAAAGAGTGGGGAGGCCAGACAGCCTTCCTCCATAGTCCTCAGGGTCAGTGGGGCTTCCTAGTGAGGAACCTCCCAAGCTGTCTCTTCCTTCCAGCCTGTCATGGATGTGAGCAGCTGCTGGAGTGCCACTGACCCTCATACAATGGAAGGACCTGAGGCTAGGCCCCTCCCAACTACAATGGAAGGACCCGAGGCTGGGCCCCTCCCAACTCTTCTTAGCTGTCTGAGCTGGCACTGGTGCCTTTAGAATGGGTAACCAGAGTCACTCCCAGCCACCTGCAGCACTGCTGCTTTTTGAAGAGGGATGCCTCTCCTTAAATAATTGATGAGCTGGATCTACAGTTGGACCTGGGGAACATCTGGCAGGTGGAGAGCTTCTCACCCCCGAAGGAATTAGATTAAACTAACTGCTCAGAGGATAGGGCTCGGGGTTGCACCTCCCCTCCCACACCCTGGGGGACCAGGGGACCTCTTCAGAGTTTTTTCCCCAATGGCATACATGAGCTCATATACACACTTGTGTATGCATACAACACAACAGACACAGTTAAACACATTATACACACAAGAATACAAGAAGACACATTACATATGTACATCTTTCCCTGTGGGTATCAAAACATCACAAGCATACACACAAGTGTACACAGGTTTGCACACAGCAGACTATATTATAAATGTGTGCACATACTTCCAGGTACACACATCACACACACAAACTACAATATTAATGTGCTCATATCACATATACATACACCGTGTGTGTGTGTGTGTGTGTGTGTGTGTGTGTGTACCACGCATGTGTGCACACACTACACGTATCACATGTGTGCACTCCAATCCTCTAGGCCCATCAGAGGCCTCAGGGACCTTGGCACCCTCTGCTGTCCTGGGAGAGTTCCATGTAACTCTGGCCTCTGAGATGGTGGTGGAAAGAAAGGGGCACGCAGCACCTACCTGGATCCAGCACCGACTTGTTGAAGTAGCACCTCTTTTCTAGCCTGGGGACCCGATGACCACAGAGTAACACCAGTGGGTCATTGTGGCAAAGGGCAGAGGAGGCGGACAGAGCCTGGAGCCTTGGAAGAACCCTGACAGATGATCCTGGAGGGTATTCATCCAAGGATGCCCTTGCCTGCCTCAGGTTCTGACATCCCTGAGGCTACCCAGGGAATCCCTCAACCCCTGGTTGTTGACAGGAACAAAATAAGCCGAGTTTTCCCTCACTTCTGCTCAGTCTTTAGGATATGGCACTGTTATTCCACTTTCTAGCTAAGAAGACTGAGGTCCAAATAAGGAAGAACATGCCCAGTACTGTTCAGCTCCCCAGCTATGGTCAGCTGCCACTCTCAGTTCTACATGCCCTCTCACATCTGGCTCTGCACTCTCAGCTGTGCCCATGTGGTAGCAACAGGGGTTCTACCAGAGGGGCCTGGCAACTGGCTCTGTATGCCCCCTGCCTTCCCCACGGCAAATCTAGTGCCCCCAAATGCCACTACCCACCCGTGTCAGAGTCTCATCTGTTGAGTGTGTTAGGGAGACGCACGCTGGGAGTGAGAATTCCCAGTATCAGAGAAGAATGGGAGCAGCCTCCCCCAGCAGGCAGCACCCAAGCTATGAGGTCAGGCTTGTCAGCATGGACCGTCAGCCCAGGACCCTGGGTAGTGCAGGGGAGGACACAAACATCACAGTTGCTCAAGGGGCAGTGTAGCTGCTACAACACCCCTGCCTTTGGTCGCTGGTTGTGGCATGTGGTGGCCTGGATGGGACTGTTCACCATAGCATCTGGCATTTGAGCATTTGCTTCTGAGTTTTGTGAACTGTTTGGAAAGGTCTGGGCGATGGGACTTTGCTGGAGGAAGCACATCACTGGGGCCAGGCTCTGCAGTTTCAAAAGCCTGAAGTTATTCCCAGTTTGCTCTCTTCTGTTTCCTGCTAGCTGTTAGGATGTGAGCCTTCGCTGGGCGTGGTGGCGCATGCCTTTAGTCCCAGCACTCAGGAGGCAGAGGTGAGCCATTTCTGTGAATTTGAGGCCAACCTGGTCTACAAAGTGAGTTCCAGGACAGGTGGAACCTGGGTCCTCTCCCACATGAGGGACTCATGCCCCCTGAAACTGTGGTAGTCTGACTGATAAATGCCCTCCATAATCCTTGATATTTGAATGCTTAATGGAGGTGCTCCATCTGTGGCTGCTTTAGGGAGGTTTGGGAGTATGACTTTTCTGGAGGAGACATGTCATCGGGATCGTTTGCTCTCTGTTTTCTGCTTGTGGTTTAAGACCACAGACATTCAGTACACCCAGTGCCTGTGGCCACACTTCCCCACCATGATGGCTCCTGCCCCTCTGGAACTGGAAGCCCAAACCAAACCTTTCCTTCTAGAACTTGCCTTTGCCGCGGTGTTTTATCACAATAGAAAAGTAACCAATGCACTGACCCAGTCCTTAACTAACCTCTCACACGTGTTCCCTTTTCACTGGGACTCGTGTGGCTGCTAGCCCTTCCTCTTGCAATGTCCCTTTCTCAAACATCACTCCAAACCCGTGCCCCTGTCCCCAGGCTCATGGTTTTCTCAGCAACCCTCTGTGACTTGTGAACACACCTATTAGGTGACTTCGAGGACAATCCTCGGAGGATGTACAGACTAGCTGACCTGCTTCTGTCAATCTTGACCTAAGCATAACTTCCTAAGGACTCTGGGAGTTGAGAGCCAAGGTGTGCTGAGCCAAAGAGCCAGCTGCAAGAGTCAGTAGAAGAGACTCTGAAGCCTGTGTCAGGCCTGGATTGGCACCTGCATCCTTCCTTTCTTTAACTTTGTTGGCTTTGGTGACATGACATCTTGGGCCTCGATGCTTCTGTCTGTCAATGGCTGTTGTCCCCAAGAGCATGTGGGCCCTAAGCTGGTGCTCACCCCCTCACGAGTCTTCCTGTCACTGCTGGGCTCTGCTGAAAATAAGGAAACAAAGACCTGAAAGCCGAAGCCCCTGCTGACTGCTGTTTGTCCGCAGCACAGGAAGGGAGAGGAATCTGGGACACAGGGGTCACAGTGGCTGAGAGCCAGGGTCCTCCACAGAGGAAGAACTCTCAGAATGGCCCTGCCAGGGTGGAGATGGAGTAGGGTTGATAAAGCCCATGCCTTGCGTGTGCGAAGCCCTCGGTGTCCTGTACAGCGCGGTGAGGCCTGTGATCCTAGCCCGGGGAGGGAGGACGTCAGGGCAGGAGGCTCAGGAACTGGAGATTATCTTCCACTACATAGTGAGTTTGAGACCATGCTTCAGGTGTGTCAAGGAGGAAAGCGGGAGTGGGGTTGGGGCGTGGGTGTGGGGAGAAAACAAAGATGTAGGCCCCTGATGGAAACTGAGCACCATTCAACTCCCCCACTTCCCCTTACCCATCCAGAGAATGGGCAGAAGTGGAGCTGCTCATCTCCTACCACCGAGGCTTCCCAGAGGGGTTGTCCGCTTACATCTAGGTGGCTCACTCAGCTGAGACTCTGGCTGTCCTGTAAGAAGTCCAGCTGGATCTAGTGAGGATCGTTCTTAAAAACCTTCCCAGGAGACTCAAATAGGCAGCAGGCGGAATCCCCATGTGGGGAGTCTCCTACCAGCCCTTTCTTGGATTTGCAGGTTGCATGGCCTTGGGAAGGAGTGGTAAGGGGGTTCCCCAACCCCAGCCTTCTGCTAAGGACCTTAGAGCAAAGAGGGGGTAGGCAGTCCCTCACACCCTCAGACCTGGAGCAGGATTGGGAGGTCGAGAGAAGGCAAGGTTGTCTATTTCTTCTCCTAGCCCTGGAGAAGAACTCCCTGACCTCCTCTTCTCTTGCCCAGCTGGGGTCAAATGGACTTGAAGACCCACAGAAGCACAGTCTCTGAGGTCCCTCTGGCGGCATAAGCCTGGGGCTCTCATTGAAAGAAGGAAAGCCAGAGTCTCCATCTAAGGCTCTGCCTCAGTTTCCCTTGCATATCATGGACTGATGCTCCAGGCACCTTAGGACTTGTAGGAAACATTGGAGAGTCACAAAGGCAGCTAGGCTGTAGGAAGCCTGCAGGCAACATGGTAGTGGCCTCCAGGCCATGTGAGCAGAAGGGGCTCTCTGGGCTTCAAGTTGTAGCCCAGTGCCATCAATGGGGACAGTGGGGATACCATGGGTAATCCAGGCTGGGGTCTCAGTACTGTATGTATCCTACACTTTAGCATCTGTACCCCACACAGGCCCAAGGCTGCTGGGTTGGGTCTTGCCTTAAGCCTGTGCCTTGAACTATTAGAGGCTGTAACTCTTTCCTCTCCCAACGAGTTCCTCTTCTACTGAGATAACTGCCCAAAGACCATGCAAATTAAGCCCTCCCAAGGGTCTGCAGCCAGGTCTGACACCTCTGATCTCAGAGCCCTGTCATTCCCAGAGGTCAAGCAGCATGCCTAGAAGCAGACGAATAACATCTTCTAAATGTTTCCAGTTTTACAACCTAGAGACAGCCTCAGCAGCCAGAAAGATAGGAGTGTCAGTTTATGAGCGGAGTAAGCAGGGCCTAAGCACGTAGGCATGCCTGCCTCCGTCCCACCCAAAGGTCTTTCCAGAGCCCCTAAGGAACATCTGCCTATAAGCAATGACATCCAGTGGCCCTGGGGACTGTTCTTCTGGCTCATAGAATTGTTATTCTGCCCCTTGCTCATTGATCTCTCTGAGTTTTTAAAGGAAATTTTATTTGTTTAGGGTTTCTAGTCATTAAGTTAAAACCAGAAAAATAGAGCAAAATCAATAGACAAAGCCAGTTGTATTTCCATGTAAAACAGGCAGGGCGAGGGCTCACACTGGGGGAAGGGCAGCCAACAAATATCTAGGATGGCTGAGGGATATCTGTGGGGATGGGAGCAGCAGAGGCAGGGGTGGGCACATTACACAGAGGCTAGGGAGCATCTTGGGTCTGACTACACTCTGAAGACCTTACTGGGAACCCAGGGGCAGTTCTGAGAGAGTACCGACCATGTAAGCTCTCATTTGCCTGCCTCCCTCACAGAGAGAGGGTCCAAAGTTGGGGTGGGAGGGAGACCGCCCTGATTTAGAGTAGGCCTGGTCAGCAGCCACTGGGTATCACCCACCTGGCCATCTCCAGATATCTCCTGAGAGTAGTGCTGGTGCCGCTTTTAGTGTGACTTGTCCTGAGAGTCATAAACATCTGATCACCTGGCATAGGGCATTGACAATGGATCGAAGAAGCAACTCTACCCAAGTGTAGCTTACATAGCAGGTGACCTCACTGGGTTACTTGGTTGACTCCAAGGGAGTTGCTTCACGGGCAAGCCCATTGCAGCATGGCTAAAAACTCATGTGCACCCAATTCACAGACAGACAGCTCTACTGGGGCTTCTACACAACCCTGTTCTGCAGGAGGTGGGTTCTGGGCCACGAGTGCTACTTCACAGGTGGCATGAGGTAAGAACCCAGATAACCAGAAAACTCAGGGTGGCTCCAGCTATTGTGAGAGAGCTGTGTGTGTGTGTGTGTGTGTGTGTGTGTGTGTGTGTGAAGTGGTGGCTGCTGAGACTTCTTCCAGAGCTGCACAGCTGGGTACACAGCTTGACTTGGTTCTCAGCACTGTGAGTTTCCTAAAGTGTCTGTCCCAGGCAGGAGACAGGGGGACAATGACCCAGTGTGTGCCTCAGATAACAGGGCCTGGGAAAAACATATACCTCACTGCCAGGGAACAGAGGGTGGGAAGACTGGAAGAAGCCTAGGCTGAACCTTTGAGTTTGTGTATAGCAGCTCAATTAAGAGATAAGTTACAGAGCCAAGTGTGGTAGCACATGTCTTTAACTGGGAGACAGAGGTAAGAGAATCTCTGTGAGTTCAAGGCCAGCCTGTTCAACAGAGTGAGCTCCAGGCCAGCCTGGTCTCAAAAAAAAACTGAACAAAAAAGAAAAAGAAGGAGGAGGAGGAGGGGGGAGGGGCAGAGAGGAGGAGGAGAAGGAAGAGAAGGAGGAGGAGGAGAAGGAGGAGGAGGAGGAGGAAGAAGAAGAAGGTGGTGGTGGTGGTGGTGGTGGTGGAAGAGGAAGGAGAAGAGGAAGAAGAGGAAGAAGAGGAGGAGGAATAATTTGTAGGCTGAGATGTAGCTCAGTGGCAGAGTGCTTGCCTCCCACAGGCAAGGCTCTGAGCCTTTGATTCTCCAGCATCATAATAGAGAGCATAGCAGTCATGCATTCATTCAGTGGAAGTGGCTACATTTGTATCTTTTGCAGCCACAGCCATGAGCAAAACAAAGGCCCTCTGAGCGTGGGGCTCTTTGGCTCAGTTGCACCCTCTCTCCCTGATGTCTGAGCTGGGATCCGGTCTCTCACCCTCTGGATCTAATGTGGACATGCCCTCCTGTGGCGCCTAAATCCTTACTTCTGTGATCACGATGGCCTCAGAATCCATGCATGTTCAGGGGGGATCTGGGCTTTGTCCTTTTTCACAGTCAACTAATATCTCATGTTATCCAGGCTCCTGGGTCTTTTCAATATAGCCTCTACACTGTTGGCTCCCCTGGGCCTCCAGCTTGTAGATAGATGATGGACAGAGGTCTATCGTGATTTTTTTTTTTTTTTTTTGAGACAGGCTGTCACTATGTAGTCCTGATGGCTTGGAACTCACTCTGGAGATCAGGCTGGCCTTGAATTCACAGAGATCTGCCTGCCTCTGCCTTCAGCATGCTGGGATTAAAGACGTGAACCACCAAACCCAGAAATCTATTGTGATTTTGAAATTTTTAAAAAATTGTGTGTGTGTGTGTGTGTGTGTGTATGTCCCCCAACACCTGATTAGGAGGCCCTGAGGAGCAGACCCAGGGCTTCATGCACAGGCTCTGCTCAGGTCTCCAGGCCCCAAATGGTAACTTTTTAATGACTTCTCCTTCTTTCTTTCTCTTTCTTTCTTTCTTCCTTCCTTTCTTCCTTTCTTTCTTACATAATTGGAAGGGAGGGTTTGGGGAGAGAAAACCCTCTTAGCCCTGGCTAAGCCCTGGGTTTTCCCAGGCTGGACTGCTCATATACTCAGAATCACAGGACAGTACTATGTCTGGCGGACTGTGCTAACCACAGTGCTCTGCATCCATCCAACATAGCGTTTGTGAATCGTGTTTCATTCATTTAAACATTTTAAACTTACATTTATTTGTTTATCATGTGTGTGGGGTGTAAATACGTGCCTGGGCATATGTGGAGGTCAGAGGACACCTTGCAGGAGTCACTTCTTTCTTAGTGGTTTGATCTTGGGTCCCGAGGATCAAACTTGGATCATCAGCTTGGCACAAGGAAAAATGATTGACGTGTTAGCAGTTGGGGGACCTTCAGATTGCCTCCACGTTTGTGCACCATGAGGATGCTGCTATGAGCCGTTCCAGAAAGCTCTCTGCAGCCCGGAACTTTGCTTTCTGTGACGTTGGCTTCCATGTGACCATGTGACCTCTGCGCTTGAAGGACCAGCAGGTGTTTTCCAAGCTCAGTCTCTGTTAAATAATGTCCTCAAGCTGGTGGCTCAGAGTTGTAGCTATTGACTTGGCTTGCCCCTCACACACCCAGGACAAGAGGATCAAGAGTTCGAGGGCTTCCTCATCTACAAAGCCACCTAGGGGCTTGGGCTACATGCGATCCTGACACAAAATTAGCTACTTAAGTGCTCAAGCTCAATCAAAGAAAGTGAGTTTCCGTTCTACAGCACCTTCCTCTCTGAGCGCCCAAAGGTCGCAGACAGTGTCCCCCCCCCCCCGGCCTTAAGGAGCACACCTTTAATTCCAGCACTCGGGAGGCAGAAGCAGGTAGGTCTCTGAGTTCAAGACCAGCCCGGTCTACAGCGCGATCTCCAGGACAGCCTAGACTACACAGAGAAACCGTTTAGAAGAGAAAAGAAAAGAGAAAGGAAGGAAGGAAGGAAGGAAGGAAGGAAGGAAGGAAGGAAGGAAGGAAGGAAAGAAGGAAGCCCAGAGGCTGGAGCCATGGCTCAGTAGTGAGGAGTGCTTCTTGCTCTTGCAGAGAGGACTGGAGTTGGATTGCCAGCAACTAACTACACTGGGCCGTTCACAACTGCCTGTAACTACAGATCCAGGGGATCAAATGCCTTCTTCTGGACTCCTCGGGTACCCACATGCACCTGTGCATATACATACATACATACAGACATACAGACAGACAGATAGACAGACACATAAATGAAAATTAAAAATAAATCTTAGACATATAAGGACAGTGAGGTCCCACTGCCCACACAGCCATTCTTGTGCTCTTGCCTGGGACCATGGGGTCCTCTCCACGTCAGAGTTCTGCTTCTTCCTACAGACACTTGACAGTTTCATGTGTCGGCTGCATCCTGGGCCCCAGTGCAGCCACAGGAGCTGTGCTATACACTGGAAACCCTGGCACGACCCTGCTATTGGGCAAATGGCTTCCCTGATCTCAGGGCAGCCCCGTTGGTCATACTTCAGGACAACTCACCTGATTTCTTTTCCCAGAAGCCACAGAGTCAAGACATGGTTACTGCTGACTAGAGCCACTGTGGAAATATGTCTCTCTCCTCAGCCCTGAAGAATCTGAGACCTGGGCCCTGTGGAGACTCACGTGGGGTCGGGTTGGGGGTCTAGAAGTCCACTTTACAGTAGGGCTCAGGCTGGGGAAAGCTGAGAAGCAGGGATGGATGGTGAGAGAGAACCTCACACACCAGGGACAATGTTCCCTTCTGATCATCATCGACACCCCCAGGATTTGGGGGTTCACACCGTAGAGGTATTTGGCACTCGAATCCCACAGAAAATTAAATCAATTACCCAGTCTAATCAAGAACTCCAGGTTTTTAATTAAACTAAGCTTAATTAAATGGCGACCGTGCAGCTCTGTCGATGTCCTGATCAGGCCCTGGGGGCTGGGAGCAGCTGAGTGGTCCATTGCTGGCTGCTGGCAGCTGGCCGTAAGGATCGATGGGTTACTCGCTCACAGGAGCTGGCCCTATGACAGGAAGCATGGCGGGGTGATGAGCAGTCAGGGTTCCCAGCCTGCCCTCAAGCCCTGGACTCTGGGAGAACCCCATGAGCACAGAGGAACAAACCCTGGAGACCCCCAACCACTTGACACAAGGGGACTGTCTACAGACACTGGTGAGATACATTAAGGGTGCACAGGAAGCTGGGGGCCCTGCAGCTGGGGTCCCGTGGCATCTGCAAGTGGGTGGCCATGGCTCCAGGGTCTGGTTTTGGACCACTTGGCTTCTGCAGTATCTGGGCCTGGCAGTTCCCAGCAGGGCCCTGGCTGGGCCCCCACTAGTCTTGGGACTCTTTCCTCCCCTCCTCTATCTTGCTCTGCCCCACTGGGCTTTTTATGCCTCCTCCTCCTCCCTCCCTCAACCCAAGCTCATTTGTGATCACAGGAGGCAAAGGCCTGGCTTCATCAGCGCTACCATCGACCTTTGCCACACTGTGACTGAAGACACAGGGGAGCCCTGGGGAAGCTGGCTTTCCTGAGAATCACTGTACTGCCCCTGTCAGACCCAGTACACGTGTTGCCCAGAACGGGTGAAGTGGTTGACAGGCAATGTCTGCCTACAGTGTCTACAGTGGGTAAGTGGGGATTGTCCTGAGAAGTTCTGAGGCTGGGGGAGGAGCTACGGTGCACGTGGGGATTGACTGTTTTAGAGTCTGATCCAGGCACACATGGGTGCCACATGTGAGCAGGCCTGGGCTGGAGTCCCGGTTACCAGGCACCTGTGCTTGGAGGTGTCAAGTCTCTATACTAACTGTAGGCGGAAGCAGCCATCTAGAGCCTTCTTACTGGTTCTCACAGTGGCCGCCCAAAACCAGCTTGACTCAGAGAGCCCATCAGGTCCTCCTCTTTTTTTTTTTTTTTTTTTTCTTTTTTGGTTTTTCGAGACAGGGTTTCTCTGTGTAGCCCTGGCTGTCCTGGAACTCATTCTGTAGACCAGGCTGTCCTCGAACTCAGAAATCCACCTGCCTCTGCCTCCCGAGTGCTGGGATTAAAGGCGTGCGCCCACCACTGCCCGGCCATCAGGTCCTCTTCTATCTTCTGGCCTTCCTACCCTGATCCTGACCTCTCTCTCTAAGAGCCCCTGTTGCCATGAACTTACTATATAGCCAGACTTAAACTTCGATCTGCCTCTGCCTCCCAAGTGCTGGGAACTAAACTTGTGCCTCTATGACTGGTTTATACAGCGCTGGGCTGGAAGTCAGGGCTTTGTGTACTCTAAGCATTCCAGCTACTGAGCCATACCCTCCCCCCCACTCCTGCCCTGGCTGCTCTGAACCATACTGAGACTCCATGAACATCATCTTTTGCCTGGGCAAGTGAGCAGTCTTGGGGTGCTAGGAGGAATTCCGGGGCTCTGGCACTGCCAGAGGCAGGGGAGCAGCTCCCATCCTGGCATTGAGGCTCACAGACTTTTTGGTCTCACAATCCAGTCCCGTGTGCTTGGTGATCCTCACTGAAGCACTTGGGACACAAGCCTGCTCCATTCTCGTGAGGACCCCACAATGCCTCTAAGGTCTGCCAGCCTCACCTCAGCATGCAGCTGTGTTACACCCTTCCCCCACTGGATCGCAGCCCTCAGCCTTGCAGCATGTGAGCAGGTGCAGTGTCCCAGCCAGCCCAGGCGACCCACTCTGATGGATGTCTGTCGAGGGAAGCTGTGTGCCAGGAGCATCCCACACCAGACGCAGGAACCAAATGCATAATAAAAAAATAGAACCTTGACTGCAATTGTCTGATCTATATTTATTTCATAACATGTAGAATTAATAAGATACTGGTTTTGAGGTTGCCATGGCAACAGAATGCACAGAGGCTTGTCCTGGCAAATAGATGAATTCATAAATAATGCCAAAGTGCTGATAGCAACAATCAAGGGACCCTGCTCTAAGGCCAATCCCTTACCCCGGTCTCGTGCACCCGCATCTGGGGGCAGGTCACAAGCTTGTGTCATGCCACAAGTGTCGTTTCAAGGTGAAGATCTCCTGAAGCCTGCCATGAAATGGTCTGAAGCTGTCAAATATGAGATTTTGCTTAGCTGCTGTCCTCTGTAGGGACCAGGTCTGGAGATAAATGTCCACTGAGAATAGGAAGGGTGGATGACAGAGAGACATCCCCTCCCAGCCCTCTTACTGCCAACTGCTCAGACAGCTAAGTGCTCAGCCCCCTGTCTTGCTGTCATGAAAACAGGACAATTCACATGAAGGCATCCACTCACTCAGGAGATCACCTGTTCACTTGGCCCACACCAACTAGCCACCAAGGATGTGAGGGTCAGCAAGGACTGCTAAATAAGGACACCTGAAGTAGTAGTCACTTCCTGCAGAGCTGATGGTGAGATGTGCTGGGTCACCATGGACCTGACCACTTGACTTGGAGACGGTCCCTCATAGATATTCTCCAAGCACCAAAAGCTGGCCATAAGCACCCCACACCCATGATCTCGGGAAGCTCCCACTCTTCTTCCCAGAAGCTGGAGCCATTGACTGAGTGCCCACCACACACAACTTCCCATCAGGCCACAGATAGGACACGGCTATTTCATGGGATGGTCTGCTCTTGGCTTGCTTGGACTCACAGGTGTAAGTCCGTTACTTCCTGCTCTGTGTCTCTCTGTATGGACAGGGTGGGCCCCTCGCCAACCTGGCCGGAAAGAATAGAACTTAAAGAGGCAGGAAACTCTCTGAGTTCAAGGCCAGCCTGGACTACAAAGCTAGTTCCAGGTCATCCAAGGATACAGAGAGAAACCCTGTGGAAATAAAATAAAATAAAATAAAAACAAGTTAAAAGGAAAACCCAGAGGAAAACCTGGAGCAAAGGCCACAAGAGGTGAGTAATAGGCCCAGAGCTTATGGTTGTGCAATGCCCTGTGGAGCCCTGTGGTATACACTTATAAATAAAATAAAGTCTTTTTTTTGTTTTTAAAGAGGACCCTTGTGGAGCTGTGGACTTTGGGAAAGAATAAGGTAGTCCTAAAACTGCACCAACAAGTAAGCTCCTCTGTATTTTAAGGATACAGTCCATTTTTCATTATTATGCTTTTTGTTGTTGTTGTTAAGAGACAGGGTCCCTTGTAGCCCAGGCTTGCTTTGAACTCAATATGTTGGTGAGGATGGCCTCGACCTCCTGATTCATCTGCCTGAACCTCTGAGCCATGCGCCACCACATGCAGTTTATGCTTCGATGGAGATTAGACCCAGGGCTTCACGCATGCTAAGCCAGCTCTCCACCAACCGGGCTACAGCCTCAGCCCCACTTTAACTCTTTTATTGGTCCATCATCTCCGTGTAAGAGGCTATTCCGATTGTTCAGAACCCTTAGGTCCAACCATAGCCAACGCTTCCGGGTGAAAGCATGCTGAGCTAGCCACAGGATTGTGGGGTTGATTTCCATGACAATCGCACCAACAGTGGCCAGGAGCCAGGAAGTCTCCTTGCACAAGGAGCACTGAGGATGTAGCAGTTATCTTTCAACCACAGGCTTTACCAGTTCCACTAACAGCTGCTCCTGGCCCTCTGTGCCCAGCAGCCTATGTGAGCCAGCCACACTCACCTCATTGGACAGATAGTCTAATGCTTGTGTCCTCTGTGTCCACCGAGAGGATGGAGAAGCACCAGGAGTATCCTGGAGGAACCTGGCCCTGCCTTGTTTCCACCACAGATAACTGGCCGTAAGCCTTGCATGCCAGTGACCAGCTTCTCCACATCTGTGGCCTTCATCTCCTCACCTGGGAAAGGTAGGGGTGTGTGTGTGTGTGTGTGTGTGTGTGTGTGTGTATGTGTGTGTGTGTGTGTGTCTGTGAGTGTCTGTGTGTCTGTGTGTGTCTCTCTGTGTGTGTCTGTGTCTGTGTGTGTCTGTATGTGTGTGTGTCTGTGTGTCTGTCTGTGTGTTTTTTTCTTTGTATCTGTGTGTCTGTGTGTGTGTCTGTGTCTGTGTGTGTCTGTATGTGTGTGTGTCTGTCTGTCTGTGTGTGTGTGTTTTTCTTTGTATCTGTGTGTCTGTGTGTGTCTGTATGTGTGTGTCTGTGCGTGTGACAAGAGAATGAACCTTAGGAGCCTAGGAGTCGTCTTTGCAGGTGTGCAAGAAAGCCTGTACCGCCCACAGGATAGTTCCTCCTTGCATAATAAAGCAGCATGGGCTGCTCCCCTGCATGACTGGGGTGCTGCATAGAGGAACAGTCACCCCCATTGTCACTACCACCCCCACTCCACCACCAATGCTCCGACTGTACCTCTGTAGACAGGAGAAGTGAAAAGAAAGCACAAGACTGCCCCCTAGTGTCCTCAGCAGAAAACTACTCCAGTCTCCACTGGCTCCTCCAAAAGTAGCAAGCTCTGTCTGAGCTCTTGAGGTGGGAGATCCTCTCACAGGGTTCTCCAGGAAGCAGGTCCTCTAGAAGTCAGATGGGGACCTAGCCCACTGAGTCAGAGCACTCTGGAGCTGTGGCGACCTTAAATAGAGAACCGCCAGGAACTCAAGGACAGCAGGGTTTCCGCTCAATACTCCCACACCCTTGCCTACCAACTGGCTCCACCCTAGTCTTCTGTGACACCCCCTCACACTCCCCCCCCCAAAAAACCCAAACATCCCCTGGGTGCTTGCTCCAAGGAAACTCGGGCTTCTGTAGTCAGAGCTGAGGTTCCCCAAGTCAGGGTCCAGCATGGCTGCCACTTACTGAAGACCCCATATTTCACCTTGCTAGATTGGGAGTAAACTGAAGCACAAAGAGCTAGGAGATCAGAGTGAACTGAAGTACTCAAAGGTGAACCAAGGTAAATGGAAATGAACTCTGTTCTGGGGTGACATGAGGTAATGTGCTTGGATGCGCAGAGTGACCCAAGGTGAGATGAACGGGGCTGCAGGAACTGGCCTCATAACACAGTCCAGAGACAACTATGGCCAGAGCTCACATCTCCACCAGCCCCACCCCAGCAGAGACTGAAGCCTCATCTAACCCCAGCTCAGACCAGATGTGCCCCCTGGTGGCTGAGCCTGGACCTCTGGCCAGACCTTGGGGCAGTCCCCTGAGTGGCCCTCATTGGTCTCTGGCAGGTCAGGTGCTGTACCACTCTGACTGCAGGCTCTTTTCTTAGGATACAACCCAGAACCTTGCTAGAAGGCAGAATTACTTACAGCTGGCTGAGGAGTAGGGCAGGGAGTGGCTGGAACTACAGGTGATATTCAATAGGTAGGCCTGGGTTCCCCTCCACTCCAGGTAAAACCTGACTTTGAGGCACCAAGAACAGGTTGAGAGATCTGCCCCAGGATACAGCCTCCTGCCCTGGACCCCTTCTAGAAAGCCTCTGTAATGAAAATGGGCAACAAGCTTCCTGCTTCCTGTTCTTTCTTTCTTTCTTTCTTTCTTTCTTTCTTTCTTTCTTTCTTTCTTTCTTTCTTTCTTTCTTTCTCTTTCTCCTCCTCCTCCTCCTCTTCCTCCTCCCCCTCCTCTTCCTCCTCCTCTTCCTCTTCCTCTTCCTTCTCTTCCTCTTTTTCTCCCCCCCCCCCCCGTTTGGCTTTTTTGAGACAGGGTTTTCTCTGTGCAGCCCTGGCTGTCCTGGAATCACTCTGTAGACCAGGCAGGCCTTGAACTCAGAGATCCGCCTGCCTCTGGCTTCCAAGTGCTGGCTCCCAAGTGCCACTACCACCAGTAATTCACTGTGCTTTTTTACTGCACCCAGGACCACCAACCCACAGATGACCCTATCCACAGTGGACTTGACCTTCCCACATCAATTATCAATCAAGAAAATGTCTTACAGTACAACCCTATAGATGATGTATTTTCCCAATTAATATTCTTTCTTCCCACTGCAGATAGTGATGCCATGGTCCCTGCTGTAACCAGTCTTCCACATGGAGTCCTTGATCTATGCTGCCGCTGACTATACAGGGCAAGGAAGCTTCAGGGGTGTGGATGACTGCAGACTCACAGTTAAGAATGAGAGATTGGAAGGCTTCTGGGACAACCTCTCTCCCCAACTCCCTCAAAAAGAAACAGTTTAAACAGGAAGCCGTTGAAATGATGCTGTAGTATAGCTCCTCACAGTTGGCTTCTGGCAGGGGTGGGGAAGGAAAGGATTCAGTTATCTTTAAGGGGCTGGCCACTGGGAGTTTGACCCTGCTCCGGTGAGTATATGAGCATCGCAAATTAGAGCTGTGTTTCTTCTTCTTCTTCTTCTTCTTCTTCTTCTTCTTCTTCTTCTTCTTCTTCTTCTTCTTCTTCTTCTTCTTCTTCTTCCTCCTCCTCCTCCTCCTCCTCCTCCTCCTCCTCCTCCTCCTCCTCTTCCTCCTCCTCCTCCTCTTCCTCCTCCTCCTCCTCTTCCTCCTCCTTCTCCTCTTCCTCCTCCTTCTCCTCTTCCTCCTCCTTCCCCTCTTCCTCCTCCTCCTCCTCCTCCTCCTCCTCCTCCTCCTTCTCCTCCTTCTCTTCCTCTTCCTCCTCTTCCTCCTTCTTGTTCTTTTGTTTTGGGGAAAGTCATAAGGGTGGAGAGTGGGCCTGGGAGGAGTAGGAAGTGAATGAGATAAAGGTATGTGAATTATTAATTTAAAAATTATTCATTCCCAAATGACCCTAGCTTGTATCAAATCAACATGAAACTAGTCAGTACCCCCGGAAGAGGAGGCTTGAACTGAACTACAAATGATCAGAAAGGAGAAATTTGAAGGATGAAAAAGAGCCAGGGAAGTAGCCAGAAGGAGGAGTAGCCATAGGCAGCTTGGCTTCCCTAAGAAGAGGCAGGCCAAGTAGACATCTTCTGTGGTGGAAGCTGGAGTGGGGGCTCCACCTGTGGGTCAGATTTGTCTGTAAGAAGCTGCTCTCCTATCAGAGAAGCCTCAGGACCTTCAGGAATCAACCAGAGGGAGCCATATACATCACAACTGGACAGGCATGAATGCCACACGAACCCAAGGATGTGTTTGCCAGATGGACCAGGTCACATGGCTTCTGTATAAGTTGGGATCAAAACTTGATGATGTGTCCTCAGCAGAACACCAGACCCACCTTGACTACCCATCTTGGGAAGACCACACCGCTGTACAGACTAGTGAGGATGTGTGTGCTCTGGGATTCAGGTACCTAGGTGTGTGTGCATGGGTCCTGTAGGGCCGCTCAGAGGAGTGGTCTGGAGCAAGCAGACCTTCGGAGGAAAGCCCTGGAGCTCATGGGGATAGACTGTCAGGTTGGGAGGTTGAGAAGAATCTGTGGGTGGTGGCTATTATAGAATGTCGGACAGTCCTCATTTTCCACAGAGCAGCTACGTGACCACTTGCAAGCCATCCCTGGGAGCAGGCCTAGAGACTGCTGCCTTCCCTCAAGGAGATTACAAAGAAAGTCCCTGGACTTCCACCTGATGTCTCAACCACTCCCTCCTGCACCTCCCATGTTTCAGCCCCGACTGCATGTGACCTAGTGGTGGTGATCATGGTGGCAGCTAGGGTATAGAGATCATGGAAGGTTAAGTGAAGGGGGGATTGTTCCGCCTATGCAGTTATGGGGACATTATATCCATGTTGGGGGGAAGCGGCTTCCTGGGTGGCACCCATGCCCCAGTTAGCAGCTCCTCACCCGGTAAACTCTGCTTTGACAGGTTTGGCCTTGGTGGAATTGGTCTTGGGTTTGTCTTTGAAGCCTGTAAGGGGACGATAGATTTTTTTTTTTTTTTTTTTTTGGTTTCCTTGATGGCAGGGATGCTCTGCCACAACAGGCTCACTGTGTGCTTACAAATGGACAAGACAAATGGTACATTTTATGCTGTGTATGTGATATACTAGAGAGAGACTGCAAAAGGGATGGGGGAGGAGAAGCAAGCATTCCTGACCGCGGCCAATCAGAGCTCTCGGGTCTACATCATTTGACCTTCCACTCTAGGCATGTCCTAGTCACCAAATATCGTGATGCCGGTGCCGATGCTGATTCAGGCTTAGCGGCACATGCCTTTGACCCCAGCACAACAGGAGGACTCCAGGCCAGCGTAGTCTCCACAGTAAGTTCCAACTTAGCCAGAGCTACAGAGTGAAACCTTTCTCAGTAATTAATTAAAATTATTTATTTATTTATTTATTTATTTTTTGGTTTTTTTGAGACAGGGTTTCTTTGTGTAGCCCTGGCTATCCTGGAACTCACTCTGTAGACCAGGCTGGCCTCGAACTCAGAAATCCACCTGCCTCTGCCTCCCAAGTGCTAGGATTAAAGGAGTGCGCCACCACTGCCCAGCAATAATTTAAAATTTTAAGTGAAGCTGGGTGGTAGTGGTGCAGGCCTTTAATTCCAGCACTTTAGAGGCAGAGGCAGGTGGATTTATATCTATATCATCTATATCTATACCATCTATATGTATATCTATCTATGTATCTATCTATCTATCTATCTATCTATCTATCATCTGTCTATCATCTATCTATCTATCTATCTATCTATCTATCTATCTATCTATCTATTATCTATCTATCTATCTAGTTAATAGGGCTGGAGAGATGATTCAGCAGTTAAGAGCACTGTCTGCTCTTCCAGAGGACCAGAGTTCAGTTCTCAGCACCCACATCAGATGGCTCAGAACTTCCTGCAACTCCAGTTCTAGGGATCTGACATCCTTTTCTGGCCTTAGAGAGTACCTTCATACACATAGCCAACGATCACACTGATTCACAGACATACACATGAATAATTATAAGAAAAGATAATGAAACAAGATTGGCTGAATGGGGTGATTATGAGGAGCTGGAGTCCTCAGCTCTGGCTTTGGTGTGAGTAGTCATACAAGAACCTTCTGGGGGAGAACAGGCAGAGGCCAGGGCACTGGGCGCTGGGGGAGAACAGGCAGAGGCCAGGGCACTGGGCGCTGGGCACAGCCATCAGCTGACCTCTGAAAGAGAAAGAGCTTCAGTGTTGGAAATGCTGAGACCAGCCTGGGTTCTGCCTGCCAGCTCCACCTGATGCTTGTGCCAAATCTGCTCTGAGTGTCCAGCTGAGGACCCCAAAAGCGGGACAACCAGGGTGGTCTCCAGAATGCACCCCCCCTCTCCACTTGCCCCAGGGTTTGGGAACCTCACTTGAAACCCTGTTCTCCAGACAGACTTTCATTCCAGTTTGTTTCCAACAAATTTGTCCAGAGATTCTGGGAGTTGGAAGTGCCTGGTACCAACAGGACTGGCTGGGATCCCCCATTCCTGCACGCCCCCGCACCAGCCTGCATGTCCCCACACCAGCCTGCACAACTCTGCATCAGCCTGCATGTCCCTGCACCAGCCTGCACACCTCTGCATCAGCCTGCATGTCCCTGCACCAGCCCACACACCCCTGCATCAACCTGCATGTCCCCGCACCAGCCTCTTGCATTCTCAGTGCCCTGCAGCCTTCACTGCCATCCAGCCTCCGAGTTCACATCTTCCCAATTCCCTAGTGCACAGTGACTCCATAGCCTACTCCACCCCGACCCGTTTATGTTTAGCAGCTGCCAGGCAGCCTCAGGCCCCATCCCAGAAACTCTTGAGCCCTAGATGACCAGCACTTAGGGCCTCACTGGGGTGCCCCTTAAAGAGCACTGTTTGCCCTTACTGTGAAGATGGCTGGTTGACGCAAATTCCCTTAAGCAGCCAGCAGCTGGTTGGTTTGCCAGAGAGTAAGTCAGTTCCCAGGGAAAGCACAGGTATGACAGAGGACCCCGTGCTTGGAGTCCCGTGCTGGAAGGTGGGCAGGGATCTTCCCGCACAGCCAATGAAGCAGAATGCCTGTCTGGTGTCTGGTGTCCAGACTTTTGAAAAGTTAGTCATGGCTAGTTGGCCAATCCAGCCCAAGGGGCTTGTTGGAAGTGCGAATGCCCAGAGATTTATTACGAGGATGTTCACTGTGGCATTATGTATAATTACAAAACCTTGGCACTGGCTTACATGCTTCATTACCGAAGAAGGAAGGGGGTGAGAGGGTGGGGCGTGTTGAATGTGACATAGCTTTGAACATTAGATTTGTGGAGGGGGTTCACAGACACCAGAAATGTTCATTCTATATGTCCAGGCAGGGATGCTGCAGAGTGCAGACCCAGGTCCTCTCAATCTTCCCTGTTCTGCTAAATAAAAAGAATAAAGCATCCAGGCCTGGGCTGAGGCTTCATCCACTCCGGGGCCCCAAGGTGGCTGGAGAAACAAGAGCCATGGTTCCCTTCTGAGGGACCCAAATACCTCACACTAAAATGTAGGGGAAGGAGACAAAGTGGGACCCTCAGGATCACTGGGGGTTCCATCTTCAGTATGGCAAATAAATAAATAAAGCAATTAGATACGTATCATGCTGTTCTCTGTGGTCCCCATAGCCACGGGGCTGCTGCCTCGGTTTGGGGCCCTGCCTGGCCCCCCTTAGGGTGTGCTCACAGGAATTCATCTTTGCCTAGCCTTCACATCACTCTGGGGCTGATTAAATTAGCGAATGCAATCACAATCTGAAGCAAGTTAATTGAGAGAATTTATTTGGGCCTGACAGTTTTATGCATGGTTGATTAAGTATTATAAGGTTTGTTTTTGATTTTGCATAATTTAACTTTAAATCCTGCACTGGGGGGCCCATCAACCATTAACGACCAAAATAAACCTCTTTTAAGATGCATCCATTTATGATTTATTTCTGAGTGCAGTATCTTCCAGATTTTTTTTTTTTTTTTTTTTTTTTTGGTGCTGTTGCCAAAGTGACAAATATGTTTAAAGTGACATTTTGAGCCATCCCCTTTGCCCTATAAATCTTCCGGACTGGATAAAAGTCATTAAAAGTTTTGAAAGAAGTACAAGTTAGTATTTATATTGTAACACGTGACATATAAATGCCTGTGTTTGTCTTTTGCGTGCCATAAACTATATCTTAATGCCATTCCCTGGGAGCTGAGCAGATCGCCCATGCTCAGAGCAAAGTTAAGATTGGTCACAAATCCTTACTGCTGTTGACAAGAAACCATTCAATCAACAATGGTCCAGTTAAGTCTCCAGTGAAATTAGCACAAGACTGGAACCCGGGGAAGACCTAGCTTGACCCCAGCTTCTTTGACCCTGTTGAAGTTGAGAGCTAGGTACCCACCACCAGCTAAGGGCCTCTGGTCTTGAGGAAATCATGGTGCCTGTCTTCCTGTCCCTGGGGTCTTCTACCTCCACAGCCCAAGGAGCATTTCCCCCTGTTCTGGTGGGGATGTTTACTGAGCGTTTATTCTACCTTAGGCCTTGACTAAAGGTTTCTCTGTCATTAAATCATTAAGGGGTACTGCAAGGGCTGCCATCTCAGACTGAGGAAAGTGAAGCGCTATACCTGTGAGAAGGTAGGGGTATTTCAGACCAGCGTGGCTCTGTAAGTCCTAGTGATTCCTCACGCCTCTCACAAAGCCTCCAGAGGCGTGCCTGGGTGTTTCTTCAGCATCCAAGGCAGTCTCTGTCCTCCTGTGCAGTCAGGCCTGGGTGTGTTAATGCACCTTGAGGCCCCTATTACCCTCCAACCTCTTTCTTGAAAATCCTTCACAAGGCATGCAAAAGGGTACACGTGGTGCAAACATCCATCCTTGTCAGTAAAATGGAGGCTAAACTGTTGTCCTTGACGTAGTTTATAAAGATTAATGTGGCCTGATTCCTCACTCAGATCACAGAAGAGAGAAGCTCAAAGTAAGAAAAACACCTGTTTACAAGGATGGCTGCGCCTGTTCTCAGATGGTGCAGAGAGTAAGAGGGCCACTGGGTTCCTGACACAGCTACCCAGCCCTGAATGCTCTGTTATGATGGCACCAAACAGCCACAGACAGGAATGAGCTTGCTCCATGCATGTTCACACCGGAGCAGAACAGAAACCAGAGGCAGCTTTGACCCAGAAGCCTCTTGTTTGAGACCCTGTGCAAGCAGAAGCAATAACTCACAGGGTGACTGTCTTAGTCAGGGTTTCTATTCCTGCACAAACATCATGACCAAGATGCAAGTTGGGGAGGAAAGGGTTTATTCAGCTTACACTTCCATGCTGCTGTTCATCACCAAAGGAAGCCAGGACTGGAACTCAAGCAGGTCAGGAAGCAGGAGCTGATGCAGAGGCCATGGAGGAATGTAACTTACTGGCTTGCTTCTCCTGGCTTGCTCAGCCTGCTTTCTTATAGAGCCCAAGACTACCAGCCCAGGGATGGTACCACCCACAAGGGGCCCTCTCCCCTTGATCACTAATTGAGAAAATGCCTTACACCTGGATCTCATGGAGGCATTTTTCTCAACTGAAACTCCTTTCTCTGTGATAACTCCAGCTTGTGACAAGTTGACACACAAAACTAGCCAGTACAGTGACTAAGGTGTAGGGCGGTGGCTCTGACAGCGTGCAAGGACTTGGAATAATGAAGGACTTGAGAGGCAAAGGTGCTGAGGGACAAACAAGGTGTTGGGACCACATGTCCTCCCTTGACCAGGGAAAACAAGGGTGGCTAATGTGTCCCTAGGAAGAGGATGCCCTGTGGAATGTGTTGGCCTAAAGCTCAGGATGTCCCTTGCCTGAGGTCAGTGACATCACACTTTGTATGGTGGACTTCACTGAAATACAACATGGAAGAGTACTGGCCTAGTATGCTTAACCCTGGTTGAACCCTTAGCAAATTAAAAAAAAAAAAAAAAAAGTAGAAATAAAAGAAGAGGAGTGGTGGGGAATGGACTAATCTATACCTCCTGCTGTAACAAAAGCCTAGAGAGAGGCGGCTTACACAGCAGGCATCCACCGACTCCCATCTCAGCCTTCCTTTCCTCTGGTCATCCCTCATGTGTGCGCGCACGTGTGCATGCGTGTGTTCTTCTGCATGTCTGTATCATGATCTCTAGTCATTGTGGATTAGGGCCTATCATCATAGAGACTCCACTTTCTAGTACTGACCTCTTTCAAGGCCTCAGTCTCCAAATAGTTACATGCTGAGGCCTTCAACATACAGATGTGTAGAACATAATTCAGCTCTAAGAGTACTGTCTCCCTCTCAGTTCTACAAGCCAGGAGCTGGGGCAAGGAGGGGCTGAAATCTGTCCTGGAGTTTCTTCTGCAGGCTGCAGAAAGGATGTTTGGGCTGTCTGCTGGAGAAAGGACTTGCAGTGTTTCCAGGTTGGCAGTGTTTCTGGGTCACCTCACTGCAGACAGCAAGCTGGCGTTGGCTGCTGACCAGAGGCCTTCAGTTCCTCCCTTCAGGGCTCAAGGTGGCAACTGTCAGTTGTTATGCCATCCCCCCAGTTCCTGGGGGAGATCCGTGAGGGCAGGTGCCACAATGAGCTCTGTGACCTGGCCTCACTCAGTCAGCTCTGGGCCGTATGGAAGAGTGGTCCTCATGGAGGGGACCGTACAGGGCTACCCAAATGCTGCCTCTGGAGCAGCAGCAAGAGATGAGCTTGCTGTGGGCCAGCTTTACTGGACCAGTGAAGCTAGGTCCACAACTTTCTGTGAGGGCCTATGTATTGCTTCCTCACTTTACAGACAACAAAATTAAGACTCGGGGAGGCTGAAACTTTCCCCCTGACTAGAAGTGGTGGCTAGGACACAGAGTGGGTGGGATGTTCAGCACTATTTTTTTTTGTTTGTTTGTTTTTTTGGGTTTTGTTGTTGTTGTTGTTTCAAGGCGGGGTTTCTCTATGTAATTCTGGCTGTCCTAGAACTTAGCCTGTAGACCAGGCTGGCCTCAAACTCAAGAGATCTGCCTGCTTTGCCTCCAGAGTGCTGAAATTAATGGTGTGCACCACTGTCACCTGGCAGACATCTGTCATTTGTATCATGACCACAGCCTGAGAAGAAGGGCACCCTTCTTGGACTCCAGGGGATTTTTTATCAAGAACGATCACTGTCTCAAGAGGTTGAAATTCTGTCACCAAGGTAAGTATGTGCCAATAAACAGTAGGCTCTAGTGTGCAGAGTTGACGAGTGACACCTGCTACAGCATGTTTCAACAGCTGATGTTGTCTGAGGTGAGGACGATGTGGAAGGACACACATGCCACAGAGACCAACTTAAGAAAAAACTCTAGCCTTGTCAGTAAAGTGGAGGCTAAGATGCTGTCCTTGAAGTGCTTTACATGGGTTCAAATGGCCTGTTTCCTCACTCAGATCACAGAAGAGAGAAGCTCAAAGTGAGGGAAAGCATTATTTCAAGTGAGGGTTGCATCCTCAGGCAGTGCAGACAGCAAGAGGGCCATTGGGTCCCTGATACTATCCAGCTCTGACTGCTCTGTAAAGATGGCCCAAAGCAGGTACAGGCACAAATGAGCTGGGCCTCGGTCCCCTTGGATTATGACTTCCTCTAATCTCTGTAGGCTGTTAAGAGGCTCGGACAGCACATGCACAGTCCCAGCAGGTGGCACCAGGCTACTGTCCAGCGCTTGCCCGCAGAGAAGCCCAGAGCAGAGTAGAAGCTGACAGACAGACTTCAGGTTGACTTTCTGTATCGGGACTGGCCTATAGCAAACAGAACAATTGGGATTCGGTCCTATCCTCGGGGATGACCCTGCTGTGGTCCAGCTTCAGGTCCTGGAATCATTTCGTGGGTGGTGGTACCCAACACTTCCAAGAACTAACAGAAAGCAAGAGAGTGGAGGTAACAGGAGGCATCCTTTGGTGAGATCTGAGTGCTTCCAGTCTGTGTACAGTGGTCTGAGGTTAGAGGGCTCTGAGCCAGAGAGAGGCCAAGCAGCAGCTACCTGCCCAACCTCCGATGGAGAGAGCCTCAAAGTCAGAGGTGAAGAGGACTCTGAGGGGTCTTACAGGAGGGACAGGGCTGAGCAAGCGGAAGGGGACAGAGGGACAGAAAAAGTAGAGAAACTGGACTTTGCCTTGGAATGTGTCATGGAACCAAGGAGGGGGCTAAAGGAGGGGAGGGCGAGGAAGCAGATCATCACCCAGGGTGAGGGGTCTCAGGGCAGAGGACGGAGTGTTTCTTCATGTTTTGAGACGGGGTCATATAGTCCAGGGCTCCAGTTGACTTCCCACCCAGCTACAGAAGGCTTATTGTAAGCATTACTTCTGTGTGCATACACATGGTGTGTGTGTGTGTGTGTGTGTGTGTGTACATCAGAGGGCAACATGAGGGCATCGATTTTCATCTTCCTTATGTGGGTACCAAGGATGGAACTCAGATTGTCAATTTGGTAGCAAGTGCCTTAACCCACAAAGCCATCTCACTGAACCAAGATGTTTGTTTGACATACTCTAAGTAGACCTGGCTGGCATAGAACTTACAGAGATCTGCCTGCCTCTGCCCCCTGAGTGCTGGAATTAAGAGTGTATAATGACATATGGCACATTCACTCATTCTTTACATCTATTCATTTATTATGGGTGGTACAGGCAGGATGCACACATGCCACAACTTGCAGCTGCTCTTGGTCTCCAGTGGACTGGGGCTCCAAGTGTTCCCTGTAGAATGCAAAGGTGCCTTGCAGCCAGCCCCCAGATTCCCCTCTCCTGCAAAGGGTCAGTTTCCCTTCCCTGGGGAGCCTGCATTTGGCCTCTGGGCATCAGTAAGCAGGAGGGTCAAGGTGGGATAACCCTGTAAAGCTACTTTCTGGTCCACCATGATGGTCTCACCCTACCTTCCTTCCACACCCTAACAATAAACGCACACATCAACTTTTTTTGTTTGGTTGGTTTGGTTTGGTTTGGTTTTTTAGAGACAGGGTTTCTCTGTGTAGCCCTGGCTGTCCTGGAACTCACGCTGTAGACCAGGCTGGCCTCGAACTCAGAAATCCACCTGCCTCTGCCTCCCAAGTGCTGGAATTAAAGGCGCGCGCCACCACTGCCTGGCGTACACATCAACTTTGAGCTGAAACACCTGCTTGTAGGAACCAGGCAAGGTCATTTAGGCCGGTGACACACTAGCTTAACTCTTTCTTTTGGCGCTTCCAGGATCCTTGTGCTCCACAGCAAGCACCCCTAAAACCCGAGGTTGCTTCATCTGCAACCGTCTCTGCTCTCTGGGTGCCAGCGGCGCCCGTTGGCACACAAGAGAACGAAGCAACACCGCACCACCAGAAAGGAGACAACTAGCTCACACCAAAGCGAGAACGCCCCTCCCACACTCGCGCACGCGCACTGACACGGAGACGGCCAGCATCCGCGCCCTTAGATCCCCCATCTGCGCCTGCGCAGGATAGGTCAAGCCCCCAGCTGAGGCCGCGGGCCATGACGTCATGGACGGCTCGCGGCGCGCGCACGCGAGCGCGCGTCCTCGGATAGTGTAGAATTCCTAGATGCTCCGCGCGGGGCCGTGGCGGGTGCTGCGAGGCTTCACCGTGTCGGCGCGGGCGGAGGGGGCGTGAAAACCGCGCTACGGTGGCCGCCGAGGGACGACACTACGGCTCCCACGCTGGGACAAACGCCTCCGGCCCGGCCCGGGCGCGCCCTCCCCTCCGGGCCAGAGCCAGCCCGGAGCAACTGAAGGGCCGCGCGAAGCGACCCCATCTTCGGCGGCATGTGCCCGCCCTGGCATCGCAACCCCGAGGCACAGGCTCATCCGCAGGCCCGGTCCCCAGCGCCGTCGGCCTGCCGCATGGTTCCGGACACCGGCACCGCCACGGAGAGGGCAACGGGTGAGCGGCCGAGGACGGGCGGGGACCGGCCGCGGACCTAAGGGCCGTCTCCACGGCAACGGCGCCCCGACACCGGAAGTGGCGCCCTCAGAGAACGCGGGCTGAGGGCCGGGGTCGCGCGTAGCCCACGGGCTTGTGAGGGCCGTGTCTCCACGCGCCGAGTTAGCGGGCCTTGGAGAGCTGGACCTCCTGCTCTGGAGTCCCATGCGCAGAGACGCGTGCCCCGGTGCCGGGCCGCCCCATGGCGTGCACCTCCACCCGAGTACACTTGCTGCAGAATGCAAACCCCTCCTGTGCGGTGTCCAGTGACACGCCTGAATGAGGGCCATTGCCCTGGCTAGCTGGGTAAAACATAGCTAAACCTCCCCGGCCCGGGACAGGTTTCCTCCCACTGCGCCTCGGCCGCAGCTGCACTGGCGGCCATTTGCCCAGGACCTGCGGCGGTGAAGGAAGCTGATGGAGTGGAAGTCGCAAAAGCCTGTTGACGATGTTGCCCAGTCCTGTTACCAACTTTTGGTCTCTAGTGTCGTATAGTTTGAAATTTCGGTTTTGTTTTGTTTTTTTTTTTTCCATTTGCAAATAACACAGGCAGCTGCAAATGACATTTGCTTGGTGAAATAGGGAACCACACGCCATTTCTCCTCTCTTTGTGTCCCAGTTTGGAGAACTCTGGCACTATGCCCAGCCTAGACAAACCAGCAATGTTTCTGTGTACAGGCAACCCCCAGGGAAGAGGTGTTGGTGCCTCCATTTACAGAGCAAGAGCAGTGGGAGGTGAGGTGGTATTCCAGAGTTCAGGCCCAGCTGGTGACACCATGTCTTCATCCCAATCCTTTTGCGATGGAGTACCCCTGAAGAGGTTGTTATCAGATAAGTCACTATGGAAGTACTGCGGAGTCCTGGGCAACCAGTAGTGGAGCGCATGGGTCTTCAAGAAGCTCAAAGGAGTGGGCTTAGCTAGAGCACTCCTGTCTCCGTTCTCTCTCTGGCAGCCCTTAGAGAGGACCCTCCCCTGGCCACTGGAGGAGCATAATTACTGTTGCTTTTCTTTCTCAGCACTGTGAGGTAGAATGTTAACCTTTGGCCTGCACAGGTTGTGGACTTAGGAAGAGTAAGGGATAACCGTGGGATGCAACTGATTTACTAACAGGGACACCCTTGAGGAAGTCTCACCTGGCACTCTCCTTGTACCTCTCTCCCTGCAGGCCAGCACCTCCCCCAAGGCTCAGCTGAGGGCTCCTAGATGCTGATGACACCTATGCTAGCCATCTGGACACTACACCACCACTGCAAAACAGCACTGCCGCCCGGGCCCAATGCCGGTCATGCCCATCCCGCGGCGGGTGCGCTCCTTCCACGGCCCGCACACCACCTGCCTGCACGCAGCCTGCGGCCCAGTGAGGACCTCTCACTTGGCTCGCACCAAGTACAACAACTTCGACGTGTATATCAAGACCCGCTGGCTCTACGGCTTTATCCGCTTCCTTCTCTACTTCAGCTGCAGCCTCTTCACAGCGGCCCTCTGGGGCGCGCTGGCCGCGCTCTTCTGCCTGCAGTACCTGGGTGTGCGTGTGCTGCTGCGCTTCCAGCTCAAGCTGTCCGTGCTGCTCCTGCTGCTGGGGCGCAGGCGTGTGGACTTCCGCCTCATGAACGAGCTGCTCATCTACGGCATCCATGTGACCATGCTGCTGGTTGGGGGTCTGGGCTGGTGCTTCATGGTCTTTGTGGACATGTGAGGCCCAACCTCCCTGATTGTGCTGTAGCAAGCTTCTTTCCTTGGAGGGTGGGGCTGGTAGGGGCTTTTTTTTTTTTTTTTTTGCCCCATCCCAGAGGTAAGGCCTGAAGCACACACTCCCATTGAGGGGAGAAAAGGGCTGAGACTACTCTGTAATGGGGACACCACACAGTTTCCCTGCTGGCTTTTGCGCTCTCCTTCCTGTGCACTTTCCCAGATGTGATATCCCTCTTAGCCTCTTGCCTTGGGTTGCCTGTGTGTTTTCAGGTTGTCCAGTGGGTGGCCCGTCTGTCTTTTCTGCACCTTGAGACCTTCTGTGTGGTATTCTCACTAACATCAGACCCAACCAGTGGGACACGAAGGGGTGCCTTTGGGCTGCACGGCCTCTCATATGGCCCCGTTCCTGGCTCCAGCCTCAGGGACCCATCTGGCTATACAAGCAGACACACTACTGCCACTAACTGCGCCCACTTTGAGCTGCTTGAATCCTAAGCCCATGGACCACTCTCTGCTGTCACAAGTGGCCGTGTCAGTCTTGAACCCCAAGTCAGGCCTCAGAGTCACCTTGGTTTGCATAGGTGCAGTCTAGCAGGACAGTATATATGGGATTGGCTAGTCCCTGGTACAAGGGAGCACAGGCACGGAGTCTTGGACTCTAGAACAGGGGCTGGTCTACATCATGGGCAGGTCTACGTGTCAAGCCATGCTGGAGCTCTGCAAACTGAGTCTAGAAAAAGACTTCTGCTTAACATTGGGAGGAGTTTTTACTGTCTCTGAGGGATGAGGCTTCCAGCAGCCTCCCAAAGTTTTGGCCAGACCTGTGGCAAACAGGAGCAAACCGGCTTTACTCCCAGCTCAGTGGGCAGCCCGGATGTGCTAGCTGCACTTTTCCCACAGGCTGTTAGGCCTGGATTGTGAGATAAAAGACGGAGTGCCTGACCGCCTTTGGCCTTTGTCGGGGGTGGGATATGGCTCTCACTGGTGACAAGGGCCTGGTTGGCCAGTGAAGTGGTTTGAGTAGTAACTCCAGGGGCAGGACATTGAGCATATGCTGCTAACACACGCTTCACTCCAAATTGTCACCCCACACCCTGAGCATGGGGGTGGCCCCTTTGACCCTACCCTGCCAAGAAAACCAGTTGTGTTCCACTGCTGAGAAACTTAAGAAACCCAAACAGGGAAAGCGAAGACGTAGGACTGTTGACCTAGCTCTTTAACTTGTAGCCAACTGTCGCCATTGCTGTAGAAGGGGGCTCATGGAGGAAGTCTGTCTGCCTCCCAGGATAGCAGATGAGGTGCCTTCCCAGTGGGCCCCGCTGCCGCTTGCTTGCTGCAGAGAATTGTTTGCACTAAATCCCACTCTTCCCCCAAAACAGCATCGTTCTTTGTTAATTAGCTCATGTTCCTCAGAGTGGCCTGAAGCCCTATTTTGCTGGGCGATGGTGGGTGTGTCAGGGCTGGTGGTGGGAGGGAATGATGGGACCTTGTCACTCGTTGCACACCCAGCTGCCCAGTGTCCTGAGTGCCTGTTAAATTCTTTATGAGATGAATCACCTGCATTAAACCTATTTTTTTAATGTGCTGATGGGGTTGATTGCTTAAGTTGTGCTGTGCTGGAGCCTCACACATGTTGGCCCAGTACTTGGGGACAGTGCTGGTATCTGTAAAGCTGGAAATCTTGTCCTTTTCAAAGGATGTCATCTACAATGTCATAGTTTCGAAAGCAGTCGATTTTAATGCTCAGTGTTGAAGCCTCAAAAGCAGCGGTTCTCCAGTTAGATGGTCTGCCAAGGGCCTAGAGTTGACTTGGTCAGTGAAAGTGAGGGCTGGATTTCTGGTGCTTTCCAGGAAGGACGGGAGCAGCTTGTAGGTGCCATGCACACTCAAAGATGCAATGTCTACATGCGGGGAGGAACAGGGAGCCGAGTTTCTTTTTTAGGTGTGTTTGTGGGTTATGTGAACGAGTGATTTCTTTTTTTCTAATTCTATTTCACATGTATGGGTGTTTGTCCTGCATGTATGTATGTGTACCTTTTGCATGCCTGGTACCCATGGAGGCCAGAAGAAAGTATTAGAGTCTGTGGGACTGGGTTAGACGGTTGTAGGCCACCATGTAAAACAGACATCCTCTGGAAGAGCAGCCAGTGCTCTTAATTGTTGAACCATCTCTCCAGCTCTCTGTTTCAGGGATTTTGAGGTAGGGGGTAGGGTCTCACTAACTTGTTCAGGCTAGCTTCAAATTCTCAAATGCTGTGATTACCGGCATGAGTCACCATATCCAGCTTGAGGTTTGTTGGGTCTCTGTCTTTCTGTCTGTGTGTATTTTAAAAGATGGTTTATTTTTGTTTTGAATGTGTGTTTTTCCTGCATGTATGTATACCATGTGTGACTTGGTACCCACAAAGGCCAGAAGACAATGGGTCACTAGAGTCATAGATGGTTGGTTGTAGGCTTCCATGTGGTGCTAGGCACCAACCCAAGGTCCTCTGGAAGAATAGTCAATACTCTTAACTAATGAGCCATCCCTCCAGCCCTGAGTTTGTTTTGTTTTCGAGATGGGGTTTCACTATGTGCCTAGGTTGTACAGACCAGGCTGGCCTCAAATTCATAGCGACCCACCTGCCTCTGCCCCCTGGAATTAAAGGAGTGTACCAGCAGGCCCCCACCCAAGTTTTAGTTTTTTGGTAAGAGTATACTGCAAAATCCTTTGCTCCAGACAGCTCAGCACCTGAGGAGAAAGGGTTGGGGAGGTTAGCTTCGTAGATCAGGGCTGGAGTTTGGAATAGATGGGCCACCTGGCCCAGGAGAAGCCATGCTGAGGGGCAGTCCTGACTGCTAAGGCACACTTATCCAAGAATCCAAAGCTGGGCTCAATAGCAGATAGGCATGGTGAGGGTGGCTATGCAGTTAGTTACATGGTGAGATGGTGAGGGTGGCTATGCAGTGACATGGTGACACAGCAGGGTGGTTGTGCAGTGACACGGTGACACGGCAGAGTGGTTGTGCAGTGACACGGTGACATGGTGAGGATGGCTATGCAGTGACAGTAACCTGTAGCACTCTAAGCCACTCACCACACCTGAGGGACAACGTGTACTTTCCAGGAACTTCCCTAGACCTGCTCTGTTTTCTGTGGATCTGAAGTGGGTATGTGGGTGGTTGGTTGCTTGTTTTATTTTACAGTACTGGGGATGGAACCCAGAGCTGGACATGTAACAGGCAATTGGCTTCCAAAGACCTGAAGTGTTTCCCATTGTCCCTTGGCTGGGAAGAACAAGAAATCAAGATTGAACACCTTGTTTGAGCAGATGCCGTCCTAACTGTCCAGTGGGGCCTCCAGGCTGAGGCCACTGAGCACAAGGAACATGGCTGTGGAGAACAAGCTGCTCAGACCCAGCTGAGGGCCAGGAGTTGTGTGCTGAGGGTACTGACCTGTTCCACGCTCCGGAACCTATGGCTTTCTAGTGGTGTCACAAGGCCTTGGAAAACCCTGGTTGATCCAGCTTCTCCTGATAACCAAGAGCCCTTCTGGGACTTGGGGGTTATGAAGCAACTCCTGGCTTCTCTGATCAGCAGGACTAGGTTTATGGGTCACATTACCTGGATATTAGCACTGTTTTTTGAATGTGTCGGCCTTGTAGCTCTAGGAGACATTATGAGTTGCACCTAGGGCTGCGGCCTGTCTGAGGAAGGCTGGTGACTGCCCTCGATGACACACATATAAGCCAGGCAGTGATCTAGGTCCTGGAAGAGGCAGCATTTTGAAGCCATCATTGGCATAGCTCAAGAAACATCAGTAGTAACTGTGTGTCTGCCGAGTAGAGAGACACTTCAGAACTACTCCCCAGGCTGGGGCATTCTGCTAACATGCTTATTTCAAGCAGATTTGTTTGTTTATTAACGCAGCACATAAGAATATAAAAATGGTAATGATCTGCATGCTGTAGGGCAGGGCAGGGGAAGTCCAGGGCAGGAGAGGTAACGAGGGGCCAGATCTGGGCACAGACAGGGTGGACCTGCTGACAGAAGTCCTCAGTGGCTGGATATGAAACTGGATCAACAATAATAAAGCCACCCATCTGGTCAGCTGCTGTACCCTAGGCCCCTGATGCCCATGAGGTAGAAACGGTGACAGGGACAGCTTTCGGGCTAGCCTTGTGAACTGACTTTGTGAAGAAGGATAGGCAAGGGGCTGCCTGCTACCTAGTGAATGGGAGGGAGGAGTGTGGAGCGGGAATCCAGCTGCCTGTTAGGGCAGTTCTGAGGTGAGCTGCCCAGCTAAAGCTGGCTCAGGGGACCCAGTAAGAACATGTAAGGAGCAGTGTTGGGGGCTGGATGTTAGTTCAAGAGACAGGAGCTGGGTTCTGGGTCTTCCTGGAGGATGGGTCTACACCTCACCACCACCGCCGCCACCACCACCACCACAAGAAAGGGGATCTAAGGAGAGAGGGCTGTGCCCATGAAGACTGGGACTAGTCTCTAGGCAAAATGTCTGGGAGCTAGGACTGAGAAGGAAGGAGTGAAAGTGAGCGGCTGGAGTAGGAGAGCTCACAGGTGTGGGAAGCGCAGATGGAAAGCCTGAAGCCAGTGCTGCCTGCCCATGACTCGGGTTCTTAGCTCATGTGAGGGACAGGGACTGGGTCACTGATACCTCCAACCCTGGGGAGAATATATACTCTCCCTCAGTCACAACGGGATCAGACCTAAGGGGCCAGCAGAGGGCTAGAGACAAGAAGGGTGCAGCGACTGGGGACTTCTAGAAATGAGAAGGCAGGTGCTGCAGGGCCCTAGGCTTGGGATAGACTAGTGGCTCTGAACACCATTTGCTGCCCCTGTACCAAGTAGCAGCTTCCGCAGTCCCTGATGGAGACCCAAACACAGTACCTGTGACCTTCCCAGGGTAGTGTGAGGAAGACAGCCAGATGGTCCCTACTCCCAAGGATGGCAGGGGCAACCCAGAGCACAGACCTGTGCCGCCACAGACTCAAGCTGCGGTTATTGATGTCCCCTGACCTTGGGAAGGCCCAGTCCCTGTCAGCATGTGAGGAGGAGGGGAGGGAGCCGGCGGCGCCTTCACATGCTGATTCAGCGTTTTCTGGGGACAAAAAAACGTGCTAGATCCACAGCGGCAGGGTGTCTTTCTCTTCTCCGTTTTTGGTCTTGTTTAGAAAGAAGGGTCCCCTTCTGCCCGGCTTTCCTAGGAAGCTTCCCGCCCCTAGAGGCACTAGCTCCCAGGAAGCAGTAGTCCCAGCAAGCAGGGGAGATTTTCCGGAAATCCCAGCGTTCTGGCTTGCCTCCCCAACAGTTCCCAAAAGAGGGAGCTGCCCCCCAGCAGCAGCCTTGCCCAGGCAGGGATGGTCCAAAGCAGCTGATTCAGCGATCTGGGGCCCAGTGCCCCTCCCCCACACCGCCAGGCTGCTTGCCCAGGCCTGTTGGCAGCTGTGTCACATGGGGCCTCAGGCAGAGTTGTGTGGCCCGCACTGCGCCTGGGGGTGGGGTGGCTGACTGAAGGGCACAGGCTGCCAGGTGACCCTTCCCTGCCTCGCCAGCTACCCCACCCCTATCCCCACCCCCGCACTGCTTTTCTAGTCTCCTGCAGAAGAGCAGTCATAGGAGGGTGCCATGGACTCGGGGAGGCAGGGGTGTGGTGCGGCTGAGCTGTGCTTTGATGGCTCTGGTACTGTCGGCCCTAGGAAATCGCATCCCAAAGAAACAGCAGCCACTCCCCCAGAAACGACCAGTCTCCCAGAAGCCAAGGTCTGGGGCAGAGTTCTCATCTATCTCTGGTGGGGCCAACTGTGACCATCTCCCAGGACAGGGGTTATAACTAAGCTGCATCTCATCCTCTAGAGCCTGGGGCCTCATGGGTACCTGTATCAGCAGCAACAGCAGGGAATAAAGCAGATACCCATTCCCTGGAGGTCTGGCTTATAGCTGATGTTACTCCAGGCTGGGGTTGTATCTAATTGTGGACCCTGGACAGGACAGGGGAGTCTGTGGGAACCACTGACCAGGGGCAAGGCCATATCAGCTACTTGAGAACATGGGGCCTATAAACAAGCCTGCTGAGCTGGTGCACAGCCCTTGGTATCTTGTTACAATGGGACCATGGGTGTGTAGGTAGGCATTTCGGGCAGGGTGGGAAAGAGCCATCCCTTTGGGCTGGAGCTACAAAGGAAGCTAGAAAGAAAGGGTGGGGTGAGGCAGGCCCAAAGCTGGAGCGAGCCGGATGGGTCAGGAGGGCGTGGACAGTAAGGCAGGCAGGAACTTTGAGGGGTCATCTGACAAGAGGGTGGGATGGGGCGGGAGTGAGGGCAGGGTGGACATCTTGGAAGCCCATAGATGCAGTAGTCATGAGCTGCAGACTGACCTCCCTCCTAACTCATTAAATGAGGACAGGTATTCTTTTCCCTTTCTTGGAATATTAATGACAGCCTGCTGGATGCTGCATGAATATTCATACAGAGATCAATCAAGTCCAGGCTTCTGGTAGTGGCACCAAGAGATGGGACCTGCCAGGTAGCTAGTGCTGTGGGAATAGTGCCATCAGGGGTGTGGTGTGTCCCCTGCCACTCCTGCAGACCCTCGGCCTTCTGGACAAGCAAATAGCATCCTGTCCTGTGGTCACCCTCAGCCTGGGGATCAGGCTGAAGCGGTCTGCTCTGTTCAGGCTTTGGAATAGGTGCTGTGGTGAGGGGTGAACTCTGTGTGCTTATACACTGGGGTTTGCAGCCAAGGATGGACCCCAGGAGATAAGAGGGGCGTCAGAGCTCCTGAGCAAGGACAGCCTGCTGTCCTGCGCAGCCTGAGCTAGTCTTTCAGACAGCCCCAGGAATTCCAGGCTGTCCATTTGGACCTGGCACTTCATACCCATGGCTAGCCCACTGACAGCCAGTAGACACATGGGTTTCCAGGTCTATCCAGTGGGCACAGCCAGTTTGGCCTCTCCCTTCTTGCCTCTGTGGGGAACACGGTTGTTATTTAAAAGAAACTAGTATGGAAGTTCCATGGTTGTTTCTTCTGGTCCCCGCAGTTGCAAACTTTGCTCTGCCCCCACTGCCTGCCCGCGGGGTGAGGAAGTCCGGCATTAGTGAAAATTCATTATTTACAGCACTATGACATCATAGCAAGATGAATTATTTGTGTGGTTTTTGAATCGTGCTGTGATAACCCTGTCTGTTTTCCTGACTCTGTAATATACAGGGCACCCTGGACACCGTCCTCTCTGGTAGCACTGGCCACAGCAGCTGCAGCTTAGGCTGACACTTCTAGCCCACTCCCATCCCTGGCAGCAGCCAGGCGTGTACCTGTCAAGTGTTTGTTTGTGCAGAAGTGTGTCAGTGTGAGCAGTGAATGTGCAGGTCCTTCTAGATGTTTTGATGGCTAGAAGCCCAGATGGCTGTCTCTGGCCTGCTCCCACAGTCCTGCTGGAGACAAGATGGCAGACAGGTGTTCTTCCCACACCATACCACACTTAGCTGTGACCTCCTCCAGGACCAGTGGAATAAGGGGAGAGAGCAGGAGGCAGGACCAAGGCGGCAGGATGCAGCCCTCCCGCAGTGAAGGGAACCCGTGTTGGGAGCTGGGGGCGCACTCAGTGGGCAGAAGACTCTCCCAGATCCCTGCAGCCCCATTCTGTGGAGGCCTGGATGGGATCTCAGTTCCGCCCTGCTGCCCCCACTTTCCCTTGGCAGTCCTTGGGTACCAGGCTCTGCTGGGAGGATCAGAAGAACTGCAAGGCACAAACACATTCCTGAGCCCTACCCTTAGGGCTGCATCCTATGGGCCAGAGTCTTGAGGAGTCAGACCTGACCTCTGAGCACTGGCCTTGAACTCAGTGGCCAATTGTTAAATGAGTGAATGAGAAAGCAAATGAATGGATTGTTGTCTCTCAGTCCCCAGGCCTGGCATATGGCAAGCCACCAGTGCTCACTTTTTGAATGACTATGATCGGCCTAGCTGCTGGCCTAGCCCAGACTTCTTTCTGTAAACAATATGCCCAACTCTTACTTACCAAGGCCAGCAAAGGGCACAGTTGACCCCTTTGCCATACCCACCCGGTAGGATATATCTGGGACTCTGTTGTCCCTTCTGGGAGATGAGTCCCTGCAACCAGCTCGACCCTCAGCCTTCTCCAGAGCAGGAGGCAACAGCTGTGAAGCAGCTGCACTAAGGGAAATTTAGGACAAAAGAGGAAGGAGATTAGAGCATCCAATTTAAATGGAGGGGAGGCATTCAGAAACCAAAACCGTCCTGCCCTAATTCCTGAGCAGAGGGAGTCACAGGCTCTGCTGCAACGACAAGAAACCAAAATACTCACCCAGTTTTCTCCTGCAGAAGGAATCCAAGCGCTCTTGGCTAGAAGCCCACACATGTCCCTGTCCTAAAGAGAGATCCACACTCTGAGGAGGAAGAGGATGATGATGATGTTGAAGAAGAAGAAGAAGAAGAAGAAGAAGAAGAAGAGGAGGAGGAGGAGGAGGAGGAGGAGGAGGAGGAGGAGGAGGAGGAGGAGGAGGAGCCCATCCGTGTCTCCTGGTAACACCCTTTCAGGACCTGGACTGGGATGTGGATCCTGCTCTTTGTTTGACAGGGACTCAGTGAGCATCTACACGGAGGGCCCAGTGGTGGGGAGAAGCACACCTGTGGTATATGGAAGGAGCTATAGGCAGTGTTCTATTGCTGTGAAGAGACACCATGACCATAGCAACTCTTATAAACAGAAAGCATTTCATTGAGAATTGCTTATGGTTTCAGAGGTTTGTGCAATTGTCATCATGGCAGGAAGCACTGACAGCATGCAGGCTGATATGCTGCCTGAGACATAGCCAAGAGTTCTGCATCCGATCTACAGGCAGCAGGAAGAGACAGCCACTGGACCTGGCTTGAATTTCTGATACCTCAAAGTCAACTCCCAGTGACACACCTCCCCCAACAAGGCCACACCTCCTCCAACAAGGCCACACCTCCTAATCCTTCTAAGTAGTGCTACTTCCTGCTGACTAAACATTCAAATATATGAGCCTATAGGGGCCATTCTTATTCAAACCACCACAGAGCAAGACTCCAGCATTCACACACACACACACACACACGCACACACACACACACACACACACACACGGTCAGCCTGTCTGAGACCATGATGAATCTTGCTAGCTTTCATCACAACCCTCAATGCATGTGCCTGGACCAATACAGAGGTGCAATTCAACTTTCCTGTCTGGCTGATGTTGTGACTCAGGCTTGTGAATTCAGCTTGAGTGCAGTGGTGGCTACAGGAACACAGAGGCTGCTCATGTGAGGCCATCTTAGGAGCCCAGACAGGTGAACAAGTTCGTTTTTATTTCAGCCTTCAGCTGTGTCCAGCTGCTAAACAAAGGTTTATCCTTGCATAGCTTTATTGCAGACAGCAGAGATGGAGAAGCCTGAGGCTCGATCAACCTGACTCTGCTCTCGGAATTTCACTGGTGAAGTGGGTGGGGCAGGAGAGTGAGCAGTGGACATACTCTGCTCTTCACCTGCTCCATCATGCAGCCGGACCACAGGCAGCCAGGGGCCTCTTGGCTGCCAGGCTTGCAAGTACTGGGGGACCAGGCCCATCATGCCCGCCCTGGCTCAGCCTCCAGTGGGGCTAAGGGGGTACATGGAAAGATGCCAAGTCCATGAGATGAAACAAGACACAGGCAGGGTTGGGTTGGCCAGCTGACTCTGACACTGAAAGATCTGAACTCTTATGAGGAAGGTTAGGCCCTTAGCAAACTTAGAGCCGAGACATGCCCGGGCAAAGACCCCTAGCAAACTTAGAGCCGAGACATGCCTGGGCAAAAATCCCACCCGGCTACATTCCTACAGGTGACTCTG